>CM014080.1:7620538-7997032 GCA_004119915.2 Collichthys lucidus
ATGGAAGACTAGTACAAGGGCAATAATGACTTGTGTGTACAGTGATTCAGTTTAACTGTGCGGTTTCCTCACCTGCAGTCCATGTAGCATTGCTCCGTTACTAGCACCGTAAATATTCATGTTACTTCTCCTCAGGACACCAGAGCCTGAATACAGGATGTCCAAACTGTATGTGGAGGTCACATCGGCAGATTCTGCAGGAACAATCAGTCAACATGCATTTAACTTGTTGTGATAAATCTGATTTCAATGCTAATGTTTTATCTGGTTGAAGTATGAAATCCACTGTTTAATTTTCACGTAATCTCAGATTATTAAATCTTGAAATAATATATATTGTGTACTTAATTCCAGGCTTTAGAAATGAGGGTCGATTACTCACGTGCCATGAATCCAGAGTAGGCAGACGATGATCCAACTTTTGCAAAACGGTCATAATTGTGGGAAATTGTGTCCTTCATAGCTTGTTGTATAACTTTGCTGAAAAATGCACAAAACAAAAAACATATTGTAATAAATGGCTGCATTATGTTTTGGAAAAATCTCTATTTATGTTCTCCTAAACTTTTGTTTTGTAACAAACCTGGCAGGCAGCTGGAAGCGGAGGATGTCCTGGATCTTAGACAACATGTATTTGTTCATTTCATAAGGCAAGTTTCCGATCGACAGAAGCAGATTCTTGACCTCCACGTATGATGGGTTGCTGCTGAGGATGACGTCAGCGGCGGCAGCTCTCACGTTTTTCTCATAGATCCGTCGATTCTGGTGGTAAACTCTGTTCACCGTCAGCTTCACCTACACATGACATGAACATTCGTTTTCAGTTCCTCTTGTATTCTGATTGGCTCCGTATAGCAGCAAAGTGTTATGCATACTATGGCTTACCTCATTGGTCATGAGATTGACATCATATCTCTGCAGAGCGGTCAGGGAGATGGTGTTGTAAGCTCCCACCTCGGACTCTGCGTATTTGGTAAAGATGGGAATGGCCTCAGGAAGCAAAGAGTTCTTCAGTGCCAGAAGATACATCTGGACCTCGGACTCGACCTTTGTGCTGTCGGGACCTTCTAAAATCATTTTCTTCACCTTCACCACCGCCTGAGAGGTAAAAATACAGCAGATCATCAGTCAGCTCATGGACTCATTCAAATTTGGTTTATTTTCCACAATGAAAGATGCATTTTCAGACAGTTTTTCTTAAAAATAGCCACTACATTTTTGTGTGACTGTCACATATTGTCATCTTGGAAACTCACCGGTAAGTTGCAACCTCCTTTCTGACATAGCTTATGGACCAGGGCTCCCATAATGATCACCACTGACTCCTTGATGTCATTGTTGCCGATCTTTCCCTTTGAAATATCCTAAAAACAAAAACTCCTCTCATTAAAATTCACAGGAAACTTTCAGTGCTGGCATATCATTTAAGAAGAATATGACTTGGATTTGCAGACTAAAGTTTAAAAAATCAAATATTAAATATAAAGCAATTTCTTGATGCAAAGCTCCAAAGTGCAGATATTTGCCACTATAAAGACGCTCTGACCTTCTCGAGCTTTTATTTTGGCACTTCCGGTTACCGTCATTTGAATTTGCATTTTAGCTAAATATTTAGTTTCACCCGAAACATTTAGCTCCAACATTTATATTTATATTTATATTTAACATTTAAATTTAACATTTATATTTAGATTTATATTTAACATTTAGATATATATTTAACATTTAGCTTCAACATTTAGATTTAGGTTTATATTTAACATTTAACATTTATATTTAGGTTTATATTTAACATTTAAATTTAGATTTAGCATTTAGATTTAGATTTAGCATTTAGATTTTACATTTAACATTTGGATTTAAATATTTAAAATATCTCTAGGTTCACAAATATTGTTCTAAATGTGCAAAAAAGTGACTCTCAAAAATTCAAACCATTTTTTCAACATAGTTTTTAGCTAAATGTGACAAAATGTTGCTGTTATTTTCAGAGCGAGACGCTTTACAAACGGCACCCCATACAGATGAAGCGTTTTCCTTGTATAAATATAAAACGTATGTGTAGATACTGCTAGGTCTTATTCTTTTCTTTACTAAGCAAGAAAAAGTGCCAGTTCTGTTATTAACAACTCACCAGCAGAGCCTGGAGCATCCTCTCATTGGGATGTGAAGAAAAACCACACGCATAGAGAAACCTCTCCTGCAGAACGAAACCTTTGGCATCGGTGAAATTAAGGAATTCGAGCATGGCGTCCAGAGATGCAGCGGTCTGGGAGGAAGTCACAGCATCCACCACCTGAGGTCTGAAATCGACAAGAAGAAGGTAAACACAGAGATGGTGAGTTAATCTCCTTGGGTCTTGACATTTTCGGTAATAAAAGTTAATAACTAATTCAAAGAAACAGCAGAGTGATGGAGTCAGTGAGTAAATTAAGATGTAGGGAAGAAGGAGGAGCCCGTTTACAGAGATGTCTTGCTGGCACTCTTCAGCACTTTGAGGATATCGTCCTTGGATGCCTTCCTAATGCTCTGGATGAGGGCCAGGAAGCTGCGAGGAGCCGTGGCTTTGGACAGGCTCGCTGGCTCCAGCTGCTTCTGTTGAGCCTGCCAATGTTCAAAAAGCTAAGAGGGAGAACACAGGGGAGAGGGGATTAGGAGACAGATCGTCTTCGGCCAATAATTACAGCACAAAAATACAGAGTATCTATTTACTAATACAGCGTTATTTAGGAGTCAGACTACTTATTCAATAAATAGCCGTGATCTACATGCACCTGTAAGAGCTACTGGGTGTGTAAGTATTTTTCCTATCTTGCCTCCTTGTCATATTGATTTATATAAGTTCATAAATCCAAATTAGTGAATTAAAAAACTACTTCCTGTCTGGGAATGCAGTGGCACCATCAATCATCTTGGGTCCTATCAATGTCTCTATCTATAGTTTTTGCAATCATGCATGATTGCTCGGACCCCAGTGGGTTAAAAGAAGCAAATGCCCAACAAGGTTTTAGACAAATCCATAGGTTAGCGAAGCTTACTTGGAATAGTAAAGCAACGTCAACGGTAAAAGTCCCAGATCTCAGCATTTACACTGAGCAAAATGTTAGTTAGAAATGGCCAAAACAGACGACAGAGCTCCAAAATCTATTAGGATCATATGTTATATCGAGCACTTTAGTGGAGCATGTGTACAGTTCTTGACTTGTTCACGAGAACATGTCCACAGACAAACAGCTGCCACTGTGAAATCATCATGTCCGTAGCCTGGAGGCCAACGGACAAACACAAACAAGAGTCTGAAGTCATTGGCTAAGTGAGGACACTTCGTGCTAACGGAAATGTCATTGGTTTTGCTGGTAGTTGGTATTTAAAAAAAACAAGTCTTGGCGTAAAGAAATTTAGAAATTTGACTCGATGATGGAGCTAAAGGAAATGTAGCAATCCATCCAATATTTGTCAAGACATTTCAGTTTTATCCTCATGTTGATGCCAGAGGAAAAGTCCTCTTGGGATCGTGAATGTGTCTACAAACTGTCATGACAATCTACTTTGGTGTTTTGAAAGTCAACAGTTACTCACTGATGGACATCCCTTGCACTGGGATTTGACCTTCTCCGCCACAATACCAACAGCTGCCAGTTTGGCATCAATTGACTTGACAACCCCGGCGACATCTTTCCCAGCAGCCTCCAGCGGTCCAGCCTCAGTCTTTACCAATTTGAGGGTTTGCCTGAGAAGAAATTTTTGTGTTTAGTGTGTATTCATTTTAGAAAATGGCAGCACATTCATTCTTTGTTAAGCATTTACCTGGACACAACTTTAGCAGCAGCAGATCTGCGGGCGTTAACAGCCAGTGAGTGGATTTCTTCAGCCACGGCCGAGCCAATGAAACCATCCTCGAGTGTGAACACTGTAACAGAATTGGACTTCCTGCTCACACCCAAAACCTGAAGGGGGACACATTAAGACATAAGTTATCAGTGATTCAGTTACATTCATAGGTTAGCATGACGAGCTGGTCTTGACACTGACATACCTGGCTGTGTGTGGTGAATCCGGTCTCTGGGGTCTTACATGTGTCCAGGATCTTGCTTCTTGTCACTTGACCTTTGACTGCTTTGTAGTCCACCGTGCACCTTCCAGACACATCATTCTGTCCCCAGATATTAGGTTCACATTAGCTACACAAAATATGAAATATAATAAATGTGATGGGAGTATTATCATGCCATTTACCTCGATAACCTTCCCAGTTTTGAGTTGTACTTGCAGTAAGCTGGCCAGCCCTCTTTTAAGATTCTTGATGGTTGCAGGTTCGGCCCAGTAGGAATAAAATGCTTTTGCCTGTCAGAGACGGCAACATGTTAAACAATGCTTTGAACAATGGCATTTCGCACAGCAGATAAAGTAGCTACTGAGGCATGCGACCCACAGTACTGTACATGCTGCGGCTCACAAAGGCTTTCACGGTGTCCGATTTCCAGAAACATGTGCATGGGCATGACATCAGAGGTTATTTGCATTACGTGCAGAAATAAAAGCTATTCTTTGAAGTGCAGATCAAAAACAAAACCAGAATACTTTGGTATTAGCAGCTTTCTTTTTAAAAAAAGACGCTATCTTAACCTGGCATGCAGTATATTTCCTGTTAACTATTTTCTCAATACACGTCAGTACGCAGCAATGAGCAGCATGAAAGACGAGTCCGTCTTATGTTTACCTATGCTACTGATACCATATTGAAATAATGGAACCAAACCTCAGTCAAATGAGGTTAGATCAACTTGGGAAATATCATATCACACCACAGTTCTCCAATGAAGCTTCAGTTTGGCTCAGCGTGCGTGCTCATGAGTTTAGCAAACAGCCCATTACATCATCCTACACTGTCTCCTATACAGTATGTAATTTATTTGTGGTGCTCAGTTAAAATATCAGCCACCATAAATAGAAATAGTCTACTGCTACTTTTCCTGCCATAGGCTGCCATCAGTATAAATAAGTTAACAACACTGGGAGAGACACTGATCTGATCTGTTTCACACTGTCTGACGGCTCGTTCTTCAAACCAGTAATAATTTTGCTTTCTAGCTGGTGTAACAGCAGGTATGTTGCAGTCACAGATACTGCTGTTATAGATATAGATAAGATATGTAAAGCGTATATGTATATATAGATATAAGGTGTTCAAGTATCTCTATACACCACTCATGTCCTGACATTGTGTGAAACCAATATGACCAACAGACATGTCTATGTTTACTTTACTTCATACTGGATATTAGAGATATTGTAACACCTCTTATGGAAGGCTTTAAGTTGTAAACAACTGGTTTAATAATGGTTAATGAAGCATTTACTACCAGGTTTTATAGATCAGTCAGTAACACATTTTGTTTTTTATTTGATAATAATGTTATTAGATGTGTTCAAATTCATTTGTAGATGCTTATTAGCTGGTAATCATTAGTAAATAATTAATAAAGCCATATTTTCAACTTATAAACCCTTTATAAAGTGATACCCAACCTAAAAAAAACATTAAATAACAACAGTATAAAGCAGTGCTATAAAGCAGTGTCATATCTTTAAATAAGATCAGTCTAATTGCTATTATTTGCATATTAATTATGAATCATTGTATGGCATACAATGATAATAATCTGATAAAAGTAAATGAGTTTAAACTCAAACATCTTGCTGCCAAAAAAAAAAAAAGACAGTATGAGCCTTCACTCTTTGAGTCGGGCTCGTTCATTTATTCATTGACCTTCTGAACCCATTGACCTTTGCACGCACACACATCACGTCTGGTATTTCCCCTGCCAGCATCATCACTCCAGCACAATGAATGTAAGTTAATTCAGTCCCTGAAGACAATAACAGTGGAGTGCTGGATGCACTGACGTCACTAATATGCACCTCTCACACATACGAGATCATAAATAGGCTCAAAATAACAATTCAGATTATATTAAGAAACTGCTACTGTTGTTACCTGGAGTGAATATAAACCATAAGACTAAGAAGGTTTACAGATAAAACAAGCAATATTTGGTGCAGCCACTAATTAGTGTTTTCTTTATATGCATGTTATCGGATAATAATGGTTTAAGTGTAGAAAGTGTGGTACTGATAGTGTTCTTACCTTTCCATTTTTCAGATGTAATAAGAAAGGTTTCATCAGAGCTGCTAGTTTGGTCTTTCCCAAAACACTTTCTGCTGTGGATCCATGGAGGATGTTCTTCTTCTCTGATCGACGGGACGCAGGGTCGATCCTCACATTGGAGATCTATGAATCAGACATTAAGTAATGTGAGAAAACACACTGACAGCCACTCTGCAGGCTTGACAGTTTTGTGTATTTGTAGTCAGAATATTTCATATGATCTGTTTTTTACTCTCTGTTCTATAAATGTACTATGACATCATGTCCTGTCAACATGTGACCGGACAAACTTACCACCAGTCGAATCAGTTGGTCATCTTTGCTGCTGGGATCTCTCCAGACCAGGTTGACGTCCACATCGCTGGAGATCCTGTAGCCAGTGCTGCCCTCTTTTGACCCCCTGGCCCTGTCCACCAGCACCTCGGTGGTGTAGCTGAATTTGTACAGCTGGTTGTTGTTCAGCCGGGGTCCAGCAGCACCACCTGAAGAAAAACAGGAAACACAGCTGGTGAGCCAACACGAGTGGAGAGCAGTGCTTTACATTTTTCAAAGTGTGCTACAGATTTTTAGATTTTTAAATGCATCTTTCATAACTAATTACTGTCTTTTAGTTTATGCCTTACTTATATCTAGCAGAAACTTGAAATTTAACATTGACAGTGATTTGTTTCTTCATCTATCAGACTATTTTAAACACTCTTGTGGTGCCTTCAAGCTCTAAACTCTGTGATGTGGAAAGAATAATATAATTTTAGTGGCTTATTCTGTTTAAAAAGTTGCTCTCAGATATCAGAGCGTCTCACAAGCAAATAACATTTAACTACTTTTTAAAGTAATCCACACGTTTGCTTTTCCTTTAATAATAATTCAACAAGTAAAGATGAAGATCAGGTCATTTTTACTACTGAAGCATACTCAGACAGGTGAGTGAAAACCTTAGGCATAACTTTTGTTTTACTAAACTATAACAGGACTCACATTCAAGATAAGAAGTCATATAAAATGTGACATAAAATATAAAATGTGTTTGTAACAGATTGGGGTTTTTTTTGGCCACATAACCTCTGACGTGCTGTATTTTTAGCTCCACAAATACTCATCAGGTATTGACATGAACATCTTTTTAAAATACCACCTTCCACTGAATATATCGCTTCTTCTCTTCTTACATTTTCTGTTTCCTCTCTGTGGGTAGCCTGCGAGGTGATTCAACCAGCGGCCATTTAACAAGGCGTGTTCAAAGCGAGAGGAGATAACTAACTGTACTCTACTAATGACAAGCTTTTTTTTTCTCTAGATATGACATCAGGTCAGAGAAAAGACACACAATGACGTGTCAGTATTTGATTTCATCACCGGCGCTCGCTGTGAGACGTGGAGCTGATGAACAAACACAAGTTCTGGGTGAAAAACTGAGATTCTTGGGAAACCTCTGACACAAAAACACCAACAGAAATAATAAAAGTCGTGTTTTATCTCTCTTCGATTTACTCTTATCAATCGGTGATGTCTCTTAGCTGCATTATGTGAAGCTACTCTGATGACAGTGACTTCGTGGCATGCCAGGATTCATTCATCTGAGGATTTGTTGCACAATAAAATGAAGCTTGACAGCCTTGACAGTCATTTTCCTCCAACTTTTCTTCTGTGAAGAAGCCTCAAAGCGCAACAAAGTGTCATTTGGAGCTACAAATAAATCATGTTGACACATTTCCACTAATTTACAACAAAGTAATGATCTTCCTGTGCCAAAATAAATTCATTCATGCTTACCCCTAACTAAATAATCTGCTTAATTGGGCCCAAACATCCCACAGACCTCAAATACACACAGAGAAGTGAACAGCAACCCATCCACTCACCTTTGGCAGAAGCTGAGACACAGGAGGCTGTACAAAGCAAGAACACAACCAGAGTTAACATTGTGTGTCCTCTCTCTGCAGCCAGAAGAATAAAAAACCGACACAGACAAAAAAAAAAGGAGTCAGCAGCTGCAGTGGCTCTAAAGGGCCAAAAAAAGAAAGGCAGAGCAAGTCCAAGCTTCTCCTATTATGTTTTATCGGAGAGGAGGGCAGACTCCAAACTCCACGCTCAAGTACTAAGTACGAGATAACCAGCAAATCATTAACCTGAGGAGCACAGATTTGACAGGGACTTCTGCCACTGACAGATGCAGCCAGGTTTTAACACAGAGGGGTCAGGATCTGCGTCTGCGCACGGCCATTAATCAGTGAAATGATTAGACCTATTTGATTGATTCAGCTGATCAAAGGAGAAGTGAGACTCGACGTCTGGATTGATTAGTCAGCAAGCAACAGAATAAAGCTGTTTTGATAGGAAAAACATCATAAAACTAGCACAAACATATCTAATTGAGCATATACGTGTATATTTACCGAGAGGTGGCAGAGAGACGTCCTCATGTTAAGACACCTTTCACCTAATTTCTTCACGGGATGAACAGTCTGCGCTTTGTCAGTGTGTCTTGGTTGGAGGAAATGGGCAGTCTGTCAGTGAAACCAGCCCCCCTCAGCTCAGATTACATCTCAGGGGACCCAAAAAGTTCAGCACATTTCAGCTGAAGGAGTGATTTCTCAAACTAACGCAGTTTGGACAACAATGTTTTTTGAATCATTGTGCAAATGTTGTAAAGTTTCTCATTCTGTGCACTAAAAATATCAGAAATAATCTACATTATTATGTGTGGGTGAGTGTGGATGGATGGATTCATGACACTTTTCATCACTTTGATCAGCAGCAGGCTGCTTCACACTTATTCAGTTGTTTTCATTTACATTAAATAGAAAACCACCTTATGATTACATTGTTGTTTTTCCTTGCCACTGTCACCAAATGTTTGATCATGGTGGAAATGGTTGGGTCTCTGTAAATATTGTAAAACAATGTAAAGTTATCGTCTAGACCTGCCCTGAGATACTGTTATGATTTGGCACTGTGTAAATATAATGGATGTTGTATTGTAGTTTTAGAAAATCAACCCAGATTTATTTAAGTTTAGGTCAAACTTGTCCTGAAACATTTAATGCGTTTTATTTCTGATTGAACGTACACACTCATACTCAAGGGAGGCGGCAGTAGCTTAGTCCAACCTTGGGAACTGGAGGGTGGCCGGTTCAAGTCCCACATGGACCAAAAATATGGAAGGTGGACTGGTAGCTGGAGAGGTGCCCCCACAACTGCTCGCTGGGCGCTTCTCAGGGGGGCTGCCCATCACTCTACCATCTTACCCTTATACCTTGTACTGCATGTGTGTGTCCGGGTTAAAATGCATGTCAAAAAAAGAATTTCCCCATTGAGGGATTAATAAAGTATATCTTCTTCTTCTTCTTCAAACTTTAGTTCATATCCTAGAGATCCTAAACAAATGTGAAAACAGGTATTTAATGAAACCAAATTTGCCACTCTAAAGACTCTAAAGTTTAGTTTATTCATCCAAATCTTTAAGATTCTGAAAGAAAAGAGCTAAATCTTGTGTGTGTTGACACATACAAGGTGATTCTGGTTCCCAGTAGCTCTCAGTGTTCACATGCATCCAAATAGTGAGCGAGAGAAAACGTCCTTACAACGATATTTTGTTTCTTACGAGTGCGTTTCTGTGTGGTGCTGCATGTTCTCTACACGTCTATGTGGATTCTGTCCAAGTACTCCGATTTCCTCCCACAATCCAAAGACATTCTGGTTAATTGTTAATAATAAATTGCCTATATGTGTGAATGTGAGTGTGATTATTTGTCTCTATGTGTCAGCTCTGTGATAAACCGATGACCTGTCCAAGGTGTACCCAGCCTCCCATCCAGGGTCAGCTGGGATAAGCTCCAGCACCCTGATAAGGGAAAGCTGTTCCGAAGATGGATAAAATCTTCCACTACAAATAAACGTCCTGCGTTCATCATCTTAGTATCATCAGTAAAATCAAAGTATATAAAGCTCACTGTGCATAGCAATGGCTCCTGAGTATAGAACACTATTTAAGTATGCTATTTGCGTAAATGTATTTAGTTACTTTTCATCTCAGAACTCTTGAGCAGATATTCAGATTGAAGCACAGCCACACCGGATACAGTGAATGTGCATTTGACAGAGCAGCCAGCGGATGTCAGTGTTTGTCTGCAGATGCAGATGCTGACTCTCCTCCTCTGAGATGTTTCCAGTTTGGTTTCTGTTTTTGAGTTTCTGTTTAAGAATCTGGATCCAGGGGGCTGAACTAAAAACAGAAATAAGATCATGTCAGCACTGATGTCTTTATAAATCATTTGTCTTTTAGGTTATCCGATCCGCCTTCAGCACACAGACATCATCTCAGCTCTCCTTATCTGATGATTCTTTCCCTGTCCTGCAGCGAGACGTCTCCAACGATTAGGAAGCTGTCTTCAGTGAGCTCAGTATCTTTGGCAGATCATCTTCTACACAAACAAACTGTTTAATAAAAAAGAACAGATTTTTAACAAAATGTTCTCAGGGAGAACGAGCCTGCAGTTACAAATGGCCAAAGGTCAGATCATAGATAATTCTCAGTCAACCTCTGATAACACAGCAAACAGATACTCTTTTTAAAGCTTACAAATTATCTCTGTTTTGAAAGAAAAGCGTGTTTCTATGAATGAGGTTTATTTTAAGAGAAAAACAGCAATGTGGCTTTTCCTGTCCGGCCGTGTCCAGACGACTCCACATCAATCTAATCAACAATTGACAATTAGGGAACTGAAAACAGTCTGACACATGAACAGCACAGAGACAAAGCCCTGTGCTGACCTCTGGCCCATGGGTTTATCCTAACCCGTGTTGTCTACAATGTTAGAAGTCAAATGTCATCGTACAAAATATTTAAAAAAGTGAATTCCTTTAACTACTTAACTATTCTGGCTTTTTATTTACTTGGATTTACTGTGTATGTGTTGCGCACTGGTATTTGTGGTAGAGATTTGACAAGTTTTATCAAAATATCTTTCACATGTACATAACTGCAATTACTGCCACGTACATAGACATATATAGACAATTTTTGATCTAAATAATGAAATATACCCAGTAACTAGAGCTTGCTCTCATTTTTTGAGGTGTACTCTCCTGGCCTCAATTCTCCATGTACAGCTGTCATCCTGTTAACAGCACACAGTGACTCATATAAATGGGCACATCGCTGATTAAATGAGCTTTGGTAGATCTGTACGGGGCAACGCACACTGAGTGGCATTCAGTGACTTAGTGTCACCAAAGCATAATTCATCTGCAGTAACTCAGAAAGACTTCACAATGTTAATTTCTCCGTAACTACTACATAACTGTAGAACAGCATCTATCTTTATTCTTTAATGTTTACAAGTACTAACTAACTAAGAACATTTCTAAAGAAATTTTGAATGTGCCTGACTCTGGCCCCCGTCGCCCCCATACATTATTACTCTGCTCAGTAAATTTAGTATTAATACAACAAGCTGTGTCATCATTGCCTTTTTAATGGGCTCTTATTTTAAAGGGACTCTTATTTTGAAAAACTTAGATCTCCTTCCTTCCTTGTTTCCTTCCTTCCCTCCTTCCTTCCGTCCTTTTGTTGTCATTTTCCTTCCTTCCTTCCTTCCTTCCTTCCTTCCTTCCTTTCATTGTCATTTTCCTTCCTTCCTTCCTTCCTTGCCTCTTTTCTTTCGTCATTTTTTTCCTTCCTTTCTTACTTCCTTCCCTACATCCTTTTTTCTTTCCTTCCTTCCTTCCCTACTTCCTTCCTTCCTTTTTTCCTTCCTTCCTTTTGTTGTTGTTTTTCTCTCCTCCTTCCTTCCTTCCTTCCACCGTTTTTCTTTCCTTCATTCCTTCCTTCCTTGTTTTCTTCCTTCCTTCCTTTCGTTATCATTTTCCTTCCTTCCTTCCTTCCTTCCTTCCTTCCTTCCTTCCTTCCTTCCTTCCTTCCTTCCTTCCTTCCTTCCTTCCTTCCTTCCGTCCGTCCGTCATTTTTTTCCTTCCTTCCTTTCTTCCTTCCTTCCCTACTTCCTTTTTCCCTTCCTTCCTTCCTTCCTTCCTTCCTTTCGTTGTTTTTTCTTTCCTTACTGTCGATAAATGAAGAAATGTGCCATCCACAGCAATTCAGAGAAACGTTACTTCTGCTTTCCTCCAGAAAATTTCCCGCCTTTTTAACATGGCAGTCTATGCGGCTGTTGATGGGTGCTACTGCCGCATCTTTGCGTCTCCCGCCAAAACTACATATCTGACAGCTTTGGCAGGCGAATGTGAGTGAGAGGACAAATATTCCTATGTTTCTAGCTATAAATGATTTCTGTAGCTTGACATTAGCGGCCACAATCGGAGTTTACTAATTAATTTTTAGACAAATTTTCCTCTCCCTCTTCACTCTAGCGATGACATCAGTCACTCTGGAAAAAATTCTCGCGATACACACCCATTCATTTTTTTGCCGTGGTTTTTGGCGATTTTTGGCAAAACCGTTTGCCGAAACTCTTAGAAAAGTCATAGCAATTGATTCCCGGCCGAGTCGCATGTTTTGATACCTGTTTTGTGTGTCTGGGAGGAGAAATGAAAAAAACTGCATAAGAATAATAAGCAGAAGAAGCGGTGGATAACATATAGCGTGCGCTTTCAGGCACACTCAATAATTGTGCTTTATGACTACACTCATAAACAAGTATAATGCTTTCTTATGCACTATTTCAACAGTCATGAAACATTATAGCTATGACTTATTATAAATTACAACCAATAGGTGTGTATAGGTAAATATAAGCCTTATCAATCAACCTCTAGTTTACAACTAGTCAAGAGCATCCATATGACACTTAACATTTATTATCACCTTATATTGTTTTATGACTGTTGATATAGTGCATTAGAAAGCATTATGTGTGTTTATGAGTGTAGTCATAAAACATTATGAATGCCTGCATGAGGCACTTTTCTTATGCACAGTATGTATACACTGACAAAAGTTTACAAAGAACCACATTTATTTTTTTCAGATATATATATACAACTTGTCACAATCCAGTTATTTACAAGAATCAGGAGTACGCGTGAAAGAAACGTAATCTTATAATCAGGAGTATGTAGAAGTAGAAATCACGAATATGGCACTGAGTGGTAAGAAAAAGTGTGATCAGTTAACAACAATCATATGAAGCTTTTAGTGGAAAAAGGGATATTCGACCCCCTTAATGATGAATATTATAGTATTATATTTATAAGGTCTCAAAATGCACAAGTGCATTTTTTTAAATTTCTTTTGCTTAGGATGTCCAGTTCAGTTCAAGGCTGCAGAAGATTCGACTGCAAAGGTAAAGCTCTGTGTCCAAACTCCTCCTTTAGATAAAATGTCTGTTTTTAACTTTCATGCTATATCGTTACAGAAAATTATATGCTTCTACTATGAGTAATGTCTCGAAAGAAAAAACAGATAAGCTGTGTCTCAGTTTCCAAGTTTGCATTTAAAATAATGCTGGTGTGAGAGAGCCTGTACGTATGCTCTACTTTCAAGTAATGTATGTATGCAGGCTATAACTCCTTTCCATGTTCAGTCAAGTGACGTCAAGCAGCACCGGCATGCCATTCATCATGAGCCTCGGAAATAGCTTGTATCTTAATTTTTCCAGTGAAAACTTACAGATAAAAAAAACACTTAAAAAGAGAGAGAGGAATGAATGAATAAACACTGACAGTAAGGGAAGGAAGATGTGCAACGGCACAACACTCATGATTTGCCCAAACTCATTTTTTGTCAAGCTGTTCTTGGACAAATTGTTTGACATTATGAAGCATCATGAAGTTACAGATGCAGATTTTTTTTTTTTGAGGAAAAGTGCCCCCTCCAGTGGCTGCTGCTGACTTAAAATAACAGTCATGACAGAAACTGCAATGAACTTCACTCTTATATGAAGATTAAAGTGCTTAAGGCTGAGTTTTGATTTAGATGCTGCATCTTCTAGGTTCCTTTCTGTATATATCTGGACATTTTTTTTTAAATGTCACTGCTGTGCATCTTTGCGAAAAAGCCTACAACATCCATCACGTCCCTTCATGATACTACGCGTTACTACATCCACATCAGCCCCTCAAAACTCTGCTTACAGACCTTATGTGTCTGTTTGATATGAGCATGATGTCACAGATGGAAATAAATCTAAAATCAGTTCTCCGTAGCTTTAAGTAGATTCCATTAAACATTCAACAAAGTGCTAACCAGCCGGTTCATTCTAACTAGTGACTATTTTACAAATACTTTAAAATACTTAACATAAAGAGAAATACATTTAGGAGAGCCAATGTCCTACCAGTAGACAAAAGGCATGCAGTGCATTTCCAGAATCACTTTTCTATCTTTGTACACAATCCTTCCATGCAGTGTTAAAAACTGCAGCTGTGAGACATAAAAAACCAAGGTCCTTTTTTTTCAGAATGAAGCACTACCTCTGGTAAAACGTCAAATCTGTCTTCCCGTGTTCTGTTAACAAGTCACGACCCCCCTCAGCTCCTCGTTTACAGACTTATAAACTAATCTGACTGTGACTATAGCATCGTAGCTGCTTGTATACCGTAAAGAATTTGCATTGCATTTGGTTCATCGGCTACTGTATGAAAGCTACAGTACAGTTTAGAGGCCGTGCTTCAGTCAAAAGTAGGGCCAAGAATAACTCTAAAAATAACTCTAAATTTATTATTTACATATGAATCCGGCTCTTGGTTCTGGACACATTAGCTGATTCATCTATTTCCCGTCGCTCGCCGCTGGCGTCCAAACTGCAGAGTTCTGAAGACAAAAGAAAACGTTTCAGTGCAAACACAATCCACAGGGGGCAATCGATAAAATCAATCAATACAAATATAAATATTTATATACTGCAAGGCTAATGGATTTAATAGTGCTTACCTGGTACATCCGTCCTGCCTTTTGGAGATTGGAGTGGAGGTCTTAGGTAAACAAACTGCACAAAAACGACATTAAACGGATCCAATTACATCGACACATTAAAATGAACAATTACATAACATAACACATGCAAGTGGGCTCAGGTAGAGTGTGAATATCTGGAACAGCTTCGCCTCCTTGCAAAGTGCACCACTTGAAATATCTTCATAAATTAAAAGAATAAAGTTGTTCTGAAGACGACTACAGCTGGAGTTTTTCAAATGTTCTATGTTGGATTTTTCAATCATAACCACAAATGAGCAGGATTCCTCTGGGGATCCTGAAATGTTTCTCAGGATAAATGAAAACTCAATTTTCTGCTGATCCATCCAATAGTTTTGGAGATATTCATTAACAAAATAAATAAAAACAAACAAACTGTTGCCACCTACCAACTCTCTCTCACAGCTTCGATGTCGCTCACGAGATTCTGTGCTAAACAGATGCCAAAAATCTAAAAAAACAAAGAAACAAACATAGTTTACATTAGGTAAAAAGTTCAAATTTGACAGATAACAAACTGAACTGTTCACATTGTTTCTCACTTGTAATAATGCAATCCCAATGAAGATGCCTGCCACCACAGTCAGGTTGTCTTGAAGCCACTTTTCAAACTGAGGGACGCATCCTTTGATATAAATGAAGGTCCGCTGCTCGGAGTCCTGACAGGACACATTTAAAAAACAACAGAAAGCAGCATTACACTCTGACAATCAAGATGAAATGTTTTGGCTTTTACTTTTATTATCCCTTCTACTCTAGGTGATCATGTTGGGATTTACGATTTATGATTATTTTTATTGGTAGCACACGATTCTCTTTTTCATCTCGTGGTCCGTTCACAATAAACTCCCTCTGAACTTGTGTTATCCGCTTGTTAACACACACACACACACACACACTCAGCCCACTCGTTTTCTGCTCCGACTCTCGTTAAAACTAGTTCTCTCTGGCTTTTTCCTCACATTTTAAGTCAAGAAAAACAAACACAGCCTTTTCCTTACATTATGCTACTATGGAGTAAGGCCAAAGCCAATGATGGGGGGAGGGGTTTTAATACCCAGTGCATTGCTGCAGCGTGAGTAATACCACACGGCCCAAGGTTCTGATGGGGAGCCAGCAGCTGTATTTTTTAAAACTGGGGAGTTGGGAAACACTGTGAAAGAGGAATATTGTGCCCGGGGTGGAGTACCTGATGACCTCATGCAGCCAAAAAAACTGCCTGAGGCAAAATAAGGAAGAGAAACGTCTGGCTTTATACTGTTTTATAACGCCGGCTTACTTTTAGATCAGGGTTTTAATCTCTGTTATAAATTCCTCACCGGTTTTGCTCTGATGTCGTAGCCACACTGTGTGTTGATGACATCCTCCTGTGAAGAGAAGATGGTTCAAGCTTATACATTTTTAAAAAGTCAGGACATATAGAAGGAGGACATAAAAAGGAAAATCCTGCTTGTTTTCAACCTGGACTTCATTTTCAGTTTTGTCACTGCCAAGATAAGCACGCGTACTATTGTATCTCCAGGAACACGACTGTCCAGTGTATTACTGGAGTGTGTTTGGCCTTTACATGTGTATTGGACAGGATGTCTCCCAGTGTGTAAGTCTGCACAGAGCAGAGCTGCACACTTGAACTTTAAGACTTGGATTTGACTCAGATTTAGTCCATAAAAATTGGGACTTTACACCTAACCGCTGTGAGGCTTGACTCTTTTGATCTGGTAAAATCCAGAAACATTAAAAGCGACAGTGACGAGCAAGCCTTGCAAAGCCACGCAGATTGAATATTTAATTATAAGGTCTATGCATTAAAAATAGGTTCTATTTTACTGTTCATGCAGCCAAAGTCGGATATATCTTATTTTTCTGTGCCGCACAGCTCCATTGTTTTCAGCTGACCTGCTGCTGCTGCTGGTTCCAACCACGGATTCAATGAACAGACATAAGAGAGATATTGATTATCTCTTTGCAAGAAAAGAATACCATCCTGTGTTCAAGTTCACTATTACATTGATTGTTTAAGTAAGTTATTTAAAAAAAAAAAGCCAAATATTATCTGGTTAAAGCTTTGCACATTTCTCTGTTTTATATTACTGTGAATTGAATCTTGTTGGCTTTTGGACTGTTTGTTCTGACAAACAAAGACATCTCCTAAGGCATTAGGAAATTCTGATGGACCATTTTTTCCATCTTCAGCAGAAACTAATTGGGTCAGGTCTGAATACCACAGACTGCTGCACATTGTTGGTTCTGGGCCTTATCCAGCTTTTATTCTTTAAATAAATGTCATTTAAGTGGTAAACAAGACTCAAAAACACCTCGACCCCTGCTTTCTTTTTCAAAGTCACAGACTGAAAACAGTGTTGTTACTGTGGATTTTGTTCGGCAGTCACAGGATAGAAAAGTTCAGAGTAAACAATGACCTCAGAGAACATCATGTGTTATACAATTTCCATTTCAACTGAAGTGTTGCTATCAAAAAGGATGACCTCGGTGGAACAGCATGTCCTTGGGTCAGAAGATAAAATTTTTAAAAAAAAGGCTCTTGTGCAACTTTCATTACAGTGAAGCAAGACTGCCACTGCCTTGCACAGAGAGCAGCAGTTAGAGCATTTTTCTGCCAAAAAAATGCCTTGGTCAAGATAACTGCTCCCAGGCGCTCTCAGACTTTGCTGTGCTGGCAGAGTCTATGAGGCCTGGATGTCCTGTTGGAAACCAGCCATGATAGTTGACATTTTATAGCCCAACCTTCTGGAGGACATAGATAACCAAGCTATGTGTCACGAGGGGGTCCTTCACAATATCTTTTCAACTCCAAATTGCACCAATTGGCTTGATGTTTATTAACCATAAATAGGAATGAATTGGCCGTGCATTAGAAAGACTCAACTGTGTTGAGTTCTTGGGAAGACATACCGCTGGATCTTTAGTGCAGCAGGAAAAGGGCACTCCGCATTTTTCACGACTCGGGTTTGAGTCAGTGCAGTTGAAGTAGATGTTCAAATTCCAGTCGTCAGCTCCAAAAGCTCCACAACACTCCCACTACAAGGTTAAACAGATATGTCAACAATGTCCCACAGAAACGAACCACCCTGATTAAACCAAGGTAAAAACAACACTGGAGTGAAAAATGAGTGCTGTGGATATAAAAATATAGCCGCTCACGTATTCTTGGGTGAAATCTATCAGGTTTTGTAGATCGATGTCGTCTCTGTAGGCTCGAATGTTGTTGTTGATGAAAGAGTTGAGCTGGTCTTTGATCCAATCTTTGAAGACAAAGGCCAGGACTCCTGCAGTCAGCTCCAGGAAGAAGATAATCCCCAGGAACACGGAAAACTGAAACATTCACAGTTCTCTGAATTTGGCAAATATCACTGCAGGACCAAGGCAGACTGAAATATAGAAACTATATTAAGGATTCTTCACAATATGTTTAATAAGGAAACGTACAAATTTGAGCAAGAAAGAGTTTTCTCGCAGCGCTCCGATGCAACCAGCGAATCCAAGGATGAACATCACACCACCCACCACCAAGAAGAGCCAGACTGGATCAAAACCCCCCAGGTCTGTGATGGATGAGATGTTGGAGAGGACGCCCTGGTAAAACAGAGTGAGGTGTTAGAGGCTTTAAGTCATCTGAAATTATTTAAAAGTTTGACTAAAGTCCACTGTCTTCATCCAGAAAACTAAATATCTTCCATATATTTGGCACGTTCACCGGTGTACACCCTTCCCAAGTCTCAACTTTATTAATGTGATGAGCTTGAACAATTAGTTGATTACACTTAAAGGAACAGTCACACACACATTTTGGTAATTATGCTCAATCACACTCTTGCAAAGAGTCAGACGGATGGAAGATGGATGCCGGTCTAATGTCTGTACAGTAAATGTGAAGCTCAAGCCAGCAGCCGGTTGTCTTATCTTAGCGTAAAGACTGCAATCAGGGGGGAAACCGTTAGCCTGTAACAAAATCCATCTGCCATCAACTCTATAGCAACGTGGCTTGCTTTTTTTTTTTTTTAAGATTATTTTTTGGCCTTTTATGCCTAGGACAGCTGAAGATAGACAAGAAGCAGAGAGAGGGGGAGTGACACGCAGGACTCGAACCGGGGCCAGCTGCAACGAGGACTATAGCCTCCACACACGGGGCGGCCGCTTCACCTACTACACTACCGACCGCCCCAGCAATGTGGCTTTGAGTCATACAAATAACAAGTTGTGGTTTTATGGAGGGTCATAAACTGGATTATTTCCCTGAGTTGTTCCGAGCCAGAAGTGCCAGGAAGTGTAACTCTATATCCCTTGTAAAATGATTATTTCTACACTTTGGTTTGTGTACAGATTAAACGAACGTGGTTTAATGTGTTAATGAATGAGCTGGTGCTGTGGGCAGAGTCAGGCTAGCGGTTCCCGGCCCTGTTTTCATACATTTTCGTATATTTAACGTACAGACACAAAAGAGGCACCGATCTTCTCATCTAACTCTTTCCAAAATGTTGAACTTTTACATTGTGTTTAAATAATTTATTTGAAAAAAAGGCAGATATTCTCTTGTTGGAGCTTTGCACATGTGAGGATTTGCTCTTTTCTGTTTTGTTTTTTTTAAATCGCAGTAAATTGAATCTGTTCTTGTTTTGGGCTGTGGGCCAGACAAAACAAGACATTTCAAGACTCCACCCGAGGAAATTGTTAAAGGGCATGTCCTGTCTTCTAAATATTTTATTGTCCAAGCAATTAATCAAGTAATCAGGACATTTATCTGATTAATATATAATGAAAACAATCACCAACCATCTTTATTGAAAGTCAGGACACTTAAAAACTCACTAGACCCGTCTGCCCCCCCCTTGACACCCCAAGTACTTAGAGTACACAATGAATGAATCTGTAAAATGAATCAGATCCTTTCTTCTGTCCATTGTTCAGAGGGGCGTCCCACCGGAAAGCATGACATTCCTTTCTGATTCAGTAAAGCCACTGCGAGGATTTTGTGCAGACAGATGGGTGTGAACAACAGGGGATGAATGTAAATGATCTTGCTTAGTTTATGGGTTATTCACAGGTGTTTATAGGGGGGGAAAGATTCACATCAAATTATTTTTACATAGGGAGAGAATCAGAAAATAAATAAAAATCACCTTTTCGCTCCATGCCCACAACCCAATGCCGAGGAACGCCACTCCAAGGAACTAACGGACGAAGAAGAAAAAGACAAGAAGAGCAGGATTATTTTGCTGTGACTACAACATGTAGTCATCACACAGAAGCACGGAGAGAAACCACAGTGAGATTTTCCTGGCTGTGGTCCATTACTAAATATTTCTCATCTCTGTCTGCAGTATCAGCAGGAGACTCCCATATTACTGTAGAAAGCATCTTATAACAGCCTGAACTCATTATGACTGTACAAGTTTCCACCCACAGTGTAGAAGTTCAAGACCACATTTCAGGATTCGAAAAGTTAATAATCAAAGCACTGGAAAGCATTTCGCAACCGGCTGGTAGCCTCGTATTTAGACTTAGTATAGGAATTAAACCATATTTTTTCATATTAGTGATTTATTAAGCACATTTATTTTCTTATTACATTTTGAGTATGAATATTTGACATTTTCTGCTGTCGAGACTCACTCACGACATCACTCTGTGCTGTGGCGTTAATTGTAAAACGCATCACTGCAACATTGATATTGTGGATGTTGTTGATCCAAAGCTACTGAGCAAATCCCATCAGCTGATGACGACCACCAGATGTGGTTAAAAGCTCTGCAATTATCTAGTAAGTGGACCTTGTGTTCATAGTATAGTTTGGATATTGGATTACACATTATACTACTTTATAACAAGAATAAAAATGTATTATATTAAATAATAATGATGCTGAAAACCTATTTAGAGACTAGATACTGGTCAAGTCACCTAACCTTGTTAAATTAATGTTTTTTTTCTTGTCAAAGCGTATGAAACACTTTGCAGATTAACTTTTCAAGTGGTTATTAGTGACATGGGTTCAGAGGAAGAAGGAACAGATGCTTCTGACACAGCCAACTTCCTCTGATGATATATGAACGGTGAAGGGATCGCAGAGGTCACTGCCTGACTGCATGGTTGGCTGAGAGTCTCTGTAGGGCCTGACAGGTGGCCTTCCTCTTCATCACTCTGGAGGTCTGTGAGAGGCCACAAACAGACCTGCTCCACTTATAGCAGAACGTTCACAAAAAGGGCAAGAGGTACAAATATATATATCCTATGAATATAAATCTGTCAGCTGTCAAACTGTGGTTTTGGACTGTTTGTATTGTGGTTGTTGTTACTGTTACTGTTTAATGTCACTGGGCTTTTTTATTTTTTACAGAACCCTATATGTATTTTCTAGAATGGATATCATGATTAGTGCTGCAACAAATATTCAATTGGTCAGTCTACAAAAAATGGATTAATCATTGCAGTCAATTATCATTTTATTCTGGCTCCTCAAATTGGAAGATTTGCTGCTTCATTATAAACGAAACACTTTTTGGATGTACGCTGTTGTCGGACAACGCAAGTTTTTTGAAGGAATCAGCTTGTTGGATGTGTGATTGTGAGCATGAGCATTTTTTTCAACCCCTAAAGAGACAAAATGTTTCATTGAGAAAACATTTCATAGATTAATCAGTTCAAGAGATTAACGTCTGGTCAGAAAATAGTAAAAAAAAATGTTCATCACAGCGACTTGGTTGTGTTTTTTTCACGCAATTCACTGACAAATAAAAATGTTGAGAATTTTTTTAAAGGTTTAAAATATATATACCGCTTCATTTCCATTTGGATTTACCAACGTGCTTCCTGTTCACATTTTCATTTGTCAACACATAACAAACCCTCACGTCCGCTCATCACCTAACCTCAAATTATTTCATTTACTGTCACGTAAAACCTGGAAAAAAACCAGTGAATTCTCACATGTGGGAGCCTTTAACCATCAAATGTTTTGGCATTTATAGCTCAATCAATAAATCGAGTCTAGTTTAAAAAATAGTCACCTAATCATATCAGCTCTAACACACATCGCCCACCCTCCTCAAATAAGTCATGCATAACATGCTTATCTTCATGTTCGGCGTGTTAAAAGGAACAGGGTGTTATTTTTTTAGTCATGTTTTATAGCTGGAATGTAACGAGCAAGGTTGTGTTCATATCTCTGACATGTTCGGTGCATTACTTACTCTTGTTGCCTTTGTTATTGTCCATGTGGGCTGGGCACCTTTGGTGCATGACACAAACATGCAGTGTTATATTATATAGTTTATTCTAATAAATCCCCCTTTGTGGCAGATCTCATCTTTCTTCTCTGAAACCACCAGGTACTGTTTAAAATTAGTAACTGGAGACCTAAAGTGGGACATCCGGCAGCTCTTGATGGGGTTAGTGGTGGGTCCAAAGCACAGGAGGAGGCGTTTGTTTTTTCATTCAGTGTGCAAGATGATCACAGATTACAGTTCACCAGAGCAGTGCCAGCTCAAACACCCCTGACACTGACAATAAAATCAAACAGCTTGATGTAAACAAACACATCTGACAGGCCAGGAAAGCCTCATCAGATCTCTCTCTCTCACACACACACACTGATGCTGTCTACACAAAAACAAAAGCGTGCTGACAGTGGGAGCAAGTGCACAGGAGCAGGGGGGATGAAATCATCCATGTCTTCCTATTTAAAAAGCAGCCAGAAGAAAAGAAAAACACCTCACACCTCACCCTCACCTACAGGAACAGAAAGCTTCTTGTTGATGGAGAACAAAAACATGTCATGTCAGTGTGTTAAAGCTCACAAGCAGGCCCTGCAAGTCCTGCAAACAGCAAAAACAGAGGGACTTACCCAGAATATTATATTGAAGCCGAAGATGAAATACTTGATGCAGCAGCTCACTTCATGAGCCTTGAAATGCTTTCCTGACATCATTTGGATGGATGTGCGTGTTTGTTGCCGCCCGTAGTGGGAAGGAATCACATCTATGGTCTCTCTTATGTTTGACAGCCTTTTTTCTTTTCTTTTTTTAAATTATTTTTCCAAGGCTCGACAAACGCGCCGTCAGTTGTTTCAGCGTCTAATTATAAACATCATCCTAGTGGTGACAAAAAGGCGCACAGCGGAGCCGCAGGAGGAGCGTCAGTGCGCGTCAGCGTCAGTAAAAGGTGTTGGAGTTTATTCCCCGGTGCGGATCTCCAAATGTATAACGCTGAAACACATCCACACGAGTCCACCAGATTAAAGCCGATGGTCTTCTATCTGACCCATAATCTCGACATGGCTGTTATTTGAGTGACATGTGCGAGAACCAATGAGAGGCTTTGATAATAACAGGAGGCGGGACTTCCTTCAGCAGAGTCACTGCCCTCATTTGACCATGAAATCCAGTATGGCATGATATTTAACCATTAACAGTATCATAGTATCATTTATTCATCACCCAATCATTTATTTGGCTTATTATAGAAAATACCGTGGTAAAATTAAACCATATTGGACATTTGGGCAATGGAGACTGAGCGTTCAATATGAAATGCATTCATTATGGAATGAATAAATACAGACTCAGCACAAATAACAAAATATAGTTAATTATAATGATAGAAAACTATAAAAAGTGACTTTATTGTTATTTTAATTTATTTAAATGCCTTATAATCACAAAGTCAATTTTAAAAAGAGACATTTTGAAATAATAATTCAAAATAATAAAAAATGTTTTTGGGTTCTATGACACAATTTCATGGTTCATATCTGTTGTCTGAATGTATTCATGCAATTTAATACTGTTGTATTTCTGTATTTGACTTAAACTTAAACTTTATTTATTTATATAGCAACTCTCGTGCAAACATGTAGCGCAAAGTGCTTCACAGAGCAAAAAAACAAAACAGAAATAGACAATAATGAAGAGAATTTTGCAAAAATAAATAAATACATAAATTAAATTTGGCCATATGGTGATAAAATGTTAGAATATGTGATAGCCAATATGAAGAGAGTAAGAACCAGTGCATAGAAACCAAGAACCAGTTCAGTCTGACTTAAAAACTGTAACCATATAACGTAAAAACTAAATTAAAGTGCATTATGTAAAACACAGGGGATAAGACGTATGAGAGAGGGTGATCGAGGCCTAAAAGGTATAAAATTGATGAGGCACCTTAAATAAAAGCCAGGCTAACATCACATATTTAATTTAAGTGACGCTGAGCACACACTTCATTATATTTAATGGTGTTTATTTCACGTTCTTACAGTGAGTGTGTCACATCTCAAGCTCATTTCATTTAACAACTTCTAACTTCTGTAATCTGTTTTTAAAAACACACTTCCCTGATGAGCAGAATTAACCCAAGAACAGAAAAAAAGCAGAACTTTTAGTGCAGTGTCTGTGGTTTGTGTCTGTGGACTAGATATAATTTAATTTGGAGGGTGGAAGAAACATGTTTAAAGGCGTGTACAGTACATACAGTACTACCTCATTATGTCCAGATGTACTGTACAGTCTGTTTGTAAAATCTTACACACTGTGGAGTCTGACTGTGGAGGACATTGGGTTTTTTGTAATAATTTAATCACATATTTTTGGACTTTTCTCATTTTCCTTCAGTATTTCAAGGGTAGACAGCTGAAAGAAATAAAGTAGACTTGGAAAAACTTTGCCCCCTGGTGGCAAAAAGTGTCATCATAAAGGTACAAAGTATTGTTAGTACTCAGATGCTTTACTCAAGTAAAAGTAACAATACCACAGCATAAAATAACCCTGTTAGAAGTAAAAGTCCTGCATAAGAAGTAAAGTACAGTTTTTATTGATTAAAAATTACTTAAAGTATCTACAGTTAAAGTACTCGTTATGCAATGGCTCCTTTCAGATTATTAGATTATGGAGCCTGCAAGTACCCAAAAAACATACATGTTTATTCATCTTGAGATAATAATTTGTACAGTTTTTAAATGAATGCAACAAGATAAATAAATGAAGAGTTTTCTAATATTAGTAGCTTCAGTCAGCCTCCTAAAGGAAAACATCTTGGATGTTTTTTTTTGGGGGGGGGCGGGTCATATTAAATGAGGTGATGTTTTGTATCTAAAAATCAAATTAACTACAGTATAGCAATTAAATCAATGTAAGTCCATCCATCCATCCATCAGTTTTCTGGGACCACTTATCCTCAGGGTCATGGGGGCTGGAGCCAATCCCAGCTGGCTTTGGGCGAGAGGCGGGGTACACCCTGGACAAGTCGCCACTTCATCACAGGGCTGTGTACTGAAGTAAAAAGTACTATAAGTAATATTTCTCTCAGAGATGTAGTGTACTATAAGAATATAAGAAGCATAAATTCGATGTAATTTGGTAAACACAGTGGAAATACCTTAGAATTATGCAAAAGTACAAAGTATTTGTACTTTTCACCACTGACGCTGAATATTTTGAATGCATGCATTATTCCAACAATGTGTGAGATTTGTAAAATAAACACCAGTAATCATTTTGAGTATTGGCTTTGTTTATTGCATAAAATAAAAAATAAAATAACATACCAATGTTCTAATCTATTACAAATATTTGTTTACAAAACATGATAAATTATGAAAATAAATACCTCTGTGCAGTTTGTCCGTATTGTCATTGCAAGCAGAGAAAAAAAACAAAAACAAAACAAACTAAGATTTATATAAAGGTCATAAAAAAGACTTCACTGTTATGAGATCATAATCATACCTCATGCCAACACAAACATCACGATGCAGAGGGCAGCATTAGACAAGCTGTCCCTGTTACACAAGCTCCTTTATCTGAGGCTGACTCACTGACTTCATACAAAACAACCCACCATCGTGGATCAGAGGTACGATTCAGTAAGATGAAATAATAAGTGTCCTTGAGCAAAAACAACAGCTTTTTATCGATCACATTGTCAATACTGTCCATTTCTCCTGAAGATAACAGAAAAAACTGTTTTTAAGAAACGTTTGGCGATACAAAGGTAGTAATCATGCAATAACAAAAGAAATCACTCACCCTTCAATTTTGGCTACACTTTTTTTTACAAAAATATAAGTTTTGAATTTCACAAAATACTTCATGTTGTTAGAAAATACCACTTCAGAATCTCAAAAAAAATAATAGTTTTGTTCTTTGTAAATCACAATCCTTTATTTGATCCTTCATGGAGGCATAAGTTATTTTTTCCAGAAGCCTCTGCGGGAGGACGGGAGTAAAATAATATTAGTTAAACAGCTTGAGGCAGTTTTCCAGAACAAGCTTTAAAACAATGGTTTGAAATGAAAAAAAGCTTTGGTGCTGCTTGTCTTTTAGGGTTAGTGTGTAGCTTTCCCGTTTTTATTCCACATACAGAATTCCTGCTAATTTCTGCCAACTAGACATGAACAAATGAAATGTACAGACTACGTATAAAAACCTACAACCACCTGATATAAACTAAATTCCCATTTGTTACTGAATGAGTCGTTACACTGCATTTTCCCCTTGTAGAGCAAACACTTCAGTTGCATCACACAAGGACAGAACTCACATTCTTTTGCCTTTTTAGTCCATCTTCGTGTTTGATTAAGGCTTTTAGAGTTTCAACGGATATTCAGCACAAAGTCTAAAATAGTGGTGCCTGAAATAAAGAACCCTGGAGACAAGTCTAAGAGTCTTTGCACGCTGGGTGCAAATCAGAAAACGGAAGCATTAACGGCATTAGCAAGCGAATATTTGAATATGAATACTTGAATATTTTAGCCGAAGGCTTTGAGAACCATTCTTCGTCTTGTGCAAAATAAGTAATCATTTCCTTGAATGGTCAATCATGTCTCAATACATTTTGATTTCACATTCAGTTTTTTGTTTTTTCTTTTCCCTTTGGGTTTCTGCCAATATCAAATGGTACCTATTCATTCAGTTATATATGAACAATATCAAAAAATAATAATAACTGCATAATACATTGTTAGTTAACAAAAATATATACAGGAATATATTAAAACACATTTCTCATATAATATCTTGTACAATCACAGTGGCATGCTGGAAGTAAAACATAGCACACGCGCGAAAAGAAAGAATCTATTTCTAATGTTTTAAATTAAAAAGTCAGTCGACAGAGGCCTGAATCCATTACGTATTCAAATACACATAAGGCTTTGTGTGAAATACCTTCTTAGAACACTTCTGTAACTTCTTACGAACCAGCTTGGTGATTCATTGAGCATAGCAAAACAACATGAAGCTTTAATACTTAATGCATTAATCACAGTTAATGAATCCAGTGCTTTATTGTTTCTAAACATGGTTTCATGATGGCCAGACTGCACCTATGAGATGCTATTATTTGTCGTGTTTATAAAGGCAATATGATGCTTTATAATGAGGTTTTCTTAGTCATTAGAAAATGTACAAAACCTTCTCTTTAAAGAAGCCTGAAATGCATAATACTTACACTTACAAAGCCCGAGAGGACGTTCTGTAAAGGTTTCTTGGCTTTGATACTGTTTCATTCAAAAAGTCACCCTGTGTCATGCTCGACTGGTTTGTGACACATTCTGTTGCATAAACACCGCTGTGTATTCAAAACCAGAAGGAAAAGACTGTTTGGCCAAAAAAGTGCATCACCTACATCACCCAGTGGACACAACCCGACTTAGTGGTGTGTGTTGTGAGAAGTGTTGAAGCGCGACCAGCGGAGCTGCAGACCCAAGTCGCGATTAAGTCACCTTGATAGCGGACTTCTTGTGGACGAAGAGGAAGGAAACGTAGGGCACGCCAATGAAAGCCCATTTCTCGTTGGGCCAGAACATGATAACGGGTCCTCGCTCCGGGGCTTCAGTCGCGACGTCAAAGTAGGCGAAGCAAACGCAGCCCAAGTAGGAAGCCAGACAGATGAGGATGTGCCTGTAAGAGCAAGAGGTCAGCAGTCATCAGCAGTGAAAGATTAACAATGTCTTTGGTGCTTTAGTCTTTCAAATCTCTGGATTATTACCTCTGCTCATTGCACATATTTCTGATACTTTATATTTGTAAAATTTGCTACTTCATCTATGATTCTTAACTTCTGTAGTATTTGCTTTTTTTTGCTTTTTTTTTTTATAATTTTTCTTTTTGGCCCTTTATGCCTTTAATGATAGTACAGCTGAAGATAGACAGGAGGCAGGGGGCAGAGAGGGGGAGTGACAGGCAGCAAATTAGCCGTCCAATGCGAGATTCGAACCGGGGCCAGCTGCAGTGAGGACTACAGCCTCCACACACGGGGCGGCCCGCTTTCTCTTAGTATCTTTATTGTTACGCACCAAAATACCATACAAAGACCATACCATCCAGACAAACTCCTTAGAATAAAAACCTCCTTGGCAATAAACCTGATTCTGACTATTCTGCAAATTTTCATCTTTTGTACTTCATGGTTTCGTTTTTCTTGATTCCAGTCCAGCAATCTCCATCATTCTTTAATGTTTCATGGAAAATGTCTTGAATCAAAGTCGATTCCTGTCTAAACTGACATTATCTCACTCAACGGGCAGATTTTTTCCACCATTTCTTATTGAAAAGATTCAAAGATTATAGACAGAAAAGGACTTTGAGCTTACCATGCACAGTGTAGGTAGGGAAAGTTAACAGATGACCACATTTCACAGAATATCCTGTCGCTGATCCAGCAAAGCAGAGCCAGCGCCCACCAGATCCCTGAGACCAGTCCCAGCTTGAACACACGTGGGTTTTCGCACCTGCAATGATCGAACACAGCGCTGAGAAATGTGTACAACTGTGAAGACACGCACAAATACACTGTGACTCACCGATATAAGTGACCTGTGAATGCTGCTCTTCATTATGTTACCATAATTCAAGAACATACAGCACATTGTTTCTGTATTTTTACACAAACCTTATTGTTTATTATGTATTTATGGTGCTTTTGCTGTGGCTGCTTTTATATTTATGACTTAGATGTTCGTACCAGTTTATTATATTGTAGGTTAAACATTTCTCTTTAGATGAAGGGATTATCTTCTCTTTGTTTCGGGACCTACCAAGTACTCTGGTCTACTTCTCCACATTAATATCTCCTAGTGGACATACCACTGATCTACTGTGCTAAACCAGAATGCCAACGATAAACTATTCTTAGTCCTGTCCTCCTTAGACACACCAGTATCAGCCCTGCTGCTGGCTGAAACTAACAAAGACAAGAGCCTGACTAAACTGTGATGACCAAGCACTGTGTCACTGTGACTGTTTGTCACCTTCTCTTAAGACGGGAGCAATCGATGACGTCGTCATTTCACAAGGGTTTAATTTAGATCACCATTGTTTCAAGGGGATGGGAATGCTGGGATGAAACTAACCGTTTCCAGCAAGCATGACAACACAACAACAACAGCCCAATGCAGGTAAACAACAAGCAACATTCAGCCGCAGAGACCATGGGAAGTTTTCAAGTGTTAGTTTAAAGCGAAGGAGCAGCCAAGATGACTCCGATAATGGAAACAGATTTTTAGACTTAGCTTGTGCAACTCTGGTGCAACAGCAGCCATTGTTGCAACCCTGTGGCAAGATGGTTTAAACCTGTGTTTAATTTCTTTTGGTCACTTGAAAATAAAACATTTGCATATAATCGTTTAACTACTTCCAGCTGGCTGCTGCGGATGGAAACAAGACTGATGAGTTTCTACCAAAACAACAAGCTAAAAGAGGCTAAAATGTTTTTATAGACCTGAGTGGAACTGTAAAGTCAGATGATAATTCTGCCTGAGTTTTCGTCGGCATAGTGTTGATGATGTCACCCAGTGGTTTATGATAAAGAGCTGTCATGAAGCTCAGTGTGTCGGCTCTGGCCTCTTTCCTCTGCTGGCTCACCACTCATCAACTTGCAACAGCACCCACTTGTCAGATACCGTGGCCACTATTTTAATTCTGCATCACCTTAATATAATTTGAACATGTGACTTGAATAAAAATATAACCCCAGTACAGTTGAATTGTAAAAATCAGCTATAGAGCCCAAAACCATTTTTTTGTACTAGACTCTGTTTTGAAGTTGCAGTTGCAACATGGGGTCTTATGGAGAGTGACTGGTTCTGTAGCCAGCCTCGAGTAGCCGTGGCAGTTTTTAGCACTTCCTTGTTGGCTTCATTTCACACACACAGATGCTGCTTGGTCACTTATTTCTCATTACATGTTGTCAGTTGATCCATTGTTGATACAGAAAATAATGATTAACGTAGCTTTAATGCTAAAATGAAGTGCAACTGAAGTCCAAGTAGACACGCGTCATGAACTCAGTATATCAGGACGCTTTGCAAATTAGAAAGATATGCAACCAACATTATCCACTAGTCATACCAGACTACAGTATATTTGATATTGAATGGATGAAGTGAGTGTTTGAATAATTATAGATTCGACTTTCCAAATGTAAAAATGACGACTGTTTAATGTCTTTAAGTGAGGTAAATCAATTATCATACCACTGTGATGATGTTACATAATTGGTCCAGAGAGGAAGTAAGAAAAAAAAATTGTGTCATGGCTACTCATCTGCAGGAGGAAGTACAGAAATAGATGGCCGGTGAATCTGTCTTCCCGTGGGGGAAATATTCCATTAAATTGCCATCAATACTGTATTATACTGTAAGTGTTTCGATCCGTTATATTCACGTGGGAGGAAATCCTGACTGTGCATAAGGTACAGTAACTAAGTCAGCTGTGGGCTCAGTAACTGCCTTCACACGCATACACTACAGTCGCCATAAGTTGACTGCCGCCCCTTCCTGCTAACAAACATACACTGACAAAGCCGCCCCAAACAGGCGGATGTCTGGTATACTGTGTCTATCAGCTCAAACAGAAGCATGTGAGATAAGAAACGTCACGAAACCAGGACTTCTCCAGAGAGACGCAGTGTGATGGAGAGTTTACTGTCGGCCAAGATAAGTGAAGGAAAGGACTGAAGCACTGCTGAGAGGCTTCGCTCACTCGAGGGAAAAGAGAGGAAGAGGCTCCAGTGGATCAGTGAAACGGGGCCTGACTTACACTGGAGATGAGTCTTTAATAGTATGAAGCACAGCTTACATAATATATGACTATACTCTATTAAGCCATATCAAATTGTATTAATAAAAACAGATCATGCAGTGTTGTTGATACTTTTTTGATGATATAAAACATAGTTCCCAGGTGGAAGTCCGGTGGCGTCAGATGAAGTCTGATGAGGCCGTCAGACAATCAGACTGGTTGTAAACAAGACAAGATTTTCTAGATCACTTTATTTGAAGGTAAAGCGAGCATGTCCACAATGCTGCTGGGAAAAATCTGTTTGTGCACAGCTGTATGGCTGAGTGAAAGCAGGGAGTTGGTCTGTAAACTAAACAGTTTGGATAATTATTGTGCTTTTCCTTCTATGATTATTTTGCCTTTTTCTGGGGGCGTTTTTGGTTTCACTGGATGGGCCAAAGTACGGAAAATGGTGAAGAGGACTCGGTATGAAACCAGGGACACTGCAGTAACAACCAGACTACAAAACAACCTTATTTGGACTGAAATCTCCAAATACATTAAAAAAATAACATCTGACCTCTTGACTCTTGCCCAATCTGACTTTCTTTTTGTTACCGCGTTGAAAGGAGAGGAAACTATGAAGAAAAAAGCCTGGGCAGATTAAAGTGATGGTATTTTAATAGGTAGCATTTATTTTTTCTTGTGGTTTCTGATGTGTATATGAAGGTATGTGTATAAATATGTGTTTTTTCTCTTAATATATTCCATATGAAGTACCATTCGTCTGTACTTTGAGGCCATTTCTTTGTCGTGTTTACTCAAAAGCCTTCTGAGACAGCGAAGAGTTAAATCCTAAGTGGGACTTGAGTCAAGGAGTACATCTGTTGTTTGAGTTAAAGATTTAAATAATAAATACAGTCTATGGACTCATTATTTCTGCTATGTGAAAATGAACTCTGTCCTCACATGCACCAACTCATTTGTCAGACATAATCACTTTTGTTTTTTATTATCATACCAGTGAATCACTATAAAAAACTCATAACTCAGCTATCATAGCACAGCTACGACTGGTATTATTGCTTCAACACTTTCTGTTGTGTAATATCACTAATGGATGTCCCATACACGAGACATGTTGTTTTTGTTCACTTGAAGTGACTTGAATGGGAGCCAGCAGGCGTACTGTTAAAAAAAAAAAAAGCAAACAGTAAGAAGAAAACAGTCTGAGGGCAAAAGTCTATCAGCCAGGAATTCTCTCCCATTTAGCAGAACAAAAACAAGCAGCCTCTATTGATGACTGGAATTTGCAGTTATGTCAAGAATTGCTATCAGGTTGAACAATAGATGACTGAAGGTTAAAAGACTGACGGTGGTGAGTAAGGGCTGTGGGAAACGGAAACAACAGAGCAGCTCCACGTTACCGTGACGGAAGAAAGCTTTAGACACACACACACAAACATACACAAACATAGGCATGAGTGACTTGTTGTGTGTGTTTAGGAACATTTCTAGACTCCATAATGTCCTTAAATGAGTCAGGAACTCTCCACGTCATTAGACAATGCAAGGACAAAAGTGCAAAGGTGAAATGTTTACGTACACGTGCTACATCCTGACACTGTTCCCACTGTTTGCCATGTTAACTTTTACACATTACAGCAGCGACTATATGGCTTTGAACCACAAACGTGGTCACTGATTATCTGCTGCTGTGTCACTGTACGTCCAAAGAAGAACCAGATATAGCATAAGTGTTTATACAGTACATACATATAGTGTTTATACAGTGGAGATTTATACTTAAAATATTAAAATAAATAAAAATAATAAAAAAAACTGTTACAAGGTCAGTTGCTAAGAAACATAGACAGGTGCTAATTAGCAGGTTTCAAATTATATTAAGGCTCAAAGTTATGCATTATTAAGAACACTGGTGTTTTGATTGACAGATGGGTGTTCATTCATTCAGGTCCACCTACAATCTACATCAGCCAAGCAGCAGCAGAGACAGGACCAGGCCAGAGCCGCCACACTCATCATTCAATGACTCATCAGAAACCTGTGGGTGACGTCATGAATACAACGTCCATTCTTTATGCTGCCTGTTTATACGACGTCTTCCTCAGCAGGTTCCACGACTACGTGGACCTTGAGTTTTAGAATATTTTAATCAAGCTCCAAGTTGCTACAATAAATGGGAGGGATTTAATGCGCAAAGTTCAACAGATTTCCCAATTGTGTTGCAACTTCACTCATCTTGAACGAACTGTTTGCACATGCAGACACAACCTTTGTGCTATGAATTACAGTAGAAAACCAAAAACAGAACATGAGGTTACATTAAACAGGGTTCCCACACCTTTTTCATGAACAAATTCAAGCACTTTTCAAGCACCTTCAAGCACCAGTTTTTCCATTTTTCCAGCACTTTTAAATAGGTAGCCTACTAGTTGTGTTTGCCATGATGGTCATGGGAAGCGCAGCAGTGCCACTGTATGGCATAATAATATGGGTCTAATTAGCATTATTTCATATGGTGGTAGATTGACTGTTTTGATTTTTAACTAATTGTGAAATTTCAAGCATTTTCAAGCACTTCACAAAAAATTCAAGCGTTTTCACAACCTTGAAAACACTGAATTGACATTTAAGCATTTTCAAGGAATTCAAGCACCCGTGGGAACCCTGATTAAAAGACAAATTAGTGAGAATGGGCTTTTTCATTAAAGTAATTACAAACAATTAAAAACACAGACTGTGAATGAGGAAGAAATCCTGTGCCATCTTTGATTTCACATGCTCTGCACTGACTCTAATAGAAAAGCACATTCTCAGTTGAAGTCCACGTGAGGGTACACCGATACACAGCATGATGGTTGCGGATCAGGGCTGCACATTCACCTGCAACACGCTCACCTCCGCTGTTGTTAACAAACCCTTTTTTTACTAACCTTTTGAGCTCAGTAATGAGCAGCACCGTGCACGGGATACCCAGGGTCATTAGGGACAATGAGTTGACGACAGGTTTGACAAAGGCCAGCCCAGTGGTGATCCCTGACAAGATGCCGATGACCACTTTGAACCTTGACCTAGATTGAAAAGCAAAATAAGTCAGACTTCTGCACTCTATGTGGACAGGATGGTGAAACTCAGCAGGAATGTTGGCACTGACAACAAAATAATAAACAAGAGTTATGGTTTTAGTGGCAGTCTGAAGCGAAAGAGTGACCGCGACAACTCTGTGTGACAATGGAAAGAAGAAGAAGTGAAGACATGTGATGTGCAGCTTTTACTGGTGTCAGCTATCTCAGACAGGCCCTATTATTAAACAGGGAGTCACAGCAGTGGAAACATCACATGACAACAGAGTGGCCAACTTTGAACTCCACAGATGACACGTGCCCCCAAAAGCCTAAATGCAGAGATAAGTTCTCAGAATTCACTTGAAGGCATTTAAATTAGCAGCTATAAGTGGTAAGCTGGGATGAAAACATCCAAACACATAGCTCATGGTTGAACCGATGCGTCCATACAACCACACACACACGCACACACACACACCAGTTTTAAGCTTCTGAAGGGAGTTATTCTGACGCAGCGTTACACTGGTGAACATACCGATCCCTCCTGAACATCCTGGGTAAGTATCTCTTAGGAAACCACATGGCAATGGCACACATGAGCACCCATAGGATGGCCAACTCATCCAGCATCTGGCCGAGGAAGCTGAGGGTGGCGTGAAAATATGTCGATCCGATGCCTGAAAGAAAAAAGGTGGAAAAAGGTCCATCAGAAAGGGGGCGAGATGTCATCTGATGTTGTTCGGTGACGGATTAATGAGGAAAGAAAGGAAACACAATTAAAAAAGTCTAGACTAGTTCGTGTGTCTGACTTCAGGGATGTGAAGGACAGGACTGACCATCAGTCTATAATGCAACTTTCTTTGTGAGCCTTGCTGTTTTAAGCCAAGAATAAGGAATGAATGAGAGTTAGTTACAAACTAGTGTTACGGTTACTGTGGGTTTAAAGTGCTGGGGAGGGGACACATGGATCAGTTAGAGCCCGTTTGTTATCACGGTCCAACAGCCCCCCTCTTATCAGCCTCTGTTTTGGTAACAGGCGTTGCACGAGATTCCTACACTTCAGCAAACGTCTTATCCAAAAAGGGACTGTTGAAGTTACTAATCATGATGACCTTAGTGTTGTGTGTAAGTGTGCTCACAGATCGCCGGCAGTCAAAACAAAAATTCCCATGGAGTCCATAAATGTCATAATATTCATAAATTACAGATTCCAGCTTCTAAACTGGAAACTGCTTTTCTCAGTCTTCTATGATGGTAAATTGAATTTTTGGGGGGTTTGTTGCACCATTACTTCGACAAAACCAAACATCGGAGACATCGCATTAAATTTCTTGCAATATTTTGTAGAACAAATGATTAATCTGGGTATAAAATAACAAATATATTCATTGGTATTGCATCTGTAAGTCGCTTTGGATAAAAGCGTCTGCTAAATGCAATGTAATGTAATGTAATGTAATGTAATGTATTGGTAGCAGGTAATCAAAAAGCAGTAACGCCAAACTACATGAAAGACTCACTCCACACAAAGGCCAATGCCAAATAACCTAAAGAGTTGTTTTTCTGCTTGGGTCAAAGGTCATACCAACTGCAGAGACACAGTGGAAGAGAGATGTGAACCCATGCTGCACTATACCTGAGGATGCGTGGTATAGAGCTATATGAAAACAACTTTTATTTAATAACTGTGTTGGAAGGCAGATGTTGTAGAGAGAGATTAATACAAAGTCACACACAGTGTGGAATGAGAACGAAAGACCTATTTCACATCTGACCCATTGTTCAAGTTCTTGCGGCTGAGTCAGTTATGCAAATCCTATTCAACAGCTACAGTTGTTTTCTACCATCCACTAAGGTCACCTGTCAGGAACAGAGGGAACAGAGGGAGGTCTGTCAGGTCATCTCTGCTGACACTGCAGCCAACCGGAGTGTTTTCATAACAGCAGTCATAAAAAAAAAAAAAAAAGGAGAGCGACGCTGCGATTTCTCTTTTTACGATTTACATACAGAGGCACCATTTAAGGCCGAAATGCTGCGTTAAATCAAATGAAACCTCGAGCAATAGGCTTATTCATCCCGGCGATGAATAAGCCCAGTCATAAAAAAAAAATGATTCAGAGTAACCTAAAGCTGTAATTGAGGACAGTGACAAGAAGCCACAGCTGAGGAACTTAACAGTGTTGTTGCAGTTTAAGAATGTGGGTGGACATGTGTGAGTGCTGACATACAACTTATGTACTTGTGCATGACCGTGTATTTTAGAGATGTGATTAACTATTATTTGATTTGTTAATCTGAATAAACTGATCATTCTTTTGGTTTATAATGCTAAAAACACTTATTTAGGATGGCTTTTAACACCTAGTAGTACGATGACACTTTTATCATTTCTTATTCGATTTTGTTGCGTTTTATTGTTTTTATTTTGTTTGTTTTTTACCTATTGTTCTCGTTATTTATTACCTACTGTGAAGCGCTTTGGTAGACCGAAAGGACTGTTGTAAAGGGCTGTATACGTAAGTACATTTCCATTTAATGTGAGAAAATCATGAAAAAAAGCCCAAGTTGGCACGTTTGAATCACTTTAACAGTCCAAAACTCCAAAATATTCCATTATTAATCAGAAAAACAAAACATATTTACATTTGAGAAGCTGAAACAAGTGACTTTTCACTTTAAAACTATTCATAATTCATCAATAAGCCTAATAATGATTCATTTTATCAACTAGTTTTAGCAGCAGTAGTGTATTTTTTGTCCACAAAGCACTACACACACACACAGGAAATATAAATATGAATGCCATATGCAACACTAGTCTAACACAGATAGATTTCATATAAATAAATATTAGTTATATGATTTGTTATCTGAGTGAAGTTAAGATGAACAGAAACATGAAAGGTTAAGAGGTCATCACACACACATACACAGAGACAGCCAGCAAACTTACCAACCACAACAAGTAGAATCCATATGAGGTAAATCCCACTGTTGAAATGTGTTGCATATTGGCGGAACAAGCACATTAATATGGGCGGCAAAACAAAAAACAAAATGTTGCTGATCTGAAATGATAAACAAAGAAAATCTATGAGCAAATAAATAAATAAACAAATACAGTTGAACTGATCATGTTGTGACAACGTGCTTGTCAGGAGTTGATCAGTGTGCTGCTGCTGGCCTTTAACAAACAAAGTCAGCCAAGTGCAAATGAAGAAAAGGAAAATCTGTAACCTGAAGCTAAACATGTAAACATCATGATGCTGAAGCTGAGAAGCAGCCAAACTGTCACAGCTAGCTGTAGTTAAACCAGGAGTAATACTGAAAGCTGCAAGAAAAGCAGTGCAATACAAAAGAAGAAGCAGCTGACTGTCACCGAAACTATTATGCAAAAAAACAAACAAACAAAAAGGATTAAAGAGGCTCCTTCAAACCAACCGTGTTATAAAATTCAGCGATGCTCGGGTAAATTAGGTAATTCCCTTCACACCAGTCCACGTCCGAGCTCCCAGCCTGCAACTGGTCCCAGAAAATCAGATTAACGGTGCTCATGTCTGGACTGGTTCCGTCGGATGGACAGTACAGAGGCAGACAACACTGCGAAGATTTAAAAAACACGCACACACGCACACAGACAGGACAAAGTCCCTGTCCTCTCTGCACGCAGACCTGACTCTAGATTTGTACGGTAGAGACCGGACACGTATTGCACATGCAACAGTGTGTTAGAGGGCATGAATCGTCGTCGCTGAGCTGCATTTTAAAGCGTCTGTCCCTCCACAAAGCCCCCCTCTGCTCGTCGTGACGCTCAGCTCTGTGCTGTGTGCATTGACAGCTGCTCGCTCCTTAAGCCGCAGAGAGCAGCGAGAGCAGCGAGAGGATTCACTGCTGCCTGCTTCCGACTTCGGTTAATTCGCTTTCTGTTATGAAACACAACCAGCTTAAGAGAAGGACGGTTAACCTAAAACAAAGATTAAAAAGAGAATAAATAAACACGTATAAAGGCAATTGAACTATGTCACATTACAACTATGAATCTAACTGGTGTGAATCACTTTGTGAGTCACTTTTTTTGCACATTTACAACAATATTTTTCAACTTAGAGATATTTTAAATATTTGAATCCAAATGTTAAATGTTACACCTAAATGTTAAATGTTAAATCTAAATCTAAATGTTAGAACTAAATGTTAAATTTAAATCTTAATGTTAGAACCAAATGTTAAATTTAAATCTTAATGTTAAATCTAAATCTAAATGTTAAATCTAAATCTAAACGTTTAATCTAAATGTTAAATTTAAATCTAAATGATAAATGTTAAGTCTAAATGATAAATGTTAAATCTAAATGATACATGTTAAATCTAAATGTTAAATCTAAATCTAAATGTTAAATCTAAAATGTTGCTGTTATTTTCAGCATGAGCCCTTTATAAACGGCATCCCATAGCGCAGGGTACATAGACACCTAGGGCCAATTTGGAGTCACCAATTACAACAGAGAACAAAGTATGGTGGTGGACTGGTAGCTGGAGAGGTGCCAGTTCACCTCCTGGGCACTGCAGAGGTGCCCTTGAGCAAGGCACCGAACCCCCAGAAGAAGATCTTATTCTTCTTCAGTTAACCTTATAAGTGCAAGTCTTTGGATTGTGTGGGGGAAGCGAGAGAACCCACACAGACACGGGGACAACATCCAAACTCATAAAGGCCACAGCCAAGCTTCCAACCAGGAGCCTTCTTACTTGTGCTTGTGTATAATCACCTGCAAATGGGAATTATTGTGTTTTTGTTACCACAGAATGGGACTTTTATATCACCAAACATTGTAGGTACTTTTCCAAAGAGTCCACCATTGGGGAACCACCATGTTTTTATGGTACCTCACCGAAAACATCTTGAGACACTAGCAGTTTAAAATGCCACGCTTGTTCATATTTTTGGTGTTGTCATATTTTGGATTTTGTGGCATAGGTCCACAGTAGTGTAGTAGTGATATAATAGAGTTTTTTTTCGATACATTTACAGTAACACCTGTATTGATATTTTATATTTGCACTATTGAAACTGCTGCATAACAATCCCCCTCAAGATAAATAAACTTTCTTTTCTATTTTAAGTTATTTTACACTTACACACGCAGACATTAGTTACTACAGATTATAAGACGCTGTTTTTGTTTTACTGCAGTAGTTCTTCTTCTTCTTTCTGGCATGCCAGGAAAAGTTCACACCACACATTTTTACTATTATTTTCATCAAGTTGAATTAAGGTGAAATAAAGGTCACCACAACAGCATCAGCAAACTCTTATTTGTTGATTTTCCCTACATAAATCATGTTCGTACTTTCTTCCTGGTTATCCACTCCACATGCAGTAGCTTTATGCCCCACTAGGGGGACCTGGCCCACACACTTTGAGAACCCCCTGTTCAACAGTGAATTAAGTTCCCCAACGGTATATAGAGCAGTTATGTTAAAATAAATTAACAATAGATCAATAATAAACAGATATTGCTTAATGTACCACTAACAAGGTCCACTCTGCACAACTACATTTAGCTGATTATACTTATTTAACCACTATTTAGGTTGTTTTTAAGCTTTATGTTGACTTTTACTTAACAAATGTTGTGTTTATTTATTATATTAATCATCGTTTGTTGCTTATATGAACTCTCTCTAGTTTGGATCAGCATGACTTTTGTCGTAACGCCATATTTGTTGTAAACTGAATGTCTTCATGTCGCTGAGTTCATACAGAGGTTTGTTGTTCTCAGTCTAAAATGAGGAACTTTGCTCAGCTGCTGCTTTCAAACATGCCGAAGCAGCCGATGACATGTCATCAGTGGTCTTCAAGGAGTAGACTTGAGCGGGGATGGTAACTATCTTGACATAGCAACGACTCTCTGGCACACTCTGACGCATGCTCAGTGAGTCAATAATGCTCTCATTGTGTCGATGTTTTATATATATATATATATATATATATATATATATATATATATATATATATATATATATATATATATATACACACACTCACATGATCATAACCATTAATTAATATGGTTAATTTGTTTGAGTTGAAGAAAAACACTTCAGCTTTCCATATATTGTGAGTGGGTTCCTTTATATTTATAGTTTTACATCTAATCCAATCCACTTTATTTATATAGCACGATTTTTTTTTAGCAAACACAAGGTTTCCAAAGTGCTGCACAACAAGATAAATAACACAATAAAAACATGAAGTAGACAATGGAAAGATAAAAAAAACAATAAAAGTAAAGTAAAAAAGTAAAATCAATAAAAATATGCATGTATACACATAATTTAACACTTTACATGGTGTCAAATGGCAATGAGAAGAGTTATATGCGAACAAAAACAGGCACATGAATAAATGAAATATATATATATAATAAAGTAGATACATAGTTTGAGTTGCAGATTATTTGTGCGCCAAACTCTTTGTTTTTATTTTTTAAATGAATCAAACACAGTTTGAACTAATAAAGATATTAAATTAACACATTAGGATATGAGTTAGTTTAATTAACGACAGTTTCAGTCTTTGTTTTAGTTTTGTGTGTGTGTGAAATTAGTTTAATAAGATTCAGCTTGAGTCTGATGGGAGCGCGCCAGTTCTCGCGAGACTATTTGAAGGCCTATGTGAGAGCTCCGCGCGGATATCCGGTCTCTTTTCCGTGGCGGACCGTCGTTGGGCCGGTTTGGCAAAATGAAGGTACAATGTTTCCCCTCACTATGAATCTGTTTGAACGGCTCGTTTCTTTACAAATACTCCTGCTCGATGGATGCCGTGATTGTGAACTTTAAAGCGGGCTGGTTTAAAGCAGCAGCCGCGGCTCTCTCGTGGAGGATGAGCTTTGATTGTGACTCGAAGCAGCGCTGGATGAGTCTGTCAGGAGAAACATGGCGGCACAACGGAGAGAAATGTGCAGCGAGGGGAAAGTCTCAGCTGAACTCTTCCCGTTAAAGAGTCTTTAAACTTTAGTGACTTAACTTTAACTTGACGTGTTATCCGACTCACCTGTTTGTAACCTCGGCGGTTTAACCGGGCGGTATTCACGGTAACGTACAGCCGGGCTATGAGTTGAAGCTAACAGGCCTCCGAGCCAGTGAACCTGCCTGCTTCTCAAACTTTGAGCTAATTATTTATCTGAATTATAATGAACGAGGCTTTATTTTAAGTCCAGCTGTAACTTTATCCCTGCTTCACAAAGCGGGGTCCACGCCACCAAATCAGACGATCGGTGGTTCGAGCCCCGGTCACGGCAAGATGCCTAAACCCTGGTTAGAAGAGAAGACATACTTTATTATTTTATTTTACATGCATTTTCAACCCAGATCACATACATGCAGTACAAGGGCTCATAGACATGCAATGTGGAGAGAGATGGGCAGGCCCCCTGAGCAGTTGGAGGGTGTTTGGTGCCTTGCTTAAGGGCACCTCGGCAGTGCCCAGGAGGTGAGCTGGCAGCTACCAGTCCACCTTCCATATTTTGGTCCATGCTGGACTTCAACCGGCCACCCCCTTAGCTCCTAAACCTTGCACCTTTTCATGGTAGCCAATGCAAAGTGTGAATGTAAGCTAGAAGACTAGAAAGGTGCTTATATAAAGAACAGTACCTTACCTGTTACACTATGTATTAACATGTTTTGCGTCTCTTTTCCCAGCTGAACATCTCATTCCCCGCTACTGGCTGCCAGAAGCTGATTGAAGTCGATGATGAGCGTAAGCTGCGTACCTTCTACGAGAAGCGTATGGCCACTGAGGTGTCCGCTGACCCCCTGGGAGATGAGTGGAAGGTAAAGTTGTGACGTTTACTCGTTAATCTTGAGCTCATGTAAATCTGACTTGCTTTGAACATTAGGGATGTAACGATGCATCGTAACACGATTTTAAAAATTGGTACAAATGTGTGACGATTCGCACCGGTTGACAGAAAAAAATTAATTTCGATTCTTCGCGGATGCGAGAGAAGTAGGATATGTTCTTTAATTAGAAATAAGTTACGATACTTTTAAAAAAGTCACTGGTTGGTATTTATTTGTTCGTCAGACGTCAAGTCACGTGACTTAGGTCACTGCGTAGGTACGGAGCACAGAACGAGGGAAGATATGGCGACAGTAGAAAATAGCTCTGAAACAGAGGACGCACCGAGCAGTTTGAAATCGACAAAACCATAGCGGCAACGTGCAGCAGCATATCAGCCGCCAAAGTAACGTTACGCCACCTCGTGAGCGAAAACTGCACATTACACCAGTTCACTTCAGATTGTTTCTAAAGAAAGGAGATATATTTGAAAAACCTATCGAGTCGTGAGTTGCTTTGTATCGTTACATCCCCATTGAACACATGTTTTGTAGTCGGGGTGCACGTGGCACACCAGTAGACCCTTTCTGACTGGCCTGTAGTCATTAAGGGGGGACAGCGTGTTGCCAGATGAACCGCAGAGCTGCTACCAGATGTGACCAGACCGTAACCATGTCTGCTTGAAACAGCATCGCTCTCACAAATTGCCTCGCACCCTGCAAAGAAACTACCGTATTTTGCGCACGAAAAGACTCACCGCATCAAAAGGCGCACCTTCAATAAATGACGTATTTTAATTATTTTTACATATATAAGGCGCATCGCATCATAAAGCGCACCTTTAATAAAACGCTTCGCATAAGGCGCTAAAGTAGAGGCTGGAGTTACGGTGCGTTATGCATCCATTAGATGCATAACGCATCCATTAGATCAGGGGTCGGGGACTTATGGCTCGCGAGTCACATGTGGCTCTTTTGACGACTGCATCTGGCTCTCAGATAAATCTTAACTTATATTCCTTAACACGATATGTAAGAAATAATTCCGCTGGAAATCACAGTGTTAAAATAACGATCACACTGTAACTTAGAGCTTTAGCTGCTTGGGCTGTTTCCGCAGAGATTTTGACTCTTACAAAGATCATCGCTGTATGAAACGATGCCACACTCTGTGATATTTCCTGACAATAGAACGCTAGTCACGCACAGAGAGAGAGAGTGTGTGTGACATCCTCACTGCAGAAAGGATCTGTGTTCACACAGACACAACAGCGCTGAACCAAACAGGTGACAGCGTCTTAGCAGAAGTGGAGCGCATTTCACTTTTCCTGCGTTTTACTCGTTTTTAATTAATTAAGTGCAAATAAATCTTGTGCTTATCAACGATTAGCGCCAATTTGTGATTTCAATAAATATACTTAAAATATTTTGGTCCTGTGGTGTGCCTCGTGTGTGCCTGACTGATGGATGCGTTATGCATCTAATGATTAGCAGTCAGATAGGTCAGTCAAACTTTATTAACAAGAAAACAAAACAACAAAGCAACAAGCAACAAGAACAATAATAACTCTGTAAACGTAAAGCTCACTTTCTCAGTTCCTTATCTAAAATCCCTCGAAAACTTCTTCTTCCGTGTCCGAATTGAACAGCTGGGCTATTGCGGCATCCAAAACGCCTGGCTCCGTCTTATCAAAGTCATCATTAACCGAGTCAGTGTCGCTGCTGTTGTCTGGCAGTTCGGTGACAATTCCTGCCTTCCTAAAAGCTCGGACCACAGTTGTGACTGATATACCAGCCCAGGCATTTACTATCCACTTGCAGATATTAGCATATGTCGTCCGGCGCTGTCTCCCCGTCTTGGTGAACGTGTGTTCGCCTTCGGTCATCCACTGCTCCCACGCAGTTCGCAGTCGAGCTTTGAATGCTCTGTTGACGCCAACATCGAGCGGCTGGAGTTCTTTTGTTAATCCACCCGGAATGACGGCGAGCACTGAATTAGTGTGCTTCACTTGTTTTTTGACATGCTCGGTGATATGTGAGCGCATGGAGTCATAGATCAATAGGGACGGAGCTGTGTGAAAAAAACCACCCGGTCTCTTCACATAAATTTCTCTCAACCACTCACTCATCTTTTCTTCATCCATCCATCCCTTCGAGTTAGCTTTTATGACAATGCCAGCTGGAAAGTTTTCTTTCGGCAAGGTCTTCCTCTTGAAAATAACCATGGGTGGAAGTTTGTGGCCATTAGCCTGGCAGGCGAGAACTACAGTGAAGGACGTTTTCTCATTCCCTGTGGTGCGAATATTCACCGTACGTGCTCCTGTTTTATCCACAGTGCGGTTTACAGGGATATCGAAGGTGAGTGGAACCTCGTCCATATTGATGATATGCTCTGGCTGGATCTTTTTTTCAGTTATCTTGTTTCTGCAGTATGTGCGGAAAGTGGCCAACTTTTCCTGATAATCAGCTGGTAGTTGTTGTGACACAGTAGTGCGCGTACGGATGGAGAGATGACGTCGTTTCATAAAACGGAAGCACCAAGAAGGACCGCCTCTGAATTCACTGATGTTATGTTCGCGAGCTAGCGCTATTGCCTTCATACGAATTGTGACTGTACTAACACTTCTGCTTGCTGCTCTTTGTTCAGCAACCCACTGTTCAACTTTGTCCTCTAACTGTGGCCATCTCGCTTTGTTCCCGCGGAAACTCTGTGTTGTCTTCTTTACTTGGCGGAGCTCATCCTCATACTTCCTCCACTTCCTCACCATTGATTCATTGATATTAAATTCTCTCGCTGCTGCTCTATTGCCGTGTTCTTGTGCGTGGCTTATCGCCTTGAGTTTAAACTCAGCGTTGTACGCGTGTCTTTTGGTAGGAGCCATTTGGGGGTATTTACAAAAATATTAAAATGGAAATGAAACGCCAGTTTCCCGGTATCCCAGCATGCACTGCGCACTATTACGGGGGAAAATCGAGTCGCGGCTGCTTACCGTAACTGAGACCTGTATGCGTTTTAATACTGGGCCATATACAAGGCGCATTGTATTATTAGGCGCATGATCAGCTTTTGAAACGATTGAAGGCGTTTAGGTGCGCCTAATCGTGCGGAAAATACGGTACTTGTGTACCTTAAGTCCGCAATCCAAGGTTAGGTTTGGCGAGTTCTGAAAAGGCTCGCTGGTGTATTTCTACACTGGCCTGGCTGCTGGGACCAGTTGGGTATCCGTGTCTTACAAGGATACCTTTACATGTGGACAGGAGCTGTCACCTGTTCTGCCTTCATAGCCACAGTGGCTCAGTGCATGGTCATTGAAGTGCAGTTGGCTCTCAGTCCTTAAGTCCTGGAAATTTGCAGCCCTGCCTGATTAAATATTCTGTGAAATTATGAATATGTTGGATGGTTTCTTTGAGATGCTGTACCAGGAAAGCTGTGAGGTAACAACCTGTGTTCTCTCCTCCTGCAGGGTTATGTAGTGCGCATCAGCGGAGGCAATGACAAGCAGGGTTTCCCCATGAAGCAGGGCGTGCTGACCCACGGCCGAGTGCGCCTGCTGCTCAGCAAGGGACACTCCTGTTACCGTCCCCGCAGGACCGGCGAGCGCAAGCGCAAGTCTGTCCGCGGTTGCATCGTTGATGCCAACCTCAGCGTTCTGAACTTGGTCATCGTCAAGAAAGGTAACGAGTTCGGTCGGGACCGTTTTTATGGAAATCAAACTATCATACATCAGTAATTAAGTGACTATGCAGTGAAGGTTTATCTTAATCACCACGAGTCTGCTTGAGAATATCTTAATATCACTTGAGAGTGATGTTTATGGCACACCAGTAGACCCTTTCTGACTGGTCTGTAGTCATTAAGGGGGGACAGCGTGTTGCCAGAGTAACTGTGGAGCTGCTTTACCAGATACAACCAGGTCCTGTGTCAGTGGATGGTTGGACTGCATTGCTCTCTCACTGCTTCTCATGTTCACTATCAAAAGGCCACTAAAGATGTTGCTTATTTCATTTTTTTTTAACTCATCGTTCTCTGCTCGATTTGTTTTCAGGTGAGAAGGACATTCCCGGGCTGACCGACAGCACCGTCCCTCGCCGTCTTGGTCCCAAGAGGGCCAGCAAGATCCGCAAGCTCTTCAATCTGGCTAAGGAGGATGACGTGAGGCAGTACGTCGTGAGGAGACCTCTCACTAAAGAAGGTAAGCCAAGACGTTTTACGTGAGCTTCGAGATGTTGTTGGCTTCACTGAATATCAGTTTTAATTTGCTATTAAGAGCCACATGGTTGCACTTGGCAGTTAAGTGTTATTGGAAAGTGTTTCTTCAAGATTAAAAATTGAGCTCTGATATTAAAGTGATTTTAAAGTGCTTCTGGTTGCTTGGTACTTAAACTTTGTCTTAAGTACTTTGTTAATGGTGATGTGCTGTCACAATTCTAATATTGGTTGTAGATTGTAACTTATTTTAAATATGTGCCAAGGCAAAGTTTTACAATTAAAAACAGTGTAGTAGACCTATACACAGTTACTCTGTATCACATGACTTATACGATGCAGAGACTGAGGAACAAGTTTTCTAGTCAATGATTTAAAGTTGCAGTACTTATATATTTGTATATTACATTAATGAACATTCACACACTTCTGCTTAAGCTGCTTATTGCCAGATAAATCTCTAAAGCTTTGTGCCGTGTACCTGTCTGGCTCAACAATGTTTAACATCAAACACATGGGTACAGCCGTAGTGGCGAGTAAGCTGTAAGTGTGCTGAGACACAGAGGTGTCATGAGGATGTGTCGACAGAAGGGGGAGACAAAAGTTCCACCCTGCAGGTTTGTGTCTCTGCCAGAAAAAAACTTTGGAAACCAGGAACATAAATCTCTCTCTCTCGCAGCTTTGCTTCCTGCTCGTGTCTCTCGGGCTTTCTCAATTTAAAAAATTGCATTAAGCATACGCACGAAAGAACTCGAGGCCAGATGGGATGATTACGTCTCTGACTTCAAATAAGAAAACTGGTTCATGTAGAAAAGTCTGACTAGCGCATATAAACAAGCAACATAAATCTGAACAGCCTTTATTAGGGTAACAAACTTTGATTTTGTACGCAATCGAGTGTACGAGCTGAGATCCAGGCCTGGTAATCTGTAACTGATACTAATCTTCACTTGGCATGACTAGAAGCTGTGGATTGACTGTTATTTTGAGCTTTACACCTCAAATGTTCAGTATAGTTGCTGAAATTCCTGTTTTAATAGAAAACCATGTTTTTAGGAATGAGTTTTATTGGATATAAAAAGCTAAAACGGTGTAAAAATGGCACCTCGTTTGTATCTATGAAAACACTTTAGCAATCAGAGTAAAGGTGGTCAGTGGGCAAATCCTGTACCATCACCTAACCGTCTTTACCATGCCTGGTATTTGTTCACATGGTCAGTATTAACTGTATCTCTCTGTTCTCTCTCTTTCGTAGGCAAGAAGCCTAGAACTAAGGCTCCCAGGATCCAGAGACTGGTGACGCCTCGTGTGCTGCAGCACAAGCGCCGCCGCATCTCCCTCAAGAGACAGCGCACTCAGAAGAACAAGGAGGAGGCCTCTGAGTACGCCAAGCTGCTGGCTAAGAGGATGAAGGTAATGTTTCATTCTTAAATCTTTAACCAACAGGGCAGCATTATTTTAAAAGTATCAGGACCATGGTTTTTGAAGAAATGTCTTTAGCAGTAAAACACTGGCATCAAAGAGACATCCAAGTACTTTACGTAATGTTGAGTATTTCCTGTTACTTTGGGATGAGTAAGCCTGTGTTAAAGTGTTGAAACATTTTACTGACACACTCTTGTTCCCGCTAACAGGAGGCTAAGGAGAAGCGCCAGGAACAGATCGCCAAGAGACGCCGCCTTTCTTCTCTGAGAGCATCCACATCCAAGTCAGAGTCCAGCCAAAAGTGAAATCAAAAAGTCTAATAAACTCATGTTTTGCTGAAATTTGGTGTCATTTTGTTTTTTTAAAATAATGGTAGATGGGGATGTAGCGATACACTCAACTCATGACTTGATTCGAGTCATGATTTTTTTGTTCACAATACGATTTTTTTTTTTTAAATCAATGAGCTACAGACAAATTATGACCAAATAAAATTATATTTATTATACTTTTTATTTGTAGGGAAAAAAATCTTTCTTTACAGAAACTCTCAAACAGTTTGTGTTGTATTAAAAAGTGCAACTTAAATCTTAAACAACAAAACACATGACAGATATCTCGTTTCTTTAGAAACAGTCTCACTGTAAACTGGTGTGATGGGCAGTTTTCGCTCGAGGTTTCGTAACCAGGGCTCTAACTTTTTTGATCACCAGCCAATGTGGCTGGTAAGTTTTGTACATAACAAAATCAATAAAATAAAACTTGCGAGCAGCACGCGCCAATTTCCAGAGCCTCTAGCGGACGAAAGCCAGACACAAAGCAAAAAAAATCCGGTGGATTTTCAAAATGAGATACCCCGTGCAAACCGACACAAGCGAAACTAACTACATAGCATATTTACATAGAAGCATGTTTAGAAGGGAAACACTGGTGCGGGTTCCTATTCGCCAAGAATCATGATTCATTTGTCAACCGATTGAGTCGTCACGCATTTGTACAGATTTTAATGTCACGATGAATCGTTACATCCCTAATGGTAGATAAAACCAGTCATGACATGCAACACCTTTCACCTGAGATGTTCAATGCAGGTCTTGTGAATGATACTAATTAAGGTTGAGCTGTAGCAGCCTGATCTGAATGGAACCGTAGTGGGTAAACAAGGCTGCTATAGAAAAACTTGAATCATTTGGATGCCTAGATGACAGACAGGAGAGAAAGGGCGTAAGAATGTATTCTGCAATTTTAGTGTGCATATTTTAGCTTTAAATGAAATCAAGCTTATAAAAACCTTTAGAAGCTGCAGGTCAGTCATACTAGTTTGAAAGTGAACACTGCAATCATGGAAAAACTGAGCAGGTTGAGCTTCTATACTCTGCCACAAAGTTTTCTAACACCCGAATTTCCCTCAAGTTAAAAAAAAGTATTAACAGGCAGGTCAATGAGCTCCACCTGTCTGTCACTTGTTTATCTGAACAGCTGCCAGATTCAAAGACAAATCCAAACCTATGAATGTTCAATTATTTTTTATTGAGGCAAATATTCAGTTGCATTTCCTTCAGGGTCATAAATCAGCACACAAACATGTACATTAAATAATTACAGTAACAGTCAGCGACGAACACATCCTTTAACTTTACACCCAGTCTCAGACACAGGCGTCTTGACTGGCTTCCTCATTCGGCAGCTAGGAGAGGCGGGGGACGTAGTTTGTGGGAGGACTTGGACCGCGTTCTTGGGAGTCAGGGTTAAGGTTTCCTCAGCTTTGGGAGAACTATCGTGGTTAGGCTCATGATGGTTTTGGGATGGTGGGCGACGACTTACGTTAATCTGGGAGATAAAGAAGAATGCAGATAGAAGCTGATGCTGCATGTACTGAGGCAGCCCCTGAACACTCCAGACCCAGGTCTGCCAGCTGGTCAGGAGGTCCAGAACCAGACCTGAAGACCTGGACAAGTTCTCCATGACCTGTGAAGTAAAAACAGCCTACTTGTTAAAGTTATATTGCATGAAAAACATGTTTATGAGTGTATGTTACATATCTGCAGAAACATTTTTTTTTTACTGTGACCCCTTCAAAAGTTAAAGGATTTGACATTCTGGGAAATGTGCTTATTGGTTTTATCCTAAAGTCAGATGAGAAAATCAACACCACTGAAGTCTTGCCATCAATGTGAGGTTGCCAGGCAACCAGCTAAGAATTCATAACTCTAACCAGTTGCTGTGTATGGATTAAAACTGTGTTTACATGTTAAACTATCCAGCTGCTGGCCGTCGCTTTATATCTAACGGACAGATATTAGACGGTGGTATTTAAGCAAATGGGCACATTTCCAAAAATGTCGAGCATTTCCTTTAAACTGTACTCACAGCACACCTGAACAGATTGCATCTTGGGCCCAACCACATTGTAGGTCCTCCTGCACACCTTGGCAACGAGTGAACCCAGTCGCACAGGGTAACTCCTCTGCAGCGTGGCCGCCTCGAACCCCTCCAGCAAGCGAGCTTCTTCTGGAAACAAGATACTTTCAGTGACACACACACACACACAAAGGCAGGTGGAAGTTCTCATTGTAACTCATTGAAATATGTACCTTTATCTTCTTCAGTGGGAGGAAGCACTTGGTCCATCAGAGCCTCTGACACGTTCAGAGCAGAGTCCAGTCCCGTGCTGGCCACGATGATGGCTCTCTCCACAAACGGCCGGTCAGCCTGGTCGGCGTCGGCTTGCTGCACCCTGCCCATCAGCCACGTGACTGTGTGCTGTACACAGTCCACCGTCCCGTTAGCTGCAATGCTCACCACCTGCTGAAGCTCATGCATCTTGTTCTTGGCATTGGCAACAATCTGGGTGAAACGGAATAAATTCTGGAGAGATGCTTGAGGAGAAATCTATGCGGCTCAATAAGATTTAAAGAGTTACCTCTTCTGTGGGTGCATGAATCCCGGGGAACGTAGTCTCCAGCCAGTCAAGACTTTTACATGCAACATCATTTGCGATGGAAACTGTGGAGATAAATCCAGACATAAAGCATTACTGGAAAATGTATCTATTTCTCCAAGAGATGTTGACCTGCTAAAATGCATTAGTCAAGGGGAATTATTTATTCTAGTACACATAATCGAGGATTAAACGATCACTTGTTAGTAACGGGGTAAACCGTCGACATCACATCATTTATTATTGATAGTTTTTTATTTAGTTTATAAAACATTTACTCAGCACTCTGCCCTGCGGAGTGTTTCTCCTATAGATTGTGAAACACTGTTACAGAAATAAACCTTCAATGTACATTAGAACCAAAATCATTTATTTATTTAAAAAAAGCTACGACCCTACGAAGGATAAACATAGTAATATGTACATTTGGTCTAAATTGAGTTGAGGAGGGGGGTCCTGTGAAGATAATCCAAAGGCAGACTGGAGTTTAAGTATTTTATTTAGGTATTGTGTCTCTTTTTGGGGTAAAATAATCATCCGGAGAGCCATCCAGTCTGAAAACTTTGACCTTTAAAGTCATTTTTAACATTTTAACTGATACTAAAAGACAAGTTACTTGCAAATTCACTGGCATTGGACAGGGATTATTAAAATAAATGTTGTGTCCTGAGTGGACCACTCACTCTGTGGCTCCAGTTTCACAATGACAGGTGAAACTATGGCTGTCACGCTGCTCTCCAGCCCCTCGCACACAGACTTCAGGTTGGGGTGGCTGCATTTGGTGTCAACGTACAAGACTGACAGTTTGGTACAAGCTGAGCGGACAACTGGCAGCATGGCCAGTCTGGCGGCTGCACTCTGTACCTTCTGAAACATGAAGCACGTGGATTATACATAAAACACTTCAGTGTTTTAGAAACTCACAAACATGCCAAACAGTGAAGGTCATGTGGGTGCAGGTAATCCACCTTAATTGCACTCACCTGGCTGTTGTTGTTCAGCGGCATGTTTGGTCCACTTTGATGCAGAGGGGGAAAGAAATGCAAAATGTAAAATGTTTCTAATTTAACTTAGAAGTGTTGAAGAATATGCAACACTCACCGTGTGAAAGGCTCCTCCGTGGGAAAGCCGTCCCTCGCATGGCGTGGTGCTTTCATAGTCAATTAGCGCTGCTCACCTGTGCGGATTGCTGCTTCTCAGAAGCTCTCGGGGCTGATCTCGCGATATCTCAGGATAGGATACCTGAGTTTGCAGGTATACGTCAGGGACGTTCAGGGAATTCAGGAGATTAGAGTGCTCACTTATTTACGTTATTCTGCATTTATTCTGTTCACATTTTTACAGCTGTGCAATGACTCGAATATCTCTGCAGGTTAAACTCACTGTCCCTTATAAATAAGTGGCAAATTATACATTTTGCAATGTGCGTCTATATATGTGAGGCATCAAAGTAGTTATTTAACTCCCAGCGGTGACTGTTGACCCAGAGGCGGCTTTGTATGGATGAATATGTCACGTTGAGTGAAGCTGATGACACAGCACTTTAACTTCTTTAATTAAAGGTGGAGTGTTGGTCGCTGTGAGCAGGATTTGAACCTGCGCGGGGAAACCCCCATTGGATTTCGAATCCAACGCCTTAACCACTCGGCCATCACAGCTCTGAGATCAACGAGAAACACATCACACATTCCCCTGCATCTGAATCCTGCACACTCCTGTTTGTATTCTGCTTCAGAAGATGAAAGATGAAGATGTCAAATCTCACAAACAGAGGTCAGCTCAGAGGTCCTGATGCTCTGTCTTTGATAATTATCATGCATTTCAAAGGAGATCACTTCCTTGCACCTTTTTCTGCAGCACATTACCCACACCTTCCACATCTGAGTCCTCAAAGCAACACAAGGGGTCAAATAAATCTTTCATCAGGGGGCATTCATGCTGCTGCTGGTCTGTAAAGAGAGGGAAGCCAAAACAAGACATGTGACATCTGATCCAAATCCATCTTCACCTGACTTATTAATTAACATTAACATATCTTATGCATGTGTGACTTGTCTTTATTTGTATTCACTCTGTTTCTACTATGCAGATCTAAAGTTAGACTCTTGCATTTACAGTGCAGGCTGGATTTTAATCACCTCACGTATTTGCATCTATTCTTGTACGCGTGGTTGGCATCCACGCTGCTCTGACAATAAGGCCTCTGTGAAATAGTGATGAAACCTGTGTTATGGATTAAGGAGACCTGCTCACCAACAGGTTCATCTGCTCAATGTGAGGGGGGGTATATAAAAAAAGAGGCATGCAGATTAAATTCTCATTGAAGTGTCCAAACCTTGCAGCTGATTGACACTCACAGCCCACAGACTCACACCCGCAGTGTGTAATTACAGCATGAGAGGTGGGGGCAGTGATGGTTGGTGATCACCATGTACGCGGGGATAAAGTGTGCGAAATAAGGCGCAGACGCACCCAGCTCTGGATCTGCATATTGATGAGCACTGAGGTGATTTTGTTTCCCCGTTAGAGGACGTTTGGTGCCTGCACAATGGTTTCCCCCCCAAAAAACAGGCACGCACTGAGCCACGAGGTTCTGTCCGTGGTGCTGATGCTGCTGTTGTCTTTGGCTGACTGCGTCTCCTGCACACAACGTGCCCAGAAAAAAAAATGTTTCTTCTAGACATCGGCATGCGCCAGGGATGAAGGAAGACGAGGATGATGAGGAGAAGGAGGAGGAGGAGGAAGGGGGTAGCTCCAAGACTTTATGTGGCAGCGGCAGTCACAAGGTTTAGGATTGCTGCCCGCTGCAAAAAAAAAAAAAAAGAGAGACAAGAGAAGCACGTGTAGTGGGTGGTCCACAGCAGACGACTTTCACGTGGCTATAGCGAGCGCCGAGCCCGAGCCGAGCCTCCACAACGTTTAGTCCGGTGCGGCAACATCAGGAGACAACATCAGCATGGCTGCGGAGATGGAGCCCTCGGAGTAAGTGCGCGTTCTTATTTAAATACATGACAAGTTTGGTGAAGGTGATGATGATGATGATATAGAGGTATTGATTTTAAAACCACCTGTGCAGACAGAAAACACACATTCTGGTGGTGCGTGGGTCTGTTGGGATTACGCACCAAGCTTGGAGGTTACTGTTTATTCCATCTGTGATAATTTCATTCAAGGAAAGTTGATTCTGTTTTTCTAAAGGATATGACGTGTGCTTCAATGTTTAATTCAAGGCAATGAGCTACTATAATAACGCACCTTTGCATCAAGCTTCTTGTGCCACGCTGTTATTTATTGCCTGCGTACCCATGTGGCGTTCTACTCGTGTATTTGCAGATTTGCGCGCATTGTTGATACACTGCTTATGTGGCCAGTATGCAGCAGTTTTCTCTGAGGCTTTGAGCAGCCTCACATGAGAAATGGTTCGCCTTGAACCTTTTAATCTGATGTTCTTGCTGATTATGCTGAGAAAAGGAGAGAGATGGAGAGAGGCGGTCACTATACATAGTGTCTATTTCATCCACATGTTGATTTAGCAGACTCTCTCCATCCCTGGTGAGGATGTGGGTGTGCTTTTTTATATATATAGGTTTGTTAGTTAGTTAGTCATCTTGTGGGGAAACCTACACACTGCTGCCAAACTCATCTTATGGTGGGAGGTTAAATGGGAAAGAGCATGGGGGGTGGGTGATGTTAATGAGAGGTGGGTGATGTTGCATGTCTCTGGACCAAAATGCACGTGAAGGATCATTAAAAAAATAAAAACTTCCTGCAGTGTGATGCTGATGGAGTGAGTGGGAGATTTGTGAGAAACGACCAGCAGGTGGCTCTGAAGTGGGATTAGAGAAGTCCACATGAAGCAAGGATCCCTGCTCTTGTTTTTGTTTTAGCAGGAACAGACAGTCACGTGTGTAGGAGCATCTGAAAATAAAACGCTTGATCACAGACTCAGTGGGACAGAAGTGATAAACACCGATGCTGCCCTCTACTAGTCGAGATACGCCAGAAGACAGAGAGCGGCTTCCACAGAGAAACCCTGGCCACAATCTAATAAAAGCAATGCTTGTATCTGCCAAACCGTGACAGAAAAAGGCTGTAAAATGTGCCACGGAATATGACTGTATACAGTCAAACACAGCCTTTATTTATATCCCATTTTCAGAGAATTTATTCCAAATAAAGTAGTATTTTATAGCAGAGACTGTTAGTTATACAGTAAAATTTAATGACATACTTTACTGTCATTGTTTGGCAGTTTTTCATCTATAGACATTTTGAAATAGGGCCTAAAATGCCAATGTCTGGCAACCAATGTAACATTAACCTTCCTCCTTCTCCAGTGTGATCCGTCTGATCATGCAGTACCTCAAGGAAAACAACCTGTACCGAACGCTGACAACCTTACAGGAGGAAACCACCGTGTCACTCAACACAGTGGAGAGCATCGACAGTTTCATCGCAGATATAAAAAGCGGCCACTGGGACTCCGTCCTGCTGGCTATCGAGTCCCTCAAGTTGCCCGACAACACACTCATCGATCTGTACGAGCAGGTAAGATTCAGCTTGGCTCGATTTTCTCGTTCAATTAGCAGCATCTGATGAATCTCTCGAACAGGTTGTGATGGAGCTCATCGAAATGAGGGAGGTGGGAGCAGCTCGCTCACTCCTCAGACAAACCGACCCCATGATCATGTTGAAGCAGACGCAGCCACAGAGGTACACCCATTTGGAACACCTGCTGACATGCTCCTACTTTGACCCCCGTGAGGTGAGACAAACAAAACATCCATCACATCGACTGCATCGGTGAGCTGTTTACCAAGTAACATCTCTTCAATCTGACTGCAGGCGTACCCCAAAGGCAGCAGCAAGGAGAAGCGGCGCAGGGCGATCGCAGAGGCGCTGGTCAGGGAGGTCAGTGTGGTGCCTCCTTCTCGCCTCATGGGGCTCCTGGAACAAGTCGGCGTGAGTATACTTAATCTCATTTCTCCCCTGAAAACATGTTTTTCATCAGCTTTATGATATTAGTGATGGCGTCCTATGAGCACACAGATGAGAGATTTTCTTTTTTAATTCAGTTTTCTGAAGTTGGTGAGGCTCAGCTAGGAAAACAACGATGCCACACACTCTCATGCACGTTTATAATTTGCACATGAAAAACACAGAAGCACCAGAGTTGATGAATATGAATCAGATTTAATCAAGCAGGCGACTTCACCGTCCACTGAAACTTATACACATACATGAAAACATGAAATATGAAAACATGACTTCTCAGTACAGTGATGAGGACACCGTAGCCTTCTTTAAATTAAAACATAAATCAAACACATATTTCATATTCCCACCAGAGTTTCCACTTTGTTTTTTTATTCATTTGAGGTTTGAGTGGCTTCTCAGTCCTGCGATGGTCTGTAGATTTATCCAGGCTGTACCCCACCTCCAATTCCAGCTGTCATAGGCTCCATGGATGGATGGATGGATGGATGGATGGATGGATGGATGGATGGATGGATGGATTAGCTTCTTGTTGTTTCTTTTGCGGGCACCTGGTGTTTATTTTGTTGCACCAAATTTTTAATATTTGCACAGTGGTGGTGCACAGAAACACACTTTCTAATTCTAACTTTGGTAATTTAGCTCTGAATATTTAATGATAAACCTGGGACTGGAAGTGTTCATGCGCTAAATGAATCCAACGGCATTAACTTCATCAGCTTCTTCAACTTCACACTAAACTGTTACAATTGTTTTGTGTGTGGCTGAATTTAGCTCGCACTGAAACAGCAACATTTAACACTGAGCTTGTGACTATCAAACTTTGTAGTAATTCCAAAAATGTCCTAAAGAAATACGTCCCACCTTTTTAAAAAAATTATTTATTTAATTATTTTGCTATTTCTTGGCACATTTTTCTCAGTGAGAGATTCTCGATGATGCCCACGTTGGTTGTGCAGGTGGCAGTAACATATTTCGAGGGACAGAACTGGCTCACTGAATGCAAAAAAACAAAAAAGTATAAATGATCTACTGTATGTTGATAGTGTTTTGGCTGCAGGGGCCCGGGGTATTATTGTACTACATTATAAAGCTGCAAGAGGACATCTACTGCAAATCTGAAACTTCAAGAATTGGCCAAGAGCAGAGCTGTTCTCATTCACATTTTACTTTGACACTTTCAAGCAGCTTCTGCTTCCTCATTTCCATTCAGCTACTTGAAGAAGTTGGCATTTGTAAGAATTCTTGATTTTGCTGAGACCTTGAGTTTGACTGAGTTAAAAAGACACTCCAACTACATGATGTTTTCTCTCGACTGTTCTTAATCCCTGTTCCGTCAGTCTATGAGACTACAGCAGTATCCAGATAATCTCTCCCCCGACATGAACATCGACACGTCTGGCAACAAGGACAGACCGGTGGAGAAAGAAAGCTTTCCAACCCAGCTGTACCGCCACATCAAGGTAGTGTCAGCGAATTCACAGTAAATACGTTGTTTCTCTATCTAGTATCTCACATGAACCCAAAACTATATTTGGCACGCACACATACACACACAAACCTAATTGCTTTCCTCACCTGAAGGCACTTGTCTTAGTCTCTGGCTGTGCCTTCATCACTTGCATCCAGATGGAGCAGCCTGAGTTGCTTGTCCTTGCTTTTCTCTGCCCAAGGTTATTACTGGTCAGCCTACACAACTTTAGACTGCAGCACGGCGGAAAACTGAATGGCTCCCCGAGGTTGCTCCATATTGATTTGTGTTTTATTTTCTCAGTGCATCTGAATCACAGGCAGAAAACCAAATGAGGGAGCATGTTTTTCTGGAGGATGATGTTCATGATGTGCGTGTCGCTTTAAACTGCAGTTTGGACGACGCTCGCATGTGGAGTGCGCCCGTTTCTCTCCTGATGGCAAGTACTTAATGACTGGGTCGGTGGACGGGTTCATTGAGGTCTGGAACTTTAACACTGGAAAAATTAGTAAGGTAAGCTGAGACTTCTTATATTCTTTATATTTCCAAATGACTCTATCTTTGTTGTCATTGTGTTTATTTCATTATGTGTCTATTCTGTGTGTAAATATGTGTGTCTGTGTGTTTGTGTGTGTTTGCATGGGTGTATTAGGATTTAAAGTATCAGGCCCAAGATAGCTTCATGATGATGGATGATGCTGTGCTGTGTATGTGCTTCAGTCAGGATACAGATCTACTGGCAACTGGAGCTCAGAATGGAAAAATAAAGGTTGGATCTTATTATGAGTATTATCAGCTGAGTGGATTACATTCCCTCAACCCCCCAAAAAAATAAATTAACATGTGTCTGTGTCGTTACGGAAGGTGTGGAAGATCCAGAGCGGTTTGTGCCTACGCAGGTTTGAGCATGCTCACAACAAAGGTGTGACCTGTCTGAGCTTCTCTAAGGACAACAACCAGATCCTCAGTGCCTCCTTTAACCACACAATCAGGTGGGATGTCATCATGCTATGTGCAGCAAGAGCCTCCGTGTAATGTATGTGAGAAGATTTAGAATTCATATTTGCATGCCTGACAGACCGACACAGATCGACATGTCTCCTATTAAATAGACCCATGCATGGGGAAAAGTGGAATTTATGGTAATAAACAAGTGAATTCAAATAGGTTACATTTAATGGAGGCAAGTAAACACCTGAATTCACAAACAGTTTGAAAAGAGAAACAACATGGTGGGAGCCAAAACTTTGTTTGTCCGCCGTGGGAGGAAGTGAGAGCTCCTGCTGACCTCAGACATGATTCACAAAAGTTTCAAACAGACTTCAGCTGCAAGGCAGCGGATTCTTTTTCACAACCCACGCCGGATTATCAAAATGCTCCCACAACCAGTAACAGAAACGATAACAGGGCAGTGGATAGGAAAAAGGAACCGGTAAAAAAAAAATGGAAACAACAAATCCAAAATTCTGCCCTGCTAGTTAACTTTGCGGGATATGTTAGAAATAAAAACTGATCGAGCATCTCTGGTACTCTGTTGTAACGTGTTAAGAGAAACAAAATCCCAGGGTGCACTTCACGAGTTAGCAGCAGAGAGATTATGAGAGTTACGTGGACGTTTGGGGAGGTTTACTGAACAGAATGATGCAGATACCACCCAGAGCGTTGTTAAAACAAGCTCAAACAATTGTATAAGATGCATGGATGCTAAGAGTACTGCATATATATACTGATTTGTTATCAGTATGGTACATTTTCATGAGATATTTGGTGTCCTTAGTATAATTCTTGAAAAAATAAGTTTCTAAAATGGAAATCCAGTGATTCATCAAATTGTCATATAAACCATAAACTATTAGAAGCTCATAATTAATACTGGGATCAGCTATAAAACAAACAAATACAAATATTTGTTATTGTTAGAAGTAAAGGAACCCTTGTAAGCTTTATTATGATTCTGTAATTTAATAAGTCATTGATTCATCTCCTTGAAAAACCTTATTAAAGCTCCATAATTCCATGCAGATATCAGACAGCAGCAGCAGCTGAAGCCTGGTATCACATGTTGCTCACCTGAGCTATGAATATGTGAGCCAATAATTATGCAAAGACAAGGACTCTCACTTCCTCTCTCTCTCTCTCTCTCTCTCTCTCTCACAGACACAGACACACTGATTCCCCTTCATAGTTGAGGCGTCGAATATCTATTTCTGACTCCAGGTTGAGGGGGGGGTGTATGAGCTGAACCTCTCTGTTGGAAGCACATGTGCTGTGTGGGTGTAACTAAAGAAGAGGGCCATGTGCTCGGGCGCAAAGCTGCAACGTGTTTCCTCCCTTTCAATTCCTCGAGCTGTCTGACTTGTTTACACACACACAAAATCATCCGCACCAAGACGGAGGGAATCAGTGAGCATTAGGCGTTTTGTCATGGTTTAGCACACGGTCTCTCCAAGAGCTAAAAATAACACAGCGGCTGCTCAGCAACATGTTTCGTCTGATCTCATGCAAAATCCCCCTGTTGTGTTGAATAAACATCTATTCATTAATGAGTCAGCGCTGCTGTTGTTTTGGTTTTAATTTCCATTTTTCAATGTCATTTTTCAGAATCCACGAATTGAGGTCAGGCAAGACACTAAGGGAGTTAAACGGCCACTCGTCATTTGTAAACGATGCGTCTTTCACTCAAGATGGATTCCACATCCTCAGTGCCTCATCTGATGGCACTGTTAAGGTACAATGAGCAAATTAATAATCCATGTCTGTGCTGAATCAGTTGTTGTTATGTAGTTAGGGGGGGAAAGTGCTGCAATGTTTTTTTTTATTTTTTATATTTATTTATTTTATGTATTATTTTAGATTTGGAATACAAAATCCTGCGAATGCATCCACACTTTCAAATCCCTATCCCGGACATCGGAAGTCCCCGTCAACAATGTGATTCCTCTACCCCAGAATCCAGAGCACTTTGTGGTTTGTAACCACTCCAACACCGTGGTCGTCATGAACATGCAGGGTCAGGTAAGAGAGTGATCGGAACCTAATGAACAAGGTGTGCTTCAATATCAGGACTGACTGTATTTCTAATACTGCTGTAGTGATCTTATATGTGCATCTTTAGATTTATATAAATCAGTCTGGACCAAAGTGGTGGAAATTACTCATTGCTACGAGATTTTTTAAAGAAAAACCCTTGAGTAAGGAAAACTGGATTCAAAGTATCGAAGTTTGAGTTGAATGTTGAATATTATTCTTGTACAAGAAGGCGCGTTGAACAGTGAAACACACAAAAGGGGTTACAGAGAAAAGGCTCCTCAAGGAGCTCTAACAGTTGTTACAGAGAAAAGGCTCCTCGAGGAGCTCTAACAGTTGTTACAGAGAAAAGGCTCCTCGAGGAGCTCCAACAGTTGTTACAGAGAAAAGGCTCCTCGAGGAGCTCCAACAGTTGTTACAGAGAAAAGGCTCCTCGAGGAGCTCTAACAGTTGTTACAGAGAAGAGGCTCCTCGAGGAGCTCTAACAGTTGTTACAGAGAAAAGGCTCCTCGAGGAGCTCCAACAGTTGTTACAGAGAAAAGGCTCCTCGAGGAGCTCTAACAGTTGTTACAGAGAAAAGGCTCCTCGAGGAGCTCCAACAGTTGGTTCTTATACATTTTTTATTTTAAAAGGGCTGTCTCTGACACCTCCCACCTGATACAATTAATATCATAACATTCCTTTTTGGTTTTCTGCTCAGTAATGAACATTATGTATCAAAATGACACTTCTCAGGCCTGTTTCTCCTGTCCTTGAACTGCTGAGATCTCTCCCTGGCATCCTCTGCAAAACACAGTCCAAATACAAAAAAAGACACATTATATGAGTTAAAACATCTGAACCCCAGTATAAATCCTAATTTTTATGACACTTATCACCCAATACTTGCCATCCCTAGAGTCCCATCGAACCCTTACACCATATTTTGTAGGAATTCATATTTTAGTTCTGCTAATACCCGATCGTCTTTGTAGAAGCCACATGTCTTCTCCTCTTCCCCCTCAGACTGTGAAGACTTTCAGCTCAGATAGAAAGGACGGAGCCAGCTTTGTGTGTTGCACCCTGTCACCCCGCGGGGAGTGGATTTACTGTGTGGGAGAAGACTTAGTGCTGTACTGCTTCAACTATACGACGGGGAGGCTGCAGAAAACGCTGACCGTAAGCTCCGCCGCTGCTAATCTTCACTTTTCAAAGTCTGCAAGAGGTGGCAATTCATCCACACTCATGTGAAACCCAATGTCATCTTATTGAAAAAGTGGGCCGCCAATGCTTTTTTTATCTGGTTATTTTGATTTTTTTTTGACTCGCTTGACTTTGTCACTGCTGCTGTGTAGAGCTCATGGCTGTGGCCTAACAAGGAAACAGTAAGGCTGCCGGGAGACGGAGGATGTGTGGTGATCTGTGTTCCTCTGCGCCCACAGGTTCACGAGAAAGACGTAATTGGCATCGCTCACCACCCACACGAGAATCTGATCGCCACATACAGCGAGGACGGCCTCCTAAGGCTATGGAAACCTTAATCTGTCGCTCGTCTGCATCGTAATATGGAGGACCCAGAGAGTCTTATGCATGGTTTTAAAAAAAGATACATTCATTTCTACGTAAAACACAGACGAGGTCATATCACATGATCTTCTTTAGCACATTTGTGTTTTGTTGAGCACTTTAAGGATTTCTTGTCAGTGATGGCTAAAAATTTTATCACATTTTGACCCAGAAACCAGCAGTTTAGAAAAAATTCAATTCTAAATTCTATTTACTAAATGAACCATGTGGTGAAAATGTTTTCTGAACTGTAGTTTCCAAGGTCAAAAATCAACTCGGTGTCAGCATCAGTTCAAGAACCTCAGAAAATAACTGATCTCTTTAAACAAACTGTGGCCATTTCTGCCATATTAGTTTGAAAACACGTTGAGGTAATGAGCCCATGTAAGTGTTTGTTATGTGGGTAAGTATCAAAATAAATAATTTTTACATTTGGCAACTGGAAAAGGAAACAAGTTGATCAATCAAAATGAAAAATTATCTTTTTAATCTTATAAAAATTAATGGATATTTTTTATTTTGCTATTGTCAACGAATCCCATGAAAAGACCACAACCAATTATACTTTTCAATTCCCTACCATGTCTGTGGTCCCTTTAAATATTCTTTAAATTTGTTTTAAAAACACATTTACACACATTTTATTTTAATTAAAAAATAAAAAGAAGCTGAATCATTTCTTTAAACAGCCGGGCACTGCAGTTTTTCCACAGGCAGAACTTATTAGTGGGATCAATTGAGTTGGTTTTGGTCTTTAAATTTAATGTATTGAAAATAAACTGAGACTTTTATTTATTTGGGTCTTAATTCATCTTTTTGTTAGGTAAGGTAAGTGCTGTAAAAAAACTTTTGCAGCACTGTCTAGGTCCTCCATACTGTACACACACTTCCTCATGGATACTTCAACTTCACCAGTGCAGTTTGAATCCCCATTTTCATCTCTTCTGTCTTTATTAGACATGAAAATGCATGATGGTGAACTGTCGTGAAAATATTTATAATAAAAAAAATAAAGAAAACGCCTCTTGTTTGGGCCTAAACAAACAATATCAGGTATATGATTGGTCAGCTTTTGGTTTATAATAATAGAGTTTTGTAACTTTGAGCCATTGATTCAGATGTAATAATTTGTTTTGTCCTCCGCGTCCCTTGCATGCTACCTCAGTACACTGTCTAAACGTGACTCTGCGGTGATTTTAGATCTCCCTTAAAATATGCATGACTAAAGACAAACCTCTGTGGAGCTCCAGTGACACATCCTGTATCCTGTGTGTATATAATAACTGTATTTTAACGTGGTCACATTATTGTTAGTTCGTTGCATTGACTGTGATCGGTGTTCCTGTGCATCAGTAGGACGTTTATGCCTGCAAGAAACAGATCTTCTGCCTCAACCGGTGTCTCTTATTTCTACTACAATATCTGGTACTCTCTATCATCTGTCTACAAACTCCATATATCACTATTGTAAAACAATGTTTAGTAATTACACTCTATTTTGTATTTTCATTATTATGTATATAAAAGTGCCACTCATGTAAAAAAAGATTATCAATAAAAGTTCAAAAATCTTCATTTGTGTGACCAAATACATTTTCTATTTTAAATTATGGCTCTAACTAACAGTTATATCTATTTATTATTCTTCAATGATTGACTCATAACTAGTTTTTTTAATGTTTATGGAAAAATGTCCAACCGACAGTCTAAAATCCAAAGATCACAGGACTCTCTGTTCCAGGACCAGTAGGCTCAGGAACATGCTATCACCTTTCTGACCTCTGCACCACAGTGATCGCTTATATCCACTGACTATTACTACTGAGACACTATAGCACACACACTCAACTCTACTATATATGCTCACACATACTCATACACACTGTAAATACCTGACGTATTGTGTATTCATTGTCACACCGCGGTGAGGTCAAGCTGGGTTTTTGTCCTGTTTTATTTTGATATTTACCTGCCCTCTCGTTTCAGGTCACTTGCCTTTCCTCATGTGTCACCGGTCTGATTGTCTTCCCCGCCCTGATTGTTTCTACCTGTTCCCTATCACCTGGTGTATATATTGTCTGCGTCTCCCTTTGTCTCGTGCCGAAGTGTTTCATCTCTCGTAGCGTGCACCTAAGCCTTATTTTCATAGCCCACAGTCCTAGCGTCATAGCTCTAGTGTTTTGTTTTCCTTCCTCGAAAGAGTGATTTTTTGTTGTAGCTTTGTAGTCTAGCCTTTTTGTTTCGTTGTGTATAGCTTAGTGATTTTCAGCCTCGTGGAGCGCCCTAAGTTTAAGTTTCATAGCCTTTTGTTTTTTCGGCCTTGGAGTGATTTTCTGTTTACCCTAGTTCAGGCCCTTTTTCATAGCCTCACTCAGTCAAGGATATTTGTGATCTGAATAAAACAGCTGTCTGCCAAACTCTGCATCTGAGTCCTCTTTTGAGTCTGGGCCTGACATTCATATCATACGTCTGTCTATTCTGGATATAAGGTCTTAGTATTTGGATACATCTGCACTGCCTATTGTAAATACTACACATATTTATACTGTGAACATCTTAACATATTCATATCCTATCTTCACTGTTATCATTACCACTATATATTACTCAGTTTAATGAGAGCACTTTAATGCTTTTTAGATTTTGATTAGATGCTAAACTGTATCTTGTTGCCTCAGTAGTCTGTGCAGTGACAATAAAGTTGAATCTAATGTACTCACGCCTCTAATCTAATAAAAGGAGACAGTAAATATTGATTTTAAGAGGCTGGGGTGTGTTTGACAGTTACGCTTGAATATGAATTGCTTAAATGATCATTCATTGTCTCAGCTCTAGCGTTGATTATTTGTCCAATGTTCTGTGAGAGTCAGCAGAAAAAGGACATGCGGTTAATATTTTAGAATAATAGCATTTTTTTCCTCTAACATCTTAGAAAATAAAGAAATAAAAAATAAAGATTGAAGTTGCAAGTTTTTGTTTCTTTTTAACTTACCCATCATCAAGAATAGGTAAAACCAAAAACTTAAAACATGAAAATAAATTCTCCTCACACACAGTAATAACCACGTTTTTAGAGAGACCATCAAACTGAAATTTATTAGAAAACATGTGCATAAACAAGTAGATCATTGGTCTTAACAAGCATACAGTAAAATTAAGAACTTGACGACACTTATTCGAGTTAAACTTTGAGTCGATTTCCCCTGACGTTATGAGTACTCATAAATTTGCATCTGCTTCGAGAACAACCGTGAAATTGTCGAAGGCGAGCATAGTTCTGTTTTTTTTGTTTGTTTTTTACTTATCCAAGGCAAAGTCACCACTGAAAGACGTTTGCATTATCGCGCAGCTTCAGTCAAGTTCTGATAAGGCTTTCGAGCAGGCAGACACTTCATTGAGGTATCAGGTGTGCCGATATTTAAAGTCCCTCCATAAGCTCCCACCGACCCATTTGGCAATTTACAACTCGGGAGGAGAATTACGACGAGAGACACTGACAGCAGCGAAACCCCACCAACGAGTTTGTCCTGTTTGTTTGATTAAAACTTGTTGAAATTCTGGTCTTGAATAACGATTTTAAATCCCATATGTGTAACTCTCGAGAATATTCAACTAACAGACATTAGCCACTCTTTTTTTCTTTTTTTTTGTACAACTCGGATGCAGCTTGGCACCTTTAGAAAGAGAAGGAAAAACACTTGCCATTGAGGGATTAGGGTTGTGTCACATAAAAACAGGTGGATCTGGATCACTTTAAAGGGAAAACTACATAAAATCTGGGACATATAATTACGATAAAATATGCATACACAAGTCTGAGTTAAAGTCTTGGAAACTCCCTTGATCTGTTTTTAAAAATAAAGTGACTTCTTACTCATACCTTCTTACCTTTTGCACCCTGCCGCTGAACTGCAGACATAGTGTGTTTGGCTCATAACAAACTGTATACACGTCTAAAACATCTGATAGTATCTTAAAAATTAAAATATTAAGCTGAATTTAAATATTAGTCTCAATAATCTACTGCTGAGTGGCTTGAACCTTGAACCGCCACGCTTGAATTATTTTTATCTTTACCCTCGACTCACATCTGCTTGTCACATTTTCAAGATTGTTTACAAATGTCTAGAAAATAGCCCTTGAAAGGGTAAAACAGCTTTAACTCTAAGTCTCAATGCGCGTCTCTCTCCACAACCATCTGAAGACCGGGCGTTCACACACACATACGACATTATCGAACAAGTCATCAACAAGTGGTTCACGACAACAACCGATTTAGTAACACTATAAAAAAAAAAAGAAAAGAAAAAAGGTTATTTTCATATTAATGTTGGCATCCATTTTAGTGTGACTGGATGTAAAGCAGGCAGTCTCTGAAGCCTCTTCTATACCAGCCCTCGTCTCTAATCACAGTGTGACTGGGAAAAAAATAAAAATAAAAAAAGGCCCCAGTGATGAAAAAGGATCCCATTCACCCGGATCCAAGTTTTCCATAGAAAAAGTACTATAATAAATCAGGAGGGTGTTGGGACACAGTTTCATAATTCGGCTGGAAAGAAACAAAAAAAAAAAAAACAACAACAACACGTAAAGAGTTAAGAGAAGTAATTAAATAAAAAGTGCAAAAAGGTGCTTTGCTTTAGAGATGAGGGTTTGGGCTTCTGGCGTGAGGACAGCTCGGTTGTTATTTAAGACGTCTGGCACTGAACGCCTCCGCTGCAGTCGTCTTCGTCCATGTAGCAGTACTGATGGTTGTGTCTTTTCCGGTTCTCAAGGTCACAGTCCTCCAGGTCGGCGTAGATGTAGAGGTCGTCGTCCATGCTCTCCGGCTGCTCTGCGTCCAGCTTTTCTGGGAGGTAGCGCTCCAGTTCCTTCAACCTCTGCTGAGGAAGGAAGTTGGCCTGTGGGAAAACCACCTAAAAAGGAAAACGACCACAAACAACGATGACTTTTCCGTTTGGTTTCGGCAGCATGTAACAGGCGACTTAACAAGACAAAGAATCTGACAGAGAACATGGCAGAGGTTCATTAATGAAAGGGCAAGCTGTGCATGTTTATGTGAGGGGGGGTGCTACAGACAAGCGCCAAAGCAAGAAAGTACGTGTAAGATGAGGTTAAATGTAAAAGAAGAAAACCGTATTTGAAACGTATTTACCGAGAAGTGAATGATAAGTCGTCCCTTCTCAAACGGCCTGCGATGCATAGGCATGCCTTCATTCAAGACGCACTTTGTGTCACCAGGTTTGATCAGTTCCCCTGTGGAAAAAAAAATACACAGGTAACCTTAGACATGATAAAAAACCAAGAAAAAACTCTTTATATATTATTTTATCTGGTAATAAACGAAGCTTCACAATGCTGCTGACAAACAAATTTCAATTATTTGTTCTACAGTGGTCCCTCGTTTATCGCGGGGGATAGGTTCTAAAAATAACCCCTAACCACACACTTTTATACACCTTTTTACATGCATTTTGTACAGTACTCCCTTAGCCAATAAGGACGCAGAACACAATGCACCTTCATACTGTACAGTACGCTTTGAAAAATGCGTGCAAAATTACACTAAAAAAATCTGCGAAACAGCGAGTCAGCGAAAAGTGAACCGCGATATAGCGAGGGACGACTATATATTTTTATTTAAACATTTTGTTAAATCAAAGTCACATAAATAATTAATAATAATAAATAAATAATAATAAACTGTTTTGGACAAAATTATATGCTGGCATAATTCAATATAGAGATAACAGTAACAAAAAACACTAAAAAGGACTCAAATCTAACTGAACATCTGACATTTAAAGGGGCGGCTGTGCATGCAGTGATTCGGTTTACCTGGATGTGAGGTGATGAGCAGAGTTCTGTTGTCCAGTGTCTTAACAGGCTTCTTGAAACCACACAGAGCCTCGACCAGCTGCAGCTCCATTGACATGACCAGGTCTTCTCCTTTTCTGATGACAAGACGAGAAGTTAAACAAAACAAACAAACAAACTTTTAAATATTAACCAAAAATGACCCAAATACAGTATTACCTCATTTCAAAAGTGTTCAGATTTAATGAAATATAAGTAGTCTGATTTAAATTGGATCAACAGAGTGCAAAGTCAAACCGGCTTTGAGAGATAATGTAGATTTTTACTGACATCTAGTGGCCAGAAACGGTAATTCTACTTTGTGTTCAGTAACACACATACACATTGTTTTCCCTTTATTGGAAAGAAAATCATGTCGTGACATCAGGAACAAAACATAACTGACAACAGAGACTATATTACCTGGTGAAACGTGGATGTTCTCGTTGGTCCAACACGATGATGATGTCACCTGGCTCGATCCCCGGCTCCTGGTCCCCCTCTCCATGGAAAACGATCTTCTGTCCGTCTCTCATGCCTGTGGTAGTTAAGACAACGGGTCACGTATGTGCAAGCGTTTTGCTTTTCAGGGTCGATCTGGATAAACTCTCTCTCCACTCTCACCTTTGTCGATGTGGACCTCCAAAATCTTCTTCTGGCGCATGATCTTCCGACCCCCGCACGCTTTGCAGCGGTCCTTGTGGCTGATTCTCTGTCCTTGGCCCTGACAGCTGTGGCACACTGTGGACACTTGCTGGACCATGCCTGGTATTAGCTGATGCATGCGGACCTGCATGCCCGTGCCACGGCAAGTCATGCACATCTGCGCAGCTCCTTTCCGACTCCCACGACCTGGTGAGAGAAAATAAACGCTGCATAACAAAGATAATGACTACTTCTGTTTTAGTTTTGGCTTTTTATATAAAACTGCAGGAGAAGGGACTGGATTACATTTGTTTTGCTGTTGGACAAAGGGCCTTTTCATGTGCATGAAAAGCCTGCTTCGATTACTTAACAAGTCCACTGACGACTGCTAACAAGAGCGTGTGAATAAATGACTCGCATAACAAGACGTACCTTCACATCTCTCACAAACAGTATTCTTCTGTAGAGCGAGCTTTCGTGTGGCTCCGTTATAAAGATCTTCCAGTGTCACTGAAATCTGATGAACGATGTTCTTCCCTGGGGCGAGACAAAGAACAGATTTCAGCAATTGATTAATACACAAGCCTTGTGTTTGATTGCTTAATATCAGTTTTAGTTTAAATAAACAAGCCTGAACTTCTGCGGTCCTCAGTTACAAATACAAAATGATATAGACGGAGGGCAACTGTATGTCTATTTGTTATTTGAAGCTCGGAATAGTTCTCCTCTTGTAGCCAAACTGCAAAGTCACAAAAAGGACAGCTGACGTGCAGCCAGTTAAGACTTCCTCTCCCTCAAACGTTTGCCATGCTCGTCTGTCTGTATTTTGGCAAACGTACGATTGCTTGCTAACACAAAGGAGAACAATAAGGAGAAGATTTATTACAGGATGAGCAAATTTCATTCCGTTAAAAAAAAAGCAACGTCGCCTTAAATTCCTTTTTGACTGCAACGGCAACTAAGAAATGTAAAGATTTACAGATGAAGAGTCCGGGATCTTTCACATTTTTGGATTTCCATGTCCGACACATTTGCCAATTCGATATCTGCAGTGAGAGAATATTGCGGCCTCCAGTACATCGATTATTCGATGCCTAAACATTTGATGAATACGAGAACGAGTTGCTTTTCCTGGTCTTACATTACCGTGAATCCTTTGTGGTTAGGGCTGATGCTCAAAACACTTATTAATCAGTAATCAGTGTTGAATACTGCAACTTCTTCCTCAACAGAACTCGCACTGGCTCTTGCTTTATGGATCTCAAACCTTTAAAACCTGTATTACCCAGCTCTGAGATAATTTCTCTGAATATTTGTACCTTTTCGCTCCCTGTGCATCCGACTTCCCCCGCCAAAAAACAGGTCGAAGATGTCCATCGGCGATGCAAAGCTCCCACCTCCACCGCCACCGGTCCCTCCTTCCTTTATGGCCTTTTCACCTCCACGATCGTATAGCTCCCTCTTCTTGGCATCGGACAACACCTCGTACGCCTGTGAGATCTGCTTGAACTACAAGGAGAGAAAACAAAAAGACAAACTTCTTTGAGAAAAGACAAAAAAAATAATATGACCTATTACAGTATTTCATTTGTTAACTCAGACATTCACATTTTTCATTTTTAAAAATCTGGCATATCTATGCAAACAGACAACAAAAAAAAGGTCCTTACCTTCTCTCCTTCTGTAGGATTTTTGTCAGGGTGATATTTCAAAGCTAGTTTGCGATAGGCCCGTTTCAGCTCATCAGGAGTAGCATTAGGTTTCACACCCAACGTGTCGTAGAAGCCTGTTTCTTTAACCATGTTTGCCTTTAATGGGCCGCCTTGACAAAGTCAAAGAAAAGTTGGACAAAATAAGCACTTCAGTATTCAGTTCAGCCTCTAAAACCTACAAACACCACTGTGAGACCTTTAATTAAATCAAACCTGAATAAGAATCAGCGTCATAGTGACGAGAGCTTTTATGTGTCTAAATCCAGCATGGGGCATTGCATAAGCTTAAAAAACAGGCTGGATTTAGACGTGCTCTCTGACTAAGTAAAGATAAAACATTTCTCAATATGACGCAAGACAAATTACTTGCGTTAAATTCTTTAAACAGAAATGCATCATCACAACCCTCCCGTGTAATGTGGAGTCATTGCAAACTGCATTACACTGCACAGATTCACTTTATAAACTCGGGACTTAATGTGTGTGAACAACGTCGGTCTCACTCAACTATGACGTTAAAGGGATGAGGGTCATGTGCTGTGTATACATGTATACACGGACGTGTTGCCAATATATAAGACAACTCTATGAAGCCAGGACGTGTCATTTAAATGATTATATTTGTGTCTCCTCGCTCTGTTTCTCTTGGCAGCAGAGAGACAGACTTTTCTTGCGGTTCCGGTAGTTCCAGGTGAACTCATCGCTGCAGGTGTGTGTTCATGTCAGAGGCTTTAAGACTAACAGACGTCAGATTCAGGAAGGGTGACGTTCTCTCTTTAGTATGTAAATTATAGAGCAAATCATCTCTCCTTGCCCTGCCCTCCTTGTTAACACGCTGACGGAGAATTGAAACTGAAAAGTGTAAGTGTGTAAATAATTGTCAGTGACAGGAGGAAGAAAAGTCAGAAGATTTTAGAATAAAATAAATCAAATATTGAGATTGCAAGTATTTAAGTGTTTTTTTTTTTGGTAATAGCTATGTTTGATTTCTCAGATTTCAATCATAATGTGAAATGACATCACTGTTAGTCTTACACTTATTAAACATTTCTTATTGCCAATTCATTCCCAGTTCATTACCATCATTGAGCATCTGAACGTTGTCATGGTAAAACTAATAATAACAATTGTACACTTTATTATACACTTTAAATCAACACTGACAATTCGCTGTATATACTTTTGTACAATGTATTTTATTTACTACTGCTTTTTGATATTTTATTATGTATAGTTTGTTCTTTATGTTTTTATTCTTATGTTGTCACTGTGTGTAATGCTGCATTAAAGCTGCACCGTCATTTCCCAGCTTGGGATAAATAAAGTCTATCTATCTATAATTTTTATTATATACTATTATTGACAATAACTTTACTAATATATCATCAGTCATCTTCAAACTGCACCTATTCAATTCAAGTCTGCAAGTCTTAAAACTGTTGCACTGTCCTATTCTTACCTGTTTTTAATGTTGTATTCTTGTAATTTGATACTTTTATGATTTTTTTTGTTTGTTTCTGTTATTTGCTGTCTACTCTCATTTATTGTAAAGGTGTCCTTGGGTGACAGAAAGATTCCTTTGAAATAAAATGTATTATTATTGTTATTATTATTATTATTATTATTATTTTTATCTTGTGAATTTTTAAAAGTGCCCTTGTCCCATTCTGTGTTTTTATTTTTGATTGTATTCAAATATACCGGGCTGCTATGACGACATAATTTAAAAAGTCATCTATCTACCTATCTATCTTTCTATCTATCTAAAATGTTACTGTAATACACAAGTGAATAGTACATTACATTTGTACTTGAGTATTACATCCCACCATGATATAAAACTCATGTTGATGTGAATTGTGTTGTCAAAGCAAATATACAAGATGATATAAGATGAATGATAGATAATAAACAATAATGTTTGTCCTACAGACTTTTTCATCTGTTATTACATGATTGGACTTTATTACATTATCGGTTGCTACAGAAAGAAATGACTATAAATCAGATCTTTGAACCCAACAAAATAATGAACCATGTGTAAAGACACTGCTACTTTTGACTTGGTTGTAATTTAAAAAAAAAAATCACACTGGGTTTACACTTCATGAACAGAAGCTACAGGTAAGCCTTTTACATGTATTCATATGTCTGTTCTTAGGTTTAAAGGAGTGTTAATGGATGTAATTATAATTAAACTACCTGTTACTGTCCTCAGGATAGAGACTGTTTCATGTCTAACAGGCCTTTACTTATCGTTAGCACAGCTAATGCTAACACGCTAACTGGCCTTTTTTTTTTTCTCGTGTTAAAAACTAAAAAAAACTAAAATGTGACACTGGTACAAACATAACACGAGGTCTTAAAATGTGGATTTCCTACCTTATGTGATTGTGTTTAGTATCCTGACACAGCTCGCCTCAGTTCACACAGACTCTTCCAGAAGCTTCTCAGCCGCCCGCGTCTCTACCATGGGCACATCTGATCCATGGGGAGTTCGGTTCTTTTTAGGTAGTCAGATCATTTAACTCACCAAAAAGAGTCGGATCTTTCGGCTCCCATGCGGCTCTTCATTTCACATATACCTTTAATAATTCAGCCAATTTAGCACTGTTTTGACTTATGCTTTGTATGTGTAATTTCTGGTGTAATTCTGGTCACATTACAACTAAAGAACAGCTCTGTAGCCCGGATGTTTTTTTGTTTAAATTTCATTTAATTCATTTAATGGGGCCATGTACGGAAGCCCTAAATGGTCGTACATACATACATTTGTTTTCCCTCAATAACGAGATAATTTTCCTCTGTTTTCGGCTTCTGCTTTATCGGAGGCGAAACAATTACCACAAAAAACTGAAAAATAATTACTCAAAAAAACAGGAGAGAAAAAATACTCAGAAAAACAGAAATAATTACCCCGAAAAACAAAAATTACAAAAATTACTCATAAAAAACAGATTTTTTTTCCAAGTAAAAGCAATATGCTTCCATAATATATATAAATCTCTCTCTATATATATATAATTTCATTATTATTAATATTATTATTTGTTTTGTTTTTTAAAAAAGGACAGCTACTGATTGACTGTTGAATGTACAATACGCACGTGACATTCAGTCACTGCATGCATGGAGCACCGGTAGTGCAGTGCATTACTTTACAAAACAGAACAAATAAAAAAATAAAAATAACCCCCTCGTTGATTTTAGCTGGCTCCCAACGTTCACTTTAAAACGAGTCGGCTCTTTGAACCGGCTCGTTCACAACTGACACATCACTAGTGATGTCTTTTTCCTGCGCCACACAGTATGCGCATGGGCTGCCTCCTACCTGCGTCAGTTTTGCAGCTTTGTGTGGAAATAGAAACTTAACATGATAAAATGCCGCTGTGCTGGCTCATCAGCGAGGAGGGCAACCATAAACCCATCAGACTACCTCACCTGCAGCCTGTTATCCTGGGTCGAGGTCCAGAAACGACCATTAAAGACAAGAAATGCTCAAGACAGCAAGGTAACATAAACATGCACGCCTGTGTGATGCACTGACTGCCTGAGCAAAAAAAATAGTGTAATAAAAGTTTGCATGGTAATGTTAAAGTATAAAAATCTTGATGTGAATTGTGTTGTCAAAGCATATGTACAAGATGATAGTGAAACAGACCTGTCCTACAAACTTGTTAATAACGTTTTCATCTAAGTTATTACATTATTGGTTTTATTACATTTAAAATAGCCCAAATTATTACATTATTAGACTTTATTACATTTTCGGTTACTACAAGAGTACAGAAAGAAATGACTATAAATTAGATCTTTGTTGTTGTGGGAATAAACCCAACAAAATAATGAACCATGTGTAAAGATACTGTACTTTTGACTTGGTTGTAATTTTAAAATCACACTTTACAGTTAATATATAATTATTGTATTTAATGTTCACTGTTCAGTCATCAGGTACTATCCAGTGTGAACAACTTTACCATAAATTGTATTTTTATGAAGCTTATAATGTGTAACACAGTCAGAGAGTTCAATTCATTTAACCATTGTGTTTTATCATTGAGGTTGTAGTTTGCATAAGTGTTAAACTGGACTCCATTCATATATCCATTCATTCATATACATGAGAGGGCTATAATATTGGAAACACCTTTTAAATATAATACACTCCTGTACAACAGCAGCACCCACCATAATGTAATACAGTCTATAAAAATAGATTAAATCAGATGAACTATTTTCACTTTAAAAGTAGTCAGATACCATCCTCTGTTAACAAAAATGTCTTAATACCTTATCTGTCAGTAACAGTTATAGTAATTGGTTTAAATGGTTTATTTTATTCTGTATAATGTTTAAATAATTTTCATTGATTCTTTATTTTTTTATATATGTTTATATATATTTATTGTAAAACTAAAACATCTTTATCTTTAACTTGTGCAAATGTTATCCCTTCTCAACCAGTTCAGCTGAAAGCGGAATGCAACAAAGGTTATGTCAAAGTTAAACAGGTAAGAAAGTCGCTTCTCTTTAGCCTGCCTGCAGAAATGACTACTGAAAGCTGAAACTAGTTATTTATTACTCTGTGTGTCTCTATTTCAAAGCTGGGTTTGAACCCCACCTCCGTAGACTCTGTGGTGGTAGGAAAGGACAATGAGGTCAAAATGAAGCCCGGACAGCAGCTTCATATTGTTAACCAGCTCTACCAGTACACTGTACAGTTCAAGGAGGATCCCACCGGGGACCAAGGGGGCACCAAAAGACCACGAGAGTCGTCTCCAGGTGACAGAAAGAGCCACAAAGAGGCTCCGAGTGTGAAAGCAGTCAAAGAGACAGAAACGGAGTCAGTGTCAGCCAGCAAAGGAGAAGCCACAAAAAACAGTGTAAGAGGAGAATGGTTGCAGATGTGCATGTGTTTACCATGTTGTTTTTATATAATGTCCATGTGAGTATCGTAATATTTTCCAAAAAACATGTTACTTTAAATCTGTTGCAGGAAGGTTTTGGACATTGGAGCCAAGGTCTGAAGGCCTCAATGCAAGACCCGAAGATGCAGGTATTACAGCTGGTGTGATGCTTACTGATCTGGCTCCTGGCTTGATTTATGACTGCAAAACTTTATTGTTAATTCTGACAAAAAAAGTTACAAAATCTCTTGTTTTCAAGGTTTACAAGGATGATAAAGTCGTAGTAATCAAAGATAAATACCCCAAAGCTCGCTACCACTGGCTGGTCCTCCCATGGCAGTCCATTTCCAGTCTGAAGGCCTTACGTGAGGAGCACTGCGAGCTGATGAAACACATGCAACGAGTCGGTGAGCAGATGGTTCAGCAGTGTCCAGATGCAAGCCGGCTACGCTTCCGCATGGGGTACCATGCTATCCCCAGTTTGAGGTTTGTAATCACTGTTTAAATGGTGCAGAATTAATGCTGGAATAAATGTTAAAAACTTTTATATGTAACAAAATAAATGTATGTTCTCTGTCTTTTCCTAAAGTAAATGATCTAAGTCCTTTTTTAAATTTGTGTTTTAATATGAATGAATTACATAAAGCGCTCCAAGTTGAAAAAGTGTATTTCTTGTTGACACATTTAAAGAAATGAACACATTTTGTGTATATTCTCTTTTGCAGTCATTTACACCTCCATGTGATCAGCCAAGACTTCGACTCTCCTTGTTTGAAGAATAAAAAGCACTGGAACTCCTTCACAACCGACTATTTGATGGACTCTCACGGTAAGTTTGTTGTGATGTATTTTATGAAATTGAAGTTCCACAGTTTTGCAACTTTTTTTCTGTTATCTGCAGACGTCATTCAGATGCTTGAAACAGATGGAAAAGTCACGGTCAAAGAAGGAACCAGCGAGTTGCTAAAACTACCTCTCCGCTGTCACGTGTGTCACAGAGAGATTCCCACTATACCGGCTCTGAAGGAACACCTGAAGTCTCACTTTCCCAGATGAGAAGGTGACCTGAAAGAGGATAAAAGATGCTTATGGGTTCAGCACATAATAACACATTGTTATGTTTACCAGCATTATGTTATCAGCACAATATTTATGCCTGCTAATTTAGATTTATAGTTTTATAAATCTTGTTTCAGTTCAATGTGACCAGAACACAATGTAAAAGTCACTGTAAAGATTCATGTCACTTGAGATTTTGGATTAAGTTTGTCCCACATTTAATATGTTGCAATAAATGTTTTCTACGAACACAATTATTGTACTACATTTAAAATTTGTTGCGGCTGTGTGTGAGATTCCAAGTACAATAACAAAAATGTAACAGTTAGTTTCAGATTAAGCTGTAAAAACACCAGTTTTAATGTCTCAAGAGAAGATGATGAAAAGGCCTTTATCAGACTGGTTTCACAATCATACCCTTTTAAAAGCAGGAGTTGCAGGTGGCGAATATAAAACTTGTGTAATTAGGTTTGGAATTATTTTTAGCATGACGTAACCCTGAAACTGAATACTGAGTGGGATACTTTGAGGATTAGCCGTCTTATTCGGCTCTGTATTAGGATTTAGAAATGTTGGAGTGTTTAGACAAGGTGCCCTAGCGCCTTATGTTATTACTGAATTGCTTAATGATCGCTGGTTTGCCACCTGCTGAAGTTTTACAGACCTTGAATCTGTCTGAAATATTACAAAAAGGAAAGGGTGGTACTCGCCAGTACACCCATAGTCCACCCACACACTTACATCATTATTACTTGCTGGCTTCTTCTCTGGACTGCGTGGGTGTTCACAGAGATGCAGTGCTTGATTGACATCTCTCTCACTCCCTGGTTAGTTTTGTTGTACCAACTAGGATGGTTAATTCCCAGGATAAGTCTGCTTACTTTAAAATTGAGCGAATAGGTGAAAACACAGGTGAGGGTTTGCATTGACAGCAAGAACTGTCGACTTTGTCGCCATCTAGTGTCCATATAGAAAAATGTAAGCAGTGTTACATAAACTAAACTCTGGGATTTGAGCTTTGACATGCCGTCTCTGTGTAAAGAACTCAATGATGTTGTTAAGTGAGACTAAATCATTATTTCACAAGAGAAAACACCAGTTAAGAAAACAACGAGTGGCCCGTACGGGGATCGAACCCGCGACCTTGGCGTTATTAGCACCACGCTCTAACCAACTGAGCTAACCGGCCATAGAGAACGTCGACAAATATATATATATGTGTGTATATATATGTACAACAATGTAAGCAGTGTTGTGTTTATTGTTGGATAAATGTCGTATAAATAAATGCAGCGGAGTAACATGTGCAATATTTATCTATATAAAAAGTACTAGTAGAAATGCAGAGTTTTATATATGAAAACATGCAAGCACCCAAATACCATGGTTATATTATTTGTTTATTATTATCAAAACAGTAACAGTGAAAGTAAATGCTTTAGGCTATATCATCATCACAATAATAATCACACACAAAAACCAACAGGTAACATGAAGCCAACATAAACATTCAGAAGCTATGGGCAAGAGTAAATGTGTCATCCTGAGTTCTCAGGCAGATCTAATAATGTTATAGTTCACAGTGGCAAACACAGAAGTGCACATGTCATCATCTCCTTAGAAATAACTCCCTTTCTTCCTCCTCTGGCACCATCAGGTTGTCTACAGCGAAGTGAGCATCGTCTCCTATCTCCTGGAAGAAGTCCTCCTCGCTTTCACAGCTCTGAGTGCCATTCACGCAGGCTTTGAGCTGATTCAGCTCAGTGCTGTCACTGGCATTGCTCTCTGTGCTTTTGCTGGTTTCCTCACTGCTGTCACTGGCCTCACTGGTCTCACTGGTCTCGTTGCTTTCACTGCTGGTGCTCTCACTGCTCTCACTGGTGGCAGCTGTAACAGCTGTAATGTCACTGGTGTCCGCGCTGTCGCTGGTGCTCTCACTGCTGTCTGTGGGATTGTCCACCAGTAGTTGGTTTGTTTGACCCTGAGTAGTGGTCATGCTCTGTTTGACAGAAGTGCTGTTGGAGGTGGGCTGTTCGTCCTGGACCTCTGTGCTGTTATCCTCTGCACTGTGGACTTTGATGACACTTGCAAACTCTTGAACAAAACTCTGTTGCGGAGAAGAAGCAGAGCACTCAGCTTTTCATCTTAACTTAAGCAGGACAGAGTTTAGAAACCAGGTGAGGGTGCAAAATGTTTGTCTCACCATTCGAACATTCTCCTCACTTCCCATGCTGTCATCTTTGGTTTCTTCTATAGAGTTTGACTGTGGGAAAAGAGTGAATAATATGAGCCAAGTGAAGACTAGGAGGATGTTGAGTCGCACATTATATATTAAATATTATAGGTTTGATCAAATACTATAGATTTAAATGGTCTTACCTCATTGTCCTCATCTGATTGACTGTCACTCTCCTCTGAAGTCTGTTTGTGGGGGAAGAATAACAACAATTTATTATTAGAGTTGCACCCATATTGAGTTTATTGATGGAAATAAAGTTCAAAAAGAGTGACACAACCCACCTTGTCTTCTGATGTTTCTTCCGACGATTCTGACTCTGAGCTCAGACTCTGAAAAGAGACAATTTAATGAGGTTAATACAGCACATCTTCATGAATGGTTGTACGTGTCTTCTGGAGCCGTGCAGAAAGACTAACAAATCAAAATGACTCACTTGACTTGAGGTAGTTTCTTCAGAGCTCTGCAACAGAAACAGGAATACACACACATTTAGGTAAAAACCAGCAACCAAAAGACATTCAAAAAGTCGTCTGCAACAGAAAATAATCATTTTCTAATTATGTGAAGGAATGTATGCATTACCTGAATCTCCGAGGTGTCATTTTCAGATGATTGTGAAACAGACAACCTTTCAGTCTGGCAAAGAAAAAACAAAGTAAGCACAAAGCACAAGATGTTTAATTATACCTTATGAGAGCAACCACTAACAATCATCACATTCATTTAGGATCCGTTCATGTCAACTATCGCCCAGGCAAGCGATTGCTACACAAAGTGTCCAGACAAACAGTATAGTAAACAATAGTCTATGAACTAGTCTTGAGATCTGGAGAATCTTCTTCTAACCACACCTATTGTCAAATCATTTGCAGTCAAATGATTAATGTGTAAACAGTGTCGGGTTATCGCGCTGTAGAAGAGTCAAATGTGATAAAGTTCGAAGGGAGGACTGATTTCAGTCAGCACTCACCGTGTTTGGATCGAGCTCACTTGTTTCCAAAACAGCATTGTAAAAAATCTGTCAGAAAGAAGTCACGGGGTCATAATTAAGAAAAATAACTAGAACAATTTTCATTTCTAGTTTCTAGATTTCTTAAAGTGCAAAAGATCATCAACATGAAACCTGATGCTGTTTAGGATGGAGTTTATTCAGGGAAATAAACAATTAGTATATGATGTAAGTACATCTATAGAAGCAAGCTTAGTTAAATGTATGTTAATGTTGCATAATGTGCATTTAAAAGTCTGTCTTAAGAGCTGAATGATCTGAGTTTTGTACTTACTGGGTTGGCAAAAACTGCTCCAATCAGGCAAAATGTTACAATGATGATAGCCTTCATTCTGTAACAGACATACAAGTGTGTGATTTATATTGTTACTAATTTGATTAAATTCAATTAAACATAGTTTGTCCCTCAAGAAACATAAAGCCGCAAAATGATAAATAAATGATGAAATCTGTGATTTATGTTGCACTCAAACTGCTGAACATGTAAAGAAAAAGTTAAATACTTTAATTTTACTAATGTCAACCAAGTGCAATGAATCACCATGTAGTCAGATTAAATGCAAGAAAAAGTAAAAAATTAAATAAATAAAAAAATCAGTTACCTTTTATCTGTTATATTCAGAGCTTGTGTGAGAAATGCTGTCAGGGATCCTTGTTCAGCAGATGTGCAGCAAACAGAAGAAGCTGATGTATATTCTGATCCTCAGATGGAAGCTGGCAGCAGAGTCAGTTAAAGCCTCATGTGTGGATATGCTGTAGGAAACTCTCGGACGACTGTATATAAGTAACCTTAAGTGAAATGATTGCATCACTTCCTTCCGGATGTGTCTGTGCTGCCGACACGCCAAGGTGTATTTTTTTTTTTTCTTTTTTTTTCCGGAGAGCTCGACACAAACACATCCTGACACGATAATGATTGCATACACACACACACCACAGAGTTGTTTCATTCAGTCACTCCGTTCCCTCCACCCCCTCTCAAGTCTACAGTGAAATATAGTTCAGCATACTAAACCATAGGGTTTGTGGCTTGGTGAAAAAACAAACTCACCCACTCACAGAGGAAAGGAGGACCAGACGGGGTCATGTCTGTTTCCGGTGAATGGGTGCTCTCTTTTTTTTTCTCTTCGTTACTATCTAGTCTACCAATAGTTGGAGCTTTATTGTTGTCTAATAATTTATAACAAGGAACAGGTAGTGCCTTGCTCAAGGGTAGATTCAAAGGGCTTCTGTGGACAATGAAAATTGAAAAAAGGACTTTTCTTTTCATAAAACATTGTTCTGATTGTGCACGTGTAAAGAATACATTTACATAGAGAGTGTGTTTTTAACATTTATACATCCTAATAATTGAGATTCAGTATCTGATTTCTCATATTACACCACTCTGGTTAAAGTTTGGGTACATCTAGGCACAAAAACCATCTTGGTTAGGATATATTTATGAATTGTCACTGCATAGATCATTTGTTAAACATCTACAGACAAAGTGAAATATGTATGTATGTATGTATGTATGTATGTGTGTATGTGTGTGTGTGTGTGTGTGTGTGTGTGTGTGTGTGTGTGTGTGTGTGTGTGTGTGTGTGTGTGTATGTATGTATGTATGTATCACATAACAAGTAACAAGTTTCATACGTTCACATTAAGGCTAAAATCAAAAATCATGTTTCAATACATATTTTCCTCAGTGTTACATGATGTTATTGGAAAATATAACTTGTTCTTGGAAAGAGGGCATGTACAGTAAAAAGCCTAAATTAAGACTTTTTATATTTCCTCCCTGAGGACCATAAGTGTTTCCGGGATGTCCATATATGGTCGGGTCTAAAATAGGATTACAGAATTCCTTGTTTAAGCTCATTTGGGATTTTCAGCCGTGCAAAAGAAACATGTAATTAGACTGGATGTTCACCAGTCTGGAGCTGTTCGCCAAAACCACAGCTACCAGTTGTTGTAAGGTCCTGCTTTAGAAAGGGAGGATGATTGATGCTTGTTGTGGCACGCAGGCCAACAGTCAGTCAACAACATCTGCCCTTAAGGTTACTGAAGTTTTTATGGTGTATTTCTGTCACTCATCTGATGCATGAAGGTTTTTCATTTTCTTTTTTTTTTTGCATCTACAGCAGGACAGAGGAATCTGATCCTCGTGGGCCTGGGCTGCAGATCTTCTACGCCAGTTATGGATTTTTATCTAATCGAGGAGAAACAGTAACCTGTAGAACACTGACCTTCAAGTGTAGCACCCTCAGCTGTAGGTAGTGGTGTAACTAAGTAAACTTTACTCAAGTACTTAAGTACAATTTTGATATATCTTACTTAAATATTTCAATCTTATCCCACTTTCTACTTCGACTCCACCCCATTTCAGAGGGAAATGGTTGTACATTTTACTTCTCTACATTTAAATCATAGCTTTAGTTACTACTTTCACATGAATAATACAGAATATAACCAACATGCTGGTAGTTCCCAACCACATTGAAAGAACAAGAAAGAAAGATAAGCAATAACACCTCGTCTTCCTATAACATTTCTAATATTTAATCATCTTATTAATTGAGATTCAACAGCTGTTTTCTGATATTGATTAGATTACGTTCATGAATTGTCACATAATCTATAAATAATCTGTTAAACATCTACAGAAACAGTTGAAATGTTTCAAATACTGTGCTATCTGTAGGTAGACTATCAAATTAATGCATCAAAAATGATAACCTAGTTACATGATATTATTCTGTAATTGTTATTCTGTAGACATTCTGAAAAATAAGTATTTTTACTATTGATACTTTTAAATACATTTTGCTTCTGTGCTCACATTTTAAGGCAGAACTTGTACTTTTTTACTTGGTACTTTTCTTCAGTAAAAGTGCTTCTAATTTTGCTGATGATACATTTGCTGTAAAAGTAAATATCACTAGTATGAGTATATATTCTGATATTACTAAATGTAAAGTTCACAGAAGTTGATGTGGTGTTCTGTGTGACATGATAAAGGCACACGCATACACACACATAATGCACAAGCACAAAGACACATAAAGGCACACATAGACATACAAAATGCACAAACACACAGATTACACAGCTAGGACAGTATCGAATGTTTCTCTGCCACCAGATAACATTCAGCCAGTCTGTTTTCAGATCGGCCTTGACCAAGATTAAGGAGTCGAGCACACACACACACACCATGCAGGCTCATGGGAAACACATAGTCAAATCACCAGATCTGGACCCAAATGTCCTGTACTTTCTTATAATCATATGCCTGTGTTCTGAGCATCACATGAACGTAATATTGTCTATGTGTTTCCCATGAGCCTGCATGGTGTGTGTGTGTATCATGTTCTATTCAAAAGTCCATATGCGTCACACAGAACACCACATAACTCAAACAAACCCAAGATCCATTTAGCAACAGTTCTGGTGCTTTATCATGCACATACATCGCATACCACATGATCATCATCAGCAGAGATCACCCACTTGTCACACTGCAAGTGTTCATGATAAATTGTAAATTCAGTCTAAAACGTATATTTATATTACAACTGGGAAAACTCATCAAGCTCCAGACCCATCACTGTCAAATGAGCTGTAATCTATTATAACGAGAGAAAATGGTTAAAAAGTGAACATATGTAACTATTGTAGTTCCTCCTATTGTACTAAGCAGTGGGTGGAAATTAATTAAGTTACCAGTATCTAAAATTATCTGCTGTGCTGTTAATCATGAAACAATATTAACTTATCTCAGTGGCTTCAGGAACACAGACTTGTGACAGACTGACATCTAGTGGTCTAATGTCTGCATCATTTCTGCCCTTTCAAGTTTCAAGTGTCAAGTTTCACCCTGGTTTGGTTGGATTTGAATTTTAAACTTCACCATGAACGACCAATACAAAACACTATATTAATATTATATTCATAAAACAAAACAAATTAAAAAAGAAAAAGAAACAAAACAATCAATTTAATCCTATACGTGAGACTTGGACATAGAATTAAATTCCTGATTGCAGACGATACAAGTAGGTCATGCAACCATATATAGCCATGTTTGATCTTAGTAATATTCAAAAAAATTTTTAAGTATAACACTGTGTGCCTTATAGTCTTGTTTGGTTTCACTCAGTATCTTGCACTACCTCATTTATGCAGGTTGTTTGTAGGAGTAGTTTTTAAACTTGACCTTGGTTCTCACGGTCCAGCAGAGCTTGTTAGTGAGGTCTGATAGTGATGAACACATTCCATTGTAGCCACCTGCTACAGTTAGATAAGTAAATCATAATAATGACGAATACTCCTTAGAAGTGTATAAGAATCAGCGTGGGACTGCCATTTTCTGCAGACGGTCTTGTGCATTTGTAGTTCCTCTTGCAAGAACAAAATGAAAAAAACCTTTTAACAACCAATCGATTGACTCAAGATCCTTATTTTGTGTCGGTGAATTGCTTCTCAGAAATTTCAGCAACAGTCACCAGCAATAAAGCAAGCTTAAATACTGAACTTCATATTCTATTATTCATTAATCCATTTCAAATTCTTCTTATCATCTTATGTATGAAGTTACAGCTTTTCTATTTCTAATATTTTTCTAGTATATAATAGATTTTTTTTAAATGTATGTTTATCTATGAGTATTTTCTTATTTACCTTGTGCATTGTAAGTTGCTGTAAATTTCCCTGGTGTGTGATCAGTAAAATCAAAATTATCGTATCTTATCGTATCGTATCGTATCGTATCGTATCTTATTGTATCGTATTGTATTGTATCGTATCATATCTTTTCTTATCTTATCTTAGTTGTTCACCCAACATGAAGTTCATTACAGGATCTCTCTCTCTCTCTCTCTCTCTCTCTCTATCTCTCTCTCTCTCTCTCTCTCTCTCTCTCTCTCTCTCTCTCTCTCTCTCTCTCTCTCTCTCTATCTATCTATCTCTCTCTCTGTTTCTCTCCCTCCCTCTATACCTCTGTCGCCCAGAGACCCTCCCAAAGCTTTGAGTGTTGGCACAGCAGACCCAGTAAAAAAAAGCAAAAAAAAACTGTGTGTTTGTGTGGACAGTCTGAGCTCTTCGCTGGTTCAACACAGGCACATACTGGTGTTTGTACGGGATTCTCATTTCTTTTGAAAACGGCCAGCCTCAGGTAAAATCAGACTTTTCCAGTGATTTGAAGCGTAATTTGTTGCTCATCAAATACAGATGTGTCCTACATTTTGCTTTATAATTAATTTGCAATTGAACTTGTTGTGTATGCAGCCACTGCTGGCTTATTTGTACTGTAGCCTCTTTTGTGATAATCAGAACTTTACTAAAATGCTCTATATCAATTGATGCCTTAATTATTTTCATACATATAAAGAGATAGTGGCTAATAATATAGTGTTTAAACAATGATTTACTCATGTACTGTAAATAATATGTTGCTTACTGATGGATGTGTAGAATTTGTATATCATCATATATTTTATCTTTGCAAATCATTGTAAGAGATCAAATAATTTGTAATAACTAATGTGAAAGTCACTTTTATGATGATTACAGTTAAGTTAATATGTGTTCTTTGTGACATTCCCTTGTTATTGTATGATACTTCTGGTGAATTTTCATACACACAGACCCCCCTTGTCTACACCTATTTGGGGTTTACTGGACCTAACCAGTGAGCTATTGTCCCACTCGACAGGCCCAGTAGTGTCTGTTTTGTTTCCGTCCAGAGAGACAAAAAGTTTGTGGACTTAGTCAACTTTTTTCCAGTCTGGTAGCTTCTGATGTTTACTTTAGCTCTGAATGTGACTTTTGAGAGAGAGCGGCGCATCTCAGAGGCCTGTAACCTTGACGACAGTGAAGGCCAATCCTGCGGCTCTGCTTGTCATGAAAGTGTTGGCAGCATACAGATGCACTCATGTGTTTTGACTTTGAAGGATTTGCCAAGTTCATGTCTTTGTTGTGACCAGTTAGAAGTCAGATTAGAATGTATTGATAGTTTATAATGTCCTTTAAGCCTTTTGTTTCCATGTAGTAATCAAATTTTATCTTAATTTCCAAGTTTCTGATGTTTAAACTATTAATTTTAATGTTTCAGGTATGAGGGCCTGTTTGGTATTCCTGTGCCTACTGGCAGCAACATTTGCCTTGTCTGTGAGTAGTAAAGCTATTTACGTTTTCTAATTTTACACTAAACTTTACAGCAAAATAACTGCTAAACAAAATATGTGACTTGTTTATTGCAGCTTTATCATTAACTGGATGGATGTTAACTATAAATTATCCGTATTATATCCAGGTAAAAAGTAAACCTCATGGAAAACACGGTGGATTGCATAAGACCTCACACACAGCCAAAGAAAAGGTACAACAGGACTCTAAACTGATTTTTAAAACTTGCATTTGAATTATATAATGAATATAATATTTTTTTCTCTCCTCAATAAGGACATTGTCACAGAGGAGGCCAACAAGCCACAGATCTTACCCACTTTAGTCCCATTTGAGGTCAGCAGCCATGAGCAGGAAGATGAGGAATCGAGCACCGATGACAATGCTAATGCCAGCAAGGAAGACTTTGAGGTGACTGAAGGGAGTGACAAAAGCACTGCGGTCCTGTTGAGTGAAGAGGAATTGGTGGACCTCCTGAAGAAAGAGGCAGAAGAAGAGCAGGAAGCAGAAGAAATTGTGCTGGAGGAAGAAGAGGTCAAGACAGAGAAAAGCGAGGAGGAGTCTGGCGAGATCAGTGAGGATGAGGTGGAGGAGAAGACGTTGGATGACAAACTAGAGATAGAGGAAGATGCTAAAGAGGAAGAAGAAGAAAAGGAGGAGAGTGTGGAAGATGCTGAGTTGCTGGAGAAAGAAGAAGTGGAGGTGGAAAAGATAGACAGAGAGGAGCAAGGGGCATTTCTGGAGGAAACTGGTCTTGATCTTGACTATGCTGCTGATAGTGGCATCTTATCACCTCTGCAGCTTGAAAAAACCCCAAACACTGATGACACCCAGCCAGATGTTAAAGAGAAGGAAACCAGCGAGAAAGGACCGCAGACCATTGCAGATGACTATGAACAAAACGTACAAAACACTGAGGCAGTGGACAGTGAGGAAGCGTCTGATCAGGATCAGACCCGAGCGGCTGGAAAGGAGGAAGAGAAAAGTAAGAATGACAGTGGAAGTCAAACCAAAGGAAAGACAAGGAAGCAAAAGAAGAACCAGAGGGCAAGGAAGCACTCTCCACAGAGTGAGGAGACACAGACCGGACAGGAACAGAGCCAACGGGGTCCCCAGGAGTCTGAGGGCAGCAGCACTGACAATACAGCCCAAAAAGCAAAGAGGAGAAGGGCAGGAAAATGGGTAATGCAATCTGCACAGAAGTGGCTCCAATAAATATTTTTGAATGGGTCTTTTTAGCGTCTTTCAGCTCACTGTTTTGGTTTAACGGCCCAGAACTTTGCTGTACATGGTTCACCACTCTCATAGCAATAAGTCGGTAGAGACCAAAAACAGAGCTAAAAGGTGGTGCTGGTGACAAGTTATCCATATCAACTAAAGTTTAGTGTTTCAATGTTCAGATCTGATCCCAAGTGGCCAAACGTCTGTTATTGCAGGTGTACATTGGTGAAAATGTGACATTTACTTCAGTCGTGATGTTGAAATCTGATCTAGCAATTTATAAGCGGTTGCAACTATTTCCCCCCATGTCTCACGGCATTGTATTTTCATGTTTCCTGTGTACTTTCCCAGGGTCCTTTAGTAGGAATGAATCCAGTGCAGATAAGAGCCACAGTGGATCTCTACCCCAATTCCAGGTCCTCTCCCAGCGGTCACCCAGATGCCCCTGCTGGTTTGTCACCATACTGACTAATGCACTATCCCAACAGCCTCACAGGGGAATTTGCTGACTGGATCATTTTGCAAAAACTTCTGCATGAATAGCGTCCCTCTGCTTCACAGTCATTACCAAAACACAGCTCTGTGGGCTTAAGGAGTGAATAATAGAGATCAAGTTTAATTTAATCATTGTACAAACTCAAATAGGAGAGGAATGTAGGGGACGGTATGTAGTTGTTATAGCTCGTTGTTTTCCAGTTATCGCATGATAAAATAAAAGCAAAACAACCAGTCCTGGTAAATAATGATTCCTGGTTTTAAAATTCAGACATAGGTCAAAGGTCATTGCAGTGCTTGTCTTTCTTTCTAGATCCCTGTGACAATTTCCCATGCAAACGTGGAAAGACGTGTAAACTCGATGCGGACAATAAGCCGGGCTGCGTGTGTCAAGAGCCGTCTGAATGTCCTCCCGGTTTGAACGAGTTTGATCACGTGAGTACGGATGATCTGCTTAAAGCTGCTCAACTCTTTCAACGGCTGCTGTTTGTATTTGATTGTTGCATTGTTGCTTGTTGTCCAATATCTGTAGGTTTGTGGGACAGACAACAAAACATATGATACATCATGTGAACTCTTTGCTACTAAATGCAACCTCGAAGGGACAAAGAGAGGACACAGGCTGCATCTGGACTACACCGGGTCATGCAAATGTAAGAATTTAGCACTGTACGAAGTTTTATGGTTTGAATAACAAGATTTTAGTTGAAGTATGACGTAGAAAACATTTACATGAGCCTGATTTTCTCTCTCTTCTCAGTAATACCTGCATGTGAGGACAGTGAGCTGGTTCAGTTCCCTCTGCGAATGAGGGACTGGCTTAAGAATGTGTTGCTGCAGCTCTACGAACACGACTCAGTGTCTTCTGGCTTCCTCACTCCTAAACAACGCTTTAGAGTAAGATGCGCTGCTCGACTGTAGATGTCAGATTTGGAAAGTCACATAACATATAAAGACAAACATATAAAATGTATGCTGTGAATCAGTTCAACTGTGGTGTCCTGTGTTCTGTAGGTGAAGAAAATCTTTGAGAGCGAGAGACGTCTTCATGCTGGTGATCACTCTGTCGAGCTCCTTGTGCAGGACTTTGAGAAGAACTACAACATGTACATCTACCCAGTGCACTGGCAGTTTGCCCAGCTGGACCAACACCCAGCTGACAGGTATTCATTCTTCTGTGCCCTTTAATTTACACTAAATAATTCTCATCAGTGCTTCGTGTGGGTTTGGAAACCACACTGAAATCACCTTTGATTTGATGTACCATAAATGGATAGTGTCTAACGTTTGCCTCAAAATTATAATGAAATTACGTTCATCCGTCCCATCCAGATTCCTGACCCACTCAGAACTGGCCCCACTTCGAGTCCCTCTGGTGCCAATGGAGCACTGCACATCCCGTTTCTTCCAAGAGTGTGACGCTGACAAGGACAAGCTGGTGTCTTTTAAAGAGTGGACTTCCTGTTTTGGTATCAAGAATGGTAAGAGCAACAGGAACACCAACATAATAGTGTATAAACACAGGTGTAGTGCAGGGTATACACAATATGTGATCTTAGATTTTCTCATACATTACATAATTTACAATTAGTTTCTGTGATGCCAGTATCTGTGATTTATGCATGTCTGGCAAAGCATATGTCAGATATTGTTGTCATATATATTTTCATCCTACTAATACCAACTATTTGTTTTCTCCACAGAGGATACGGATGTCAACCTGTTATTCTGAGCTTCTTTTTCTTCCTCGTCTACTACTACACAAGCTTGTTGAAGCAGATCCAACAGAGCGGCTTGAGACAAAAGCCTCCATGAACCTCTGTAATATAAGCGGCTCTGACACATACATAAACTTATTTTTACCTCCCGCTATAGAGGGCAAGTTTTGGTGGTCACTGCTGTAGTTTTGTGTCAGGCTAAGCTTGGACATTGATACCTTTGTTCTGTAATTTAGATTAAGCTGCTAGATTCATTTTATTAGAATATATATATCATTATTTTTAGCTGGTTTTGTCCAGAAAATGTTTTTTTTTTATGTATTCCAAACTGGGGAAAAGTTTACATCAGCTTATTGGTAGAAAAGGTATTGTACATAGTACCGGGTTTGTATGTTAGACTGATTAATAGTAGAATTGCTCTTTAAAATCAAGGTTCAGTAGATGATTTCAAATGTAATGTGAAACAATAACTGTCTTTATATTAGCCACAAATGCTGTAAGTGTTTGTCGATGTTTCATTGTAGCTCACGTTAAAGCTTTATGGACTTCACATATTTCACTGCACCCTGTTGGTAATGATGACTTTTGTTTCTTTACAGTCCTGAAATAAAGTTTTTGCATCATATCGGTGGATCCCAGTCGACTCTGGGAAACATCATTTCATGCTCTAATATCATGTTTTATTGGCTGGTCAATTCTCCTGATGCCACCATGACATGAAAATATGACCTCTGCTACAATGGTTTAGAGAATGTCACTGACACCTGGTTTAGCTTTGCCACATAATCCCAAGTAATGGCCCACTGTAAGGTAACAAAGCAAAAAATAGCTTTCAGCACGGTCATGGTGATTACAGTGACTTGTTGTTTTGAGACGAATGCTGCTTTCTGATTGGACGTTTCTTGGTAATCACTTAATGTGATGCTCTCTATATAAGCGCAGCCAAGACTGAGCTCTTCACCTGGTGACTGTCTGCTGTGACTGCGATAAAACATGTTCTGCATACTGCTGCTTATCTTTCAGACCTTGGCTGTGGAGGGTGGTGTGTCTTCAGGGAGTGCTGAGGCGCTCGCCAATAAGGGAGTGGTAAATAATGGAGCAGCAGCTGGCAACAATGTCAACCCTGGGGCTCAGAATGGGCTCCCTCTTAATGGCGAACCCCTTGTGGCACACTTAGTCCAACTTGGTGGCTCATTTTTTATCCAACCAGGTGGGAACCAAGTAGGTCAGGCTCCCCTGCAGCAGCTAATTCCCATTGGCGCTCTCCAACAAGCTGGGGCATTTCTTGTGGGGCAAGGAGGTGGAGCCAATGTGAATCAACAAGGGCAGGCGGGTCAGGCTGCCAGGGGTGGGCCGGTCACACTGTTTGCTTTGCTGCCACAGAGAAATGCCGGAGCAGACCCGCAGGGTGCACTGTTGGCTCCCGGTCAAGTGCATCTGATCTCGCTGGCCGGGCTGAACAACCAGCCACAGCCGGTTGCTGCTGGTGGGCCGGTAGCTGGCAGACTGAGGTTTCAGCGATCGGTGGCAGCTCGCCTCAGGAGGACACAGACTCCAGTGATGAAGGTGATGGCAGCGGAAGAAGAGGAAGAATGCTCTGGGATGGAGATGGAGGAAAAGCAAGCACAATGAGATGTCAGACATCATAGATATCTCATGATTAATTCCTACATCCAGATCCTGTCTCCTGAGCTGTTCAAACATTTATGAATCCCTGTCTTTATAATCAATAAATGATTGAAGTCAGTTGTTGGAACTTTGCTGAGTCTTTATTCAAACATATGAATGCAGTACTTTTTTAAAAATCCACATCACCTGAAGCCCAAATATGAGTGTCATTGAGCAAAACACAAAAATAACAAATAACATCAAGCAGTGTCGTGGGTGTGGCTCTGGTACAAATATGCACAAATTCCTATTTACAGTATACTGCATGCAATTACTTGTAAACATGGTGATCTGACTCACATCATGGCAGAGTTCCTAGCGACCCGGATTCTTATTTATAAAGCCAGTGGGACAAAATCAGTTGCTATAAATTCAAGAATCAGACATATGAAAACCACATTTACATAATTATGTTGGGAAATGTGGAAACATTAAACTGCAAACAGGAAGAAAATGTTCTTTGATTCAAACTGCATGACAGTGTGTAATTAGTATAAAGCTCCAGACCAGACTTACACAGAGGGTGTTTACCTGGTCTGCTGCGGGCTGCCATGTCAGCAGCAAAGAAAAAACAAATCCCCAGACAGCCTCGGTACGTGACAACACACCCAGCCAGACACATGGGAATAAGTGTAATGGCTCCAAACATCCTGAGATGAAATGTGCTGATGAAACATGACAGACAGATATCTGCTCCTGGTTATTAGTAACGCCAGAGGTTTTTGCTAATTAAAAGAGGTCAGGCATTTGTGGTCACCTCTGTTGTGTGGCATGAGCAGCTTTTTTAGCAACTCGCATATTACAGTTAGGCCTCCATGCATGTCTGAGGCAAGTATTTTAACTTGTAATATATCAAAGCAGGAAACATGAAATTTGCACTTCCAGACATGAAACAAACAAATGCTATTCTCGCCTAGGGTTTTTCCTGAAGTCCATTCTCATAAAGAATGCACTGCTTTCTAGGTAAATGTTAAATTGTTAAGCATGCACACTTGTTTTTCGTGCTTCTTTCATAAAAGCACTTGTTGATGTCAGTTGTTTGCCTCCTGTTGACCGCAACCCACAGCATTTAGCTGGATCACATGCTGGTTTTTTAGCCAGTAGCTTCCAGAAACCTCCACAAACCATTCCCCCCGAGACGCTGAATCACTCTGTTATTGTTTGTGGTCGCTCAGCTTGTACTAAGAACAATGTAAGACGGTTGAATGGGGTGAAGTGTCTTTAAAAAAAATAAGCGGCTCACTGCATTAGTTTTTCTGAAATCTTTGGAAAGAGTCAAAAAAGATGTCATATCGCAGGTTGCAATGACACATAGGTGACAAATATAGTTCATGAACCGGTTGGTTTTCTCCTCTCTAATTGGCTCATAATAATCTCTGGGTCTGATAAAAGGTGCTCTAAATTCAGAGAGCAACTATAGTCCACCTTGGCACATAGTACAAGAACAAGGGTATGTTTTGTATATTGTGAGATATAGGAATAATGTGATTAATGTATAATTCAGCTTCATTAAACTAACATATCACGCATATATTACCAAACATATTTAGATTTTATGAGTGAAATACATCAATTCTGTTTGTCTTTTACAGGTTTCAGGAGAAAAAATGAAGCTTCTCCTCATCACAACATTTGTAGCAACCATCTGCTACGTGAGTACTATCTATCTATCTATCTATCTATCTATCTATCTATCTATCTATCTATCTATCTATCTATCTATCTATCTATCTATCTATCTATCTATCTATCTATCTATCTATCTATCTATCTATCTATCTATCTATCTATCTATCTATCTATCTATCTTAACAAGCAGTGTATGTAACTTCTGATCTCTTTACTCGCTGCAGGTCAATGCAGGCAAGGTAAGAAACGTTCATACTAATAATGATGCATGATTAGTTGCAATAATCAGAATTAGAACAAATGCTATTTTCTTTCTCCCCTTTCACACAGACAGAGAGGTTGCTGGCGGCTATGTTGGCAACAGGTAACGGAGGATTGCTGGCAGGTAACGGGGGGTTGATTGGAGGTAACGCAGGACTGCTGGCAGGTATGAATAGAGGACTGGCCAATGCAGCACTCCCTGGGATCATGGCGGGAGGCATGAACCCACCTGTTTTAGCCGGTGGTGGAGCAGGTTTCTTTAGGCAGCCACAGTTTGCTCAGGTCAGTCGATCAGGTTCTTATTTTTCCTTTAGGCATAGGTTATAATGATGAACTAACATACGCCACAAGATGGTGCTGTCCTGTTGTTACTCTTCTTTATTTAAGTTTCACGAGTTGATAATGGATGCCATTATACAACAATATTGTACAATGTTCCAATAACACTAAGCTGCAATGACCCTGATGCAAACAATAACATTTGCACTCTCTCTTTCGTTGTCCCAAAGTTTGTTCCTGCGTATGCTTTACCAGCCCCTGTTCCAAATGTGTACCCCGTCCCTGCAGTCAATGGGGTTAGTGTTGCATATACTGTTAAAACTCATTTTAAATTGTGTCAGGATTCAGATTACCACACACACACACACAAAAACATGAATTCCTCTCTTTCTTGTTTACTGGCAGATTCCTGTATTTGGAGTTCCTCAACAAATGCAACCGATGAATCCTCCCCAACAGGCTCAGATGGTAATCCCTCACTGTTGTCACTCCGTAACACACTTTTATTACAGGTTACATGATGACCTGTAGGAATATAACAAATCACTAGAATTATTAACTTTCTGTCTTTGTTCAGGGGATCCCAGGTGGCGCCATGCAACAGCAGCCTCCATTTCAGCCGGATCCACTCAGGAGATTCAGGGTAGGGAACTGTATTTAAACTGTACATGTGTAATGTGATTACTGATGAAAGCTCGTCGGATAATTGTTGTTCTTTGACTCTACAGCGTCAAATTATGAAACAGGACGGCACCTCTAAGAACACCGTGGATACTCAGGTAAGATTACAAACAAAGAAACAAACATCTCTGTCTGATATGAACATGTAAGGTGTCATTCATGGTTTATTCACTGTTCTGTCTTAATTTCCTCAGATTCCAGCTCCTACTGTAACAATGACACCAACTCCCTGCAACGGAGAAGCTCGTTTTACAGCTAAATAAGATGAATCTGTGGATAACAGTTTTTACTCAAAATATGCAAGAATAAATTAAAACTTGATTTTGCACCAATCATCACAAATGATTATGGAGGTTTTGTGTGGTACGCATCACTTTGAAACTCATGTTGGAATGAATTCCAATAGAAAACATGTGATTACTGTCCAATGAAAATAAAATATTCTTTGATTTTAATAACTGTTTTGTGTCATTTCACGCCAATGAACTGAATCCTACAAACATTACCAATAAAGTTTCTGCTGCCATAATAAAAACATAATAAAACATGATATTACAATGTCTCATAAAGAGTGAGAATAAAATCTGGATTATTGCACTGAAATAAACCTGGAAACTTTTGGAATAAAACCCAAAGAAAGAGAAACTTTTCTGGGTTTCACTCACGACAGTTAAAGTTTCATGAGTGAGGACTTACAAATATGAGCTGCGCTGTTTTGTTACGTTAAAGTAAAATATCAAAATAATGACATAATACTGTTTGTGTCTTTTTTTTTAGTTTGATGTAAATTCTTGATCTCACATATTGTATATATGCACTATACCTCTTGTTAAAAGTTTTGGCATTATGAGCTGCTGCTTCAGTCTACACCTGTTTTTGACTGCAGAAGTCTTTATGTTGTATGATTGTGTCGTGTTGATTCCACCGCGATTATCTGCAGTCGATCTGCGATCTATTATTAATTTCAGACCTTGATATATTTCACTTTTAATTTATCTGTCCGTTGGTCTGTTTGTAACATTTTATGTTTAAAAACAACAGCAAGTTTTCATCATTTTAATCTAAAGAGGTTTCAACTGAGCTGATGATTTTCATTTTAAATGAAGTTCTCTTTTTATTGATTTTTTAAAATATATATTTGAACTAACTTATTTAAAAAAATACACAACTTTGCAGTTTTTTGTGCTGTGTCCTCAACAAGAATAATATCTCAATCAACAATTAACAGTCATGATTTGCCAATTAGATACCAACATCAGTCAGCGCACGATGAACAACCTCTGACAAATGTCTGATTATAAGCTCTTAGATCCTGTTTTCCTTTTTTTTTTCTCATGACATTGCCAAAAATCCTGTTGGTCTTAAGTGTCTGTAATTACACCCTGAAGTGTCATACTTTCACAAATGCACATAAACTTTATTTAAGATAACCTATAACGAGTGAATTATGTTTATAGAGCCCCTGAAATGAATTCAGTCATTGATTTTTGGCAGTCACTGAAAAGCTGGTGTATGTAATATATGCTGAAAGCACGTACGCTTTTAAAGTCAGATCTCCAGAGACTTGTTAACAACTCGACGCAGACCATGTCATGGTGTTTAGAGACATGACTTACACCTAATGACATACTTAGCTGTTCTGTGTTGTAAGTGTCTGAGTCTGATGCCATGAGAAACGTCTGTCACGCTGACCACACATTGTCTGGATGGGTTGGCAGGAGGACTATAACAGCTCACATGTTCAGGATTTAAAAGGGATATTGGACAAGGTGAAGAAGCAGGCACACAGACAGTGAAAGCAGAAGCAGAGAAACGGTAAAAATGATTTTAACGCTCGTTGTTTTACTTGTGAAATTGTGAAATGTACGGTACGTTTTTTAAAAATATGTTTTTACAGACTGTAAGACATCATGAAGCTCCAAACTTCCCTTCTGTTGGTCTGTCTGTTCAGGACAAGTTTTGGTCTTCCAGTGAGTTAACACGTCTGTTTTTCTACAGTATTCTCATATCGTATTAAAAATGGCATATTAACATGTGTTAAATGTTTTTAATGTTTCAAAGGTGCAGATTGGAATTCTTGCAAGCAACAGCAATGAGGTAAATATCTGTCAAAACTTTGTTTGTTGGTTGCAAGAATAATATTACCAAATTAAGTATATAATATGTGTACATTCTGATGTATGTTCAGATCCTGAGACTGAATGGACTAACTCTGGCAGCTCTTGGACAAGCACAGGTACTGGAAGTCTGTTACCACTAATACTATGTGCATTCCGTCGTCAGATCAAGTATGCAAACTAAACCGACTCCCTTCTTCTCCAGGCGTCTTCATTATTACCCCAGTATGTGCTGCAGCAGCAGCAGCCTGAGGTGCTGCTCACTCCACAGGTGGTGAACCTGAACCCTCAAATGGCCGGTCCTTTCAGTCCTCAGGGGCCTCAGCTGTTTTTGCCCAACCAGGGCAACCCGTTTACACCTATGCTTGTTCCCAATGGCCAGCAAGAGCAGCTTGGGGGTCCAGTGGACCCAAATGCTCCTAATGTCCCCCAGCAGGCCCAAAACCCTGTTCAGGTACAGATGAAGATAACAGTGATGTCTATTTGTTTTGTGTTCTGCTGCAAGACTCCTCACAGTGATAGGGAGAAATGAATAATTGTTTTAAATCTTTTAGATGTTTCCACAGTTCCAGTACCCGGCTTATGGATTTCCTCAGTTTCCCAGGCAGCAGGTATGAAGTAAAACATATTGCCCTGTGTGCTAACTTCAGCATCTCTTCGAAATTTAACTTGATTCTATCATCCACAGGGCTTCTCTTACTTTATGCCTTCTTACGGCACATATCCTCAGCAGAGGAACAATGCAGTGCTGCAGCCCAACAACGGTCAGCAGCAAACCCTGGAGAGAACCACACAGAGACCACAGCTCCCCCTGCAGGTGAGGATGCAAGATGACGAGAGCTCTGCCACTTTGAACTAAGGTTAAGAGCTGATGCAGCAGACTGTGATGACTAAAGACAAGACTGAATGATAATAACACAGCGGCAGATGTTGAATAATGTGCGGCGACTGTGAAGCAATTTTGACTGTCTGCCTTATTGACCACAGAAATGAAGTTACCTCAGTTCATTTCAGTTCTGATGTCCACATCTAAAGGGTTTTTTATAAAATACTTAATATATAAAAAAATATGTTACTATTGCAATATAACTTTCATGCATATCTTCCCATTTCAGCAAGCTTCCCAGCCTAAGGTGCAAACAGAAAAAGTGAGTGCACTACACAGACTAACCTCTTCATTGCTATCATTTCACCAGTAAAACCAGGGAAAGAGAAAGAAACACCAGTTAAGTCTAATTACTGTGTTTTTGTAACTCTCAGACATGGCCAATGGGGACACAGAAAGAGTCTACTACGCTTCCTCCTGATCCTCGTGGTGATGCATCTGGTCCAGGGATTGATGAGGTAAGATTTTTTATATACGATACTCAAGTTTTAAAGTTTTAATGTGCGTATCTATGCACTCACACAAACTTTGGTTTCAGTTCAGTTTGACTGTTTAATTGTTTTTTTTGTTCACATTTCTCCAGGCTCACTCCAACTTCCCCTTCTTGTTCGAGCCTTAGATCTCATTTTTGGAAATAACAACAAGATGATCAGGAAAAAAAATAATAATTTCGTCACTGTTTGGCCACTGTTGCTCATTCTTGTGCAAAGTACACTGGAGTGTGCGAGTCTCCCCGGATGAAATCTGTTTGGACTCGATCCTTTTTATATTACATTGAAACCCATTTTAAGGAATCTGCTCCTCACTTTTATTTCGAATAAAAAACTTTTGCCAAAGTCATTTGTTTGAGAATTTTATTGTGGTAAGCAGATAGAATTTTACAAGAAAATTCCAGATTATATGATTGATTTTGCAGAAGAAGCCACAACAAAGAAAAACATAATCTTCTTTAAAGTTTCTTCATCATCAAACTGTTGGTGTCTTCCTGGGGGAAAAAAGTGTGTTTAGCAGCAATCGGCAAATTGCTAATCGTATAATTAAACTTAAGTAGCATTGCACACGTCACCTTTGATAGTCGTGAGTAAACTTCTTCTGGATTATTTCCCACCAAGCTTTATTTTGAAAGTAAGAAATGTATTTTGATTAATTTCACAAGCTAAACACATGTTAGAGATATCATAAAAACACTTAAATATTAGAAGGAAAACTTTGAATCCTTGTTATTAAACAGGATGTCATATCATGTGCTTAATATCACTGTTTGATAGAAAAGAAAATAGAATTAAATATTATAATATGATTAAATAAGCACATACAAACAATAGAAAGATAGATTTAGACAAATGATCTGTACTTACAGGTTTCACAATTCCAAACTCAACAGAGACAGTGTTCTTCAGAAGAAAAGAGAAATTATTATAATTATTATAGACAGACAACATATAATGTAGAGTAAGCACAGATGTCATCTCTGGGCGAGGAGCTTACCGGCTCTGAGGAGTTGTAGATGAGCTTCACATATTGCTGCAATTGAAAAAAAGAGAAGGAAAAATTACAAGACAGCTGTCTTAAAAATAAACTCAAGTTAAATTCTCTGCAAACCATCAAATGATGTAGAAAATAAAGAGCCGGTATACCCCGTTCTCTGGAGGACTGTGTTTTCCTCCCTGTAAAACAAGTAACAGCAAAATAAACAATCTGAGTGATACTGTAATAATTCCTCCATGCTGTGGATAAATTACCAGTCATTTATATCCATTCATAATGACAATAATGTTCATGGTTTTTCTGCTGATTCTGTGAGAAAAATTAGATTTCTTACTCTATGATGACGATGTCCTCTTCCACCATGCTGTAAATATGTTGTCAGTCATAATATAGTATATTATATAGTATATAGTATAGTAGTGTTTATTGATCTTGTTCTGTGTTCTGATTCTTAAACCGTGATAAAACTGCAAACCACGACAACAAGAGAAAGGAATAGATCCATTATTTATCTGCTGGTTGATTTTTTTTATTTTTAGAAATTAGATTCAAGGACCTTCTGAAATATTAAAAGAAAATTGTCAAGGTCACATTCGTTCTGCTCGTTAAAGCTGTTTGGATGTCCTGGGTGAATAAAATTGAAGCCATTGTGGGACTCATTAACTCTCGCACTGTGTTGTTCTTGATCACGTTGCTACGCAATCAAATTGTCATTTGTTTGACAGACAAGCACAGAAACTTGCTCCACTGCAGTGCGTTCACGCTCCAGTGCATTCGAAATGTAGGCTTCGCTCCACGGAAATGCCTTTCGATTACATCAAGTTACATTTAATGACTTTGACCCCAGCGAGACCCCGGACAAGAGGGGTCTGCTCAGTTCTGTACGGGTTCTCGTGTTGTAAAGATCACAGGGTTTGACTTCTCCCTGCACGGCTCTTTGCAGCTGAGGAACAGGGCGACAAAAAACTTGTCAGCCCTCTCTTGAATCCCTATGGTATGGTGGCCTGTTCACGCCAACCAAAATAGTTCCATTAATTTAAGATTATGAGATAAAAAGTCAAAAGTTTGAGATTAAAAAAGTCGAAATTTCGAGATAGAAAGTCAAAATTATGACATAGGGAGTGAGCGTGTCCGTTAAGGCGCATGCGAACTTGACCATTCCGAGACTGCACCCTGCGCAAGCAAGCAAGCACGGTTGGCGTGAACAGGCCACCATACTGAATCCCCCTTTTTATATCTGTCATATTAAAGCACTTAGAACATGAAAGGATGCTTATTTTCCTCCAGATCTTGGAAGATCGACGGTTCGGCTCCTTTAAAGTCGTCGTGTGAGGTGACAAGTGGAGAGGCAGAGTAAACAGCCAAAAATAAAACAAAGACAATGCTGTCAATCTGCCCGGGCGAGCCAAGGCGCTCGTTTAAATCAGCGAGTAAATCGAATTTAAGTATGAATGTGTGTTCAGATCCACGTATATACAGTAATTATTTAAACAGTAAGTGGCTTTTCAACTCGTGGTACATGTGGGTCCGGTCAACCGAGTCAATCGAGTCTTAACTGGTGAAAACTGACGCTACCGGTAAAAAGTTAAAATGTTGATTTGTGGGTTTACAAACCTACAGGGAGTTTCACTTTGTACAGTTAAAAACTTACATATGTTGCACTCTTTCATTTTTCTGTAATTCTATTTTTAAAACTACTTGAGGCCAACAGAATCACAAAAAGTCTTTGAAACACTCTTTATATAAGTGGACCCAACCTGAATCACCAGGCGGGCGTCTGCTGGTTATGTGGCTCTTTGGTTGGGTTCAACACTCCAACTTGTGTTTGTTCAACTTAAATTTCAAACCGCTCTGAGGCAAATGTGTCTTTTCCTTTCCTTCATACACCTTTGAGATTTAATTACAAGTTATGTGTCAACTTGAATTCCTCCTTGCAGATGAGAAACAGTCACATTAAACTCCAGAAATCTTTATTTTAGGTTTCAAAAGAGACATTTTAGTGTCAAAAACAAAGTGGAAATTCAGATAATGAGTTTGATTAAATGTAAAAAAAATAAAAAAATAGACAGTTTCTATGCTCTGAATTGAGTGTTGTAGATTGAGTGTCATATTTTAGATCTTTGTGCTGGGACATAAAATCAAAGTATTAAGTTTGTTAACTGAACAAATAAATTTGATTTCTGGTCAGAATTTGCTTATTGATACGGCTCCATAAAACATAATTATATTTTTATTTTGTCGTGCTTTCATTTGGTCGACAGCCAAAAGACACTTTGTAGAAAGATTTATTAATAAAATGTTTAAATAAGTTGACAACCTCATCACGCGTCGGAGGCTTGAGGTTGAAAAGCGACACCTTGTTTTTTTCTTAACAGTTGTCGGACTGGCAGCCTGAGATAACAAGACCGGGCATCAGAGACGGAGGACGACCCAGCGAGCGCGGTGGTTTGTTTTAAACGTGAGCTGCTTTTCAAAGAATCTGAATCAGAATCTGTCTATTTGTATTCTCGCCTGCCTTCCAAAGCTCTGTGACAATAGTTGTAACCTCCTCAGTCAAAACAAGGATTACGTGTAGCGTATGAAGTCTTTTGAAAAAAAAAAAAAAGGGGAAATAATAACACCTAATAGTCAGTCTGTCAGATGTGTCCATCTGCTGTAAAGGAAACAAAAATAAATGTAACCAGATTTGAATATCCAACATTTGAGGCTGACGCGGAGAGGACGGATCAAAGGGAGGAGAGACACAGCAGAGGGGGGCAATCATAAACACATTGTCTCATTTTAATAAGTGAGGGGAACGCTTTCTAAACCGGCGCATAACATTTGTGTTTGGAAGCGCGAGAGGAGTGTGTGTGTGTGTGTGTGTGTGTGTGTGTGTGTGTGTGTGTGTGTGTAAAGTGAAGTACATCAAAACACAGCTAATGATGCTTGGGTTAAAAATGGCTGTGCATTAAATATTGATGGCAAGCTGCATTAATATAGACACCGGGAATGTAAAGCAGTTTAAGCGCAGAATAAATGCAGAATTTATTCCCTTCCTTTGGTTTTTGTCCATACGTGTTTCATGCACGTTGATTAAGACGGATCAGATCACATCTGAGACTCCTTCAGAGCAACGTTTTACATTCACAACCAATCAAGAAGTCACCCTGCAGACCAGGTTTAGCAACACTAAATAAAAAAACGATCGCACCACACAAACTAGTTCTTATATATTATATAGAGAGACTGCCAGGTGTAAATGTTGTAAAGTGACTGTAAAAAGATAATATTGAATATGGTCAACACAAGATTTTACATTTCACAAAAACACAATGATCTGATATTTCAGATTTTACTAGAATCAACCGTATTAATACTAATAACTATGAAACATATTTCTTCTTGTATGCATATATAAATTAAATATCTTAACTTCAACCTAAAGTTTAATTAGAATCATTATTAGAATTATTTGGCCCATAGGTGGCACTAGAGCATCAGCTATGCGTAGAGTCACATCAGCAGACGGTCGCAATCAGAGCGTCTGCTGATCTTTGGAAAGGTTTATTTCAAAGTCAGAGGTCGACGTAAAGCAAACATAAACTTGTTGACTGATGAATCAGAACTGAAAGAAACAAAGACAGAATTAGAATTGAAGCTCCAAGTCTTCTTAGTTAAGGTCTAACAGAATAAACTAAAAAACAGAGAAACTGCTCACCGGCACTGATGCCCCGCGTGGTGATCACAGCTCCACAGTTAGTTGCTTTAAGACGGGATCGTGTAACAGATTTAGCTGTGCCGTCACACAAACTTAGTGATGGATTACGAGAGACATCAGAAACCCAAATCTCACTCAAGTTCAGGGTTTTTCTAGAGTTTTATTGACAAACTTAGAGTCTTCTGTTATGTACAGGCGTCATAAATGCTTTCCTATTTGGATTCTCTTACAGGATTTATGAATAACAAAGAACATAACAAAAACAAACAAAGCGTGGGAGTGTGTGTGTGTGTGTTTCACTTCTGGTGGCCCGATAACCGAGCCGACCAGAACATGAAATGACAGTTGTACAAATGTGTTCACCCTGTTTCAATAGCCAGAGAGTTTTCCAGCTCGTCTTGTTCAAGTATATCATGTTTATAAAAAAAAAAGAATAAATAAAATATCATAAACACAATACTCCAACGAGTCTAATGAAGTAAGACCAAGACAGATATTGCACCATTTGATGGCACCAACCAAATGTAATATCTTGGCAAAATTATTAATTATAAATGATGCATACTGTACATCTAATACTTCAAATTCAGCAACACGATATTCACAAATTAAAATCCAAACCACGATTCTGTGTATATATATATATATATATATATATATATATATATATATATATATATATATATATATATATATAGTCCTAATAGAAACAAAACAGTTACAGAACAAATACTTTCAAGGTTTTCCTAACTTGTACCCATCAATAATGCAATATATATATATGACATGCCCTTTGCTCCTGAGTGGTTAAGTGCAATGTGCATTATGTTTGCTTTCTTTCATAAAAAAAAAGTACAACTTGTTATATGATTTGAGTGGTGACCTTTATTGTGTGCGAGCAGCTGTGACGCGTGCTCAGATCTCATAGTTCTTCTTTAGTACCTCCAAGTACTGCTGCGTCGCTTTGCTGACGGCGTCCAGCTCCACCCTCGAGGCGGAGCCCACTGGTGACATGCGGGCCGAAGCGAGGTCCAGCTCTGCTGTGGCTAAAAGACCAGAGAGAGATCGTTAACGGTTAATTAATCAGAGACTTTATGAGACAGCTGAGACTCGTGCTGTGTGTGCTTACCGTTGTTTAATTCCTTTGAAATCTTTCTGTCCAGCTCACTCTGCATCTGGGGAAAAAAAGAGGAAATGTTGTAGTTAGATTTGAGTTTTAATGTTTGAGTGGCAAATATCAGGTCTTAAAAAACAAGCAAACAAAAGATACAGGGATGTTATTTCACCACCAAACACAAGAAATACTAATGGCGAAACACACATCAGTCACAAATACGTGTTTAGTAGAACACTTCAAGGAAACCAGGACTATCACGTGAAACACAGCAGGACATGCCACGCATGCAGGCTCTGCTTTAGTGTGGAGTTTCTGCAGGCTGTTTGATGTTGCTTCTCAACTCAAATCAGTGGACACGAGCGACTAACGTCAGATTTCTTTCCGCAGACGACACAAACTGGATACATTTAAATGAAATGATGGAGAAAATACTTTTTGTGAATTAGTCTTAAAGAAAAACATCCTAATGAATAATAAAACAGGTCAGATCAAAGAACTCATTTTTCCAGAATTGTATGTATTGTTTGTATTTAAAGACCTTTATGTCAGTAATTGGAGCTTTTTTTTTTTTAAAGTGGGGCACATTTATTACAGCTGGTTGTGTTTAAAATAGACAAATGAGCACGATACACTCTTGATTTTTAAAAGAGCCACATCGTCACTGCTCTATCGTCAACTTCAGAGCGTGAAGAAAGTCAACGCAAAGCAGAGAACTGAGGCGAAGGGTTTGAGGCTTCAGCCGTTGCAGTCAGTCAGTGAGGCAACTATCCACACAATGTAAAACACAGGGTTCTTCAGATGCTGCCACTAAAGCTCCACAGTAAATAAAGATTTAAAATGACCAATTCAAGATAACTGAAGTGATGAACACATAAGATGTGGAAGCTCAGCAAATGCACAATTTAATGTAATTTGGCTGCGTGAACCCTGAACATCACTTTGCGTGTGGTACACAGTCAATGCCCACCGGCAGGGTGAAGGGAAGAGCAGCCAATCAGACACTGAGCTAAACACGTCTACACACCTGGTTATGAGTCTGGCTGAAGAGAAGAGAGATGAGAGACAGACTTTTGAGCTAGGAGCTAAAAAGAGCGAGAAATAGAAGACAGGTTAGAAGTAAAGTCCCGCTAACCAGAAAGAGGAGAGACGGAGAGGAAGCAGAGAGCGGAGAAAAAAAAAATATGAAGGAGGACGAAAATGAAAATAAACCTTCGACTCCAAAGGCGTTTTTTGTGTTTTTCCACAATGTAATGCAGTTTCAGAGTGTGGCGACACACTACCCCGTGTATATGAAGCAACATCTCTGAACAAAACGCCACCAGTTACACAATAACAACGCTGACAACCGCGATGCTATGGAAATGAATAAACCTGTTTACATAATGAACGTTCCTCTGTGAACTCCATGAGAGAACGACCGTACAGACCTTTGCCAGGTAGTCCTCAACCCTGCTGTTCTGTCCATCAGTTACTGGGCTAAGGAGGGAGAGTCCCAGGCCTAGGCTCCTGTTGAGGGGCCCTAGCGTGGCCCCGTAGTGTACCGGTGAACCCAGAGAGCCCACGTCCAGCGAGGGCCCTCCGAGGCTACCGTTTGCGATGCTGCTGGTGATCAGCGACCTGCTGCGCTCGTTGAGCAGCTTAGAATTGGCTTCTGAGAGACGACTGTTGGCCCTGTGGGGGAAAACACAGCAAACGTTAACGGTCTGACCCTCTGAAATACCTGGCTGTGACAAACGAGCTGGTCTCACCTCTCTAGTTTGGCAGCGAGGGATTTGCGGAGGCGTAGCTCCTCTGCGTAGAGCTGGCGGTATCGCTCCAGCTCCGTGCGCGTGGAGTCTCTTTGGTTGACACTGTCCTGCTGAGTGGAGCGGGCCCGGCCCAGTTCTCTCTCCGTCTCCCGGAGCTGGGCGCGCAGGTTGGCTTCATTGGCCGCTTTAATCTGATCCAACGCTTCTTGGGATGCCGCCTGGGACTGGGAGACAAACAGACACAATCATATGTAATCAGGCTTACAGACACTTTGATGAATTTATTTAGAGGAGTCTCACCTGCAGGAAGATGTTGACCTGCTCCAGTTTCTGCTGTATCTCCTGACGGGCCCTGTCCTCTGCGTCACGGCGGAACTGCTCCACCTGGCTCTGCTCCATCTGAGACGCCTCCATTCGACGTCTCAGGTCCAGCACCTCCTCCTCCAACTGCCTCTTACTCCTCTCCAGCTGGTCATTGCTGCGGTTGGAACTCTTGAGCGAGGCCAGCTGATCCTTGAGATCCCCGTTCACCTTCTCCAACTGGCTGCGACGGGACACCTCCTTCTCCAGCTGCTCCTGCAGATCATCCACCTGTGACGTAAGGAATATAGGGGAAATGTTTGAGGGGAAGGTCTGTAACACTGCACCGAAATCACAATAATGTATCACACCAACCTTATCTTTCATTCGTCCGAAGGCACCGTCAGCCTGGATGTGTCTGCCGACGTCCATCCGCAGACTGCTCATGGGAGACGCAAACTCGGCTCCACCTGCATCCTGATCCCGCAACTTCTTCTTTGCAGTCTTTAACAATGTACGCAACCTTAAACAGATTCACAAAGAGTAGAAGTGAACAAATGAATACAACTTTCACACAGAAAGTCAGTATGCAATGACATTAAATTACATTTCAGCTTGACTAATGATATGCAGAGTTACGTAAAGTTGAACTACACGATTCAAAACACATCAAATAATCTCTTATTAAAGGCAAAATCTAAACTGTTGTTCATCATCAACAAAATAAAGGTATATTAATTAAACGATAGTGACGAGGACTGCAGGAACTTGTTATAAATAGAAAAAAAAACACTCTTACAGCAGATACACAGATTGGTGCATCACAGCCACGTAAGCCGGGAAAGATTGCGCTCTACTGGATCCTAGTTGTGTCTAAATAATAGGAGGAAGTACTGCCATAGGTGAGGAGGGCTTGAGGACGAGGGGAGGAGGTTAGGAGTCACCTGTACATTTCTTTTTGAAGCTCCGTGTTTCTCTTCATCTCCTGATCCAGCCGGGTGTCTACAGCCTTCTTCTGCTCTCCTATTTTCTTGGCCTTCTTCTTTTCTATTTCCATCTGGAACACAACAGGCAACAGCCGGTAACTCTCAAGACCGTGTTGCAATTATCAGTGTGTCCACTTATGTCACTGTATATATGACATTAGCATGCAAATGAATTGTATCGCTGTGATCACCTGAGTGCTCAGTTCTCCTTTTTCCTTTTCGAGCTCCGCCAGGCGAAGTCCTAACTTAGAGCGGCTCTTCAGCTCCTCCTCCCACAAAGCCTGAGAGTCCTGGGCTGTGTGAGAGAGCATGCTCTGCTTCTGGACCTGAGAAAGACGAGTACACGGGCAAGAAAGCTAATTACTGTCATACATTGAAGAAGTGAATATTTAATTTACAATGATCACATTTCATAAAGTTAGCTTAACAGCCAGCTGTTCATTTCATAATCAGTGAGCTGTGTGTGTGTGTGTGTGTGTGTGTGTGTGTGTGTGTGTGTGTGTGTGTGTGTGTGTGTGTGTGTGTGTGTGTGTGTGTGTGTCGCTAAGATTACTCAGTGGATTACTTTTCTCATTTGGCTGGCTACTTAAGAATGTCGGCTCAGACTAGACTTCGATAAGTTACAAATACAAAGACTAAAAAAAAGAAAGAAGAGATCTAAGCTGAAGGAAAAAAAACGTGCCACCAACCTCTCTACTGAGTTGGTCTTCCAAAGTCATCTTACTGCTTTGGAGGTTTGTAACCAAGTCCTCCAAATGACCTCTGACCTACAGAAACAAGAACAGCATTGTAAAAATAAATGAAATAAAGATGTTTTGTTTTGGGTTGCTGCTGTTTTATTTTTTTAATCAATTAACACAGATGAAAGGACTAAATGAGGTAACATGCATCATGCAGCTTAACGTGAAAAGAAACGAAAGAACCCACAAACCAAGATGGAGCTTCAGGGAGGAAACACATTTCACCAAGAAAACCCAAATCTGATACAAAGCTATCACCTTCTCTGCATGTTTTGGATTTTGTATTATTTAGATTACTGTTGAGAAAACAGAATTAAATCCACACAGTGAAGCTAAGTCTACGTCTACAATACCAACCCCTCCTCCAGGTGAGCAGCCAGACGTCTGGAAAAAGATCAGATGCCTTAAAATGTGACAATGACGTCATGATGTAAAGTCAGCTGATACATGTGACGAGAGATTTCACAATACGGAGATATTATATTTTCCCTTTTTTAGTCACTAAGAAGTTGATATCTGTGCCGTTCAGGTCCTGTGTAAAATGCGTGCGGGTTGCAGCACTAACCATGGCAGCTTCCTGAGCTTCCTTCTGAAGTGCATCGATTTTGTTGGCTTGTTGCTTTGCAGCAGCTTCCAGCCTGGCGTTCTCTATCTCCAACCTAATGTGACATTACATTAACACACACACACACACACACACACACACACACACACACACACAGTATGTAGAAACATATCTAGATTCATGGCTTTTAACACACTGTTGAATGCATGATTACTTCTGTGTTATGAACAAATTTAGCTTTCCCAAGAGTGTGTGTGTGGACAGCGTGTGTTTGTACACACCGCTGCACAGCTTCCTCCAGCTGTTTGATGGTGATATCAGAAGCTGCTGAGGCGGACAGCGCCTCCTGGAGTTTCTGAGCAGCAGTGGTGAGTTCCTTTTCCCTTTCATCCAGTGTGCTCTTCAAACTGTTGATTCGTCTCTCGGCCTGCACGTACTGGTCTTCGCTTTCCTCCAGCTACGTGACAAAGACAAAGCATCCACCACACCAGCAATGTGAAAAAAAAAAAAACACGTAAAAAAAAAAAATCTAATTTCAGTACAGCTTAAAGTGTCCTTAAACCATTAACAGCTGGAATTAGAGATGTGGTGAGAAAAGGCTGCCACACGGTGGCACTGTTCCCCACAGTTACCTTTCCTTTGAGCCTGTCCATGTCTTTGAGGAGCCGAGCCTTCTCCTCCTCCAGGTCATTGCGATAGCGCGTGTTCACCTCCAGCGAAGCTTCACTCATTGACAGCTTCTTGAGCGAGTCAGCAAGCTCCTGCTGCAGCTGCCTGAGACTAGTCTGTGCTCAGACAGAATCCAAAGAAAGCAGGGTTTGGTTAGATATAACTTGCATGTGGAAAAGGCGAAGTAATCCTCTTACCCCTGAGTCCTAACCTCACCTCTCTTTCGTTCTTCTCTTCCTCCAACTTGTAGATCTGATCTCGAAGATCAGCAGCCTTACTGGCGAGCTCCTTGTTTCTCTCCTCCACAAGTTGTACTCTCTCTTCACAGTCAGAACGCAGCTTGGTCAAGATGTCACTGAAGCGCTCCTGAGCATCCGTCACGGCACGCTCCTTTGCAACGCCTTTATTTTGGGCCTCCTCTAGCTGCTGTCGTAGTAACATGCCCTCACTCTGCGCCTGGGCTAACCGCTCCTGCATGGCCTCATGGCGTGCACCGGTACGGCTGACCACATCCCTCTCTGCGTTCAGGGTCGTTTCTAGCTCCTTGACACGCACACCCGCCTGCTCCTTCTCCCGCTGCAGGACCTCCAGCAGCAGGCCTTTCTCCGTCAACTGCAGCGTGACCTGATGAACTTCATTCTCCATGCTGTTTGCACGAGCCTCTGCCTTAGACAGCTTCTGGGACAGGCTGTTGACCGCCTCACGTTGACTGGCTGTTTCACCTGTGGAAAATAATACATTAGGAGTTACAAACAAGTTCCTAGATAAGCACATAGACTGCTTCTATGATCAAACACAAGCCACTGCAGCAGATAGGGGGGACTTAAGGGTATAAACTGCTCTTCCAAGTGTCCCTGCATGATAAATAAACTTTCACGTGTTTGTGAAATGTGTCTGAAACAAAGCCTGCCTCGTTAGGTCGAGTAAAAGTTTGAGATATTAATATATTGGTCTTTTCCATCCACTCCTACCGCTACCAACCTGTGAATTTGTCTTTAAGACGCTGGTGTTCCTCTTTCTCCCGGAGCAGAGCTCTTTCTGTCTCTGTGTGAGCCGCCAAGCACAGCTCTGTCTCCTTCACGGCTCCAGCCAGGCGGGTACGAGTGGACTCGACCTCTGTCTCCAGTGTTTCACGGGCCTGCCGCTCATTTTCTAGGCGGTTTGATGCTATAGCCAACTCTGATTTCAGGGCGCTCATCTGGTTATTGCAGTTGTAGACAGTTTGGGTGAGGGCATCGCCGTTCAGTTTGAGATCTCGCCGAGCATCTTCCAGCTGTTCCTTAAGGGCCTCGTTCTCCTCCGAAAGGTGGCTCTCTTTGAGGTTGCTGTTGGCCTGCGAGCGCTCGAGGTCCATTCTCAGGATGGTCAGCTGCTCCTGTAAGTTAGCAGTCTGCTGGAGCAACTCCCTCTCCCTGTCACTGGCCTCGGTGAGCTGGGACAAGGCCTATGAACAAAAAGCATAAAGTCAAGATTGTCTCGAGTTGACTGGTTCTATAAGTATGGATAGCACTCTGTGAGAATTACCTCGTTGCTTTTGCTTATGTTTCTCTTGTTCTCGTCCTCGATCTCTTGCTGCTTACGGAGATGGCTGTTGAGCAGATTCTCCTGCAGGGTCCGAGCACTGCGCTCCTGAGCCAGCAGTCTCTGGGTCTCACTGTGGTCCTCTTCAAGCTGGGCGGTTTACATAAAACGCACTATTGTAACAATCACATGTACACCAAACAACAAGTGGACAAGCACAGCGACTGATAAAAGAGTTTAAGAGGGTGCACCTGTTTCATGTTGTTCACTAGTGTTCTCATCTCCAGCTCCAGATTCCTGAGGGTGAGCTCCACCTTCTGTCTCTCCTGAACCTCCAGCTGCTGCTGCTCCTCCGTCCTTCTCAGCTTATCCTTGATGGTGTTGTACATCATGGTGGCGTTGCGTCGATTTTCCTGCTCCTGTTTGAGCTGAAATCTACACAAGTGTCAGAAATGTCAAGTCAATAAATCAAAACAGGCAATCACATGTGATGCACAGAAATATGACAAGAGAGACCAAGACCATGTAAAGTAGGAGTAGTTCTTACTTGAGGTTTGTGACTTCAGTCTGTAGTTCCAGCTGGTTGCGCTCCAAGCCAGACTTAATGTCTTTAACTTCTTCCAGAGAGCTCTTCAACTCCGCCTTCTCCATTTCCAGCTGGCTCACCTTGTCCGACAGGTAACCATGCCGACTCCTTGACTTCTGAATGGAGCGCTCATATTCGTGGAAAATGTTCTGCAACTTCACCATGCTTCTGGAGTCTGTGAGATATATTGGGTCATAATAAGTCTGTTTTCTAAGTCTCACTGCTTACTTTCAAATGTGGATTATCTAAACCCGTTTTGCAAATTCAAAGAACAAAGTGATTAAGTTACAAAGTTATTAATAATTATTAGATAAATTAGCATTTTAAGCAGGTGAATGAATACCCAAAGTGGTTGAGTCCAGCTTCTGAACGAGGAGGGACGCATGACGATAGCCTGAAGTGGGGGAGTCGATATCATCTGTGGCCGTGTCCGATGACTGAGTGAGTTCATCAAAGTCTTCTGCCATATCCACTTCCTCAGGATTCTGAATATTGAAATAAAAAGCAGCATTAATATTATTCAGTTTCTAACTCTGTATTATGTATTCAAACTTTACTCAGCAGAGTTTGGGTTTTACCTCATCTTTCTGTCGTCCACTGAGCCCAAGAAACACAGGGAAGAAAAACGGGTTATATTTTGGAAAACTGATTGAAAGTGCCGTGAAGTTGTTGAAAGCGTAATGGTATAATGCAGTATACTATTTCCAGATGTGGAAAACCAGTGGTTAGTCATGCAGCTATGTCTGGAGGAAAAGAATTAAACAGAAAAAATTGTATCCTACTCACCACCCACCACCAATATTGTTAAAGGTTTGTTTCGACTGAACGCAAAGTAAAATTCCACCTCAGTTAACGCAACATTGTGCACAGATTTTCTCAAATGAATGACGATAACCTTAGCAGTTTCTCCTATGTTCGTCTGGTTTCTCTCTAGGTGAAGGTCTGCACGCAATTGTCCTGCCTGTAAAATTCAGTTTGCGTTCAGTCTGAACACACCTTACGGGTTAGTGACAGAGAGGTGAAGACAGTGGCATACTGCATATATACCTTCCTTCATCGTCCGACACTTCACTAAAAGTGCTATCGTCAAACACTGAGAGAGGATCTCCATTAACATGGGCGTTGGTCTGAGGGGCTCTGCTTCGCCGGGCCCCCCTGACCAGCTCGGGCTGTAAGATCTCCTCTACAGCATGGCCCTCTTGTCTGTTGCTACTGTTGGTCTCTGGGAATTGCACTGGTGCCCCGTTGGTGCTATGGAGAGCAATAAACCTGATAGTCAATGAGTTGTGACATCTACATGTTGGGGCCTTGAGATGTGTTGCTGAAGAAAGACCTCATTAAATGGAATCAATAAAAAAAAGTCTGTTTCTGTTAATTGTGTCACTGGAAAATAAAAAATACATTTTGCAAAAGAGAATTTATTAAGAAGAGCATTCAATAAGCAACTGTTAACATTTACTAATCATAACTGTCGAGGTCTAAAATGTACAAAAGCAAAATGAGGCATACCTCTTGGTGGCCTCAGGCTGCTGTTCCTGGTGCATTGCTCCAGTTCGACTTGATACGCGTCCTAGCCTGGTCTCAGGTTTCTCTGTACCCACTTCTTCCAATGCCGTTCCACCACTATCCCAGGAAGTACTAGATTTTTGCACCTGCACCGCAGTCATTGTCGTGTCTTTGCCAACCTGAAAGGACAAGTGAAGTAAATATTTGATCAATGGAATTGAGAGACTCTTCCTAAGGGCCAGCCTTTTAAGATGTGTTTTGGAACAGGGCCTTGTACACTTTGTCATGCATAATTTAGTGTCACCCCTCCCTTTGGAGACCGAACACCTTAGTGTCGTTACTCTTTGACATGGTATTTTCAGTTAATTATAAGGACACACCAGTCCGTGGATAGTGACACTGTCTCAACACCTGAACTGGGAAAGATCTCGTCAATTTTGGATAGTGTGGTAGAAACATCCAACAACAAGAGTTAGCTCTAGTAGCAATCATCCCAAAACTAAAGCTAGGAAGATACAAAGATATAGTAGAACATCCTTATTTCCTTCTATGTTTTTTCCAAACACTCAAAAGGCTGGCTAAATATAAATCTATTCACCTCATGGAGATCAAATACCTGCATGTATAAAGTCTAACTAAACACAGCATGCAGTAAAAGAAAAACAAAAAAACAATAACGACCATATCCTCACACTGGCACTTCTTTTGAGGTCAAAGAAGGCTATTATTTGAACAATCGTCACACCACATCACCTATAAATAGAGTGCAAAGTTCATGCATGATGAAGGACAAGTCACTACTAAAGAAGAACACTGCACAGACTGAACGTTCTTTGACTGTAACCGATATTTCTTAAGTGTCGGTGTCAAATGTTTCTTGATTGCAGTGCAAATGGCCTTCAACAAATTCAACTCTGCGCATCTTTCCGGTTAGTCAAAAAGACACAAAAACACACATAAAAAGGAAAACATGCAACTCTTCTACTTGAGATCAAACCTAGAAAGAAAATAAATATTGAGACATGTAAAATGAACATCTAACAGAAAGAAATAAGATGATGGCCAGTTTGGGCCTGTTGAAACAGCCAATTAAAAGACATTAGGTTAATGGGTGAAAATGAAGAGAAAGAGAGGCGATTTAGGCGACTACAGGAGGGGTGGCCATCCTCTACCTCTTTCTGGAGTTGGCCCTTTTCTTTCTCCAAATCCAAGAAGACAACCTTCAGCATCCCTACCTCAGCTTTAAACCTTTCCATGTCCTCTTCCAGCTCCTCATCAGAAACACCTGGGACAGATGCTAAACATCTTAGTGAGGGAGGATGTGACAGGTTGAATTCCTCTGGATCCTCCTTTAAGCTTGCATTGATCCTCTCAGGTTCTAAAATAGCAGTGTTGTCCTCCCTGATGGGTTCCAGATGTGGCTTCTGGACTGGCCCAGATTCGGCCTCATGTTTTAAGAATGTGTCAACATCAGACACAGGTATATGATCGTCAGCAGAAGCTGTCGTAACGTGATTCATGCTGCCGTCTCCCTGCGCTGCGGTGAGTTGTGGTGAAGGAGACCGGCACTCCTCATCAGTGAGTAGATCTGGCTCTTGACACATGCTGCTCTCACTGGCAGGACGTTCACAGATCTGCATCCTGTCATCACATCCTGACTTGTCAGTTGATTCTGTCACAGAGTCTTCCAGTCCAGACTCCCTCTGCTCAGGTATGGTGACGAGCACAGAACTCCTCGCTCTGGCCATGGGCCGCACTATGACTTCCCCCTCATCTTCATCGCTTGATTCTTCTGCAGAACTAGATTCAGCCACGGCCATTTCTTCCTCTGGGATGTCTTCTGCAGAACATCTCGATTTAAGCAGTTCTCCAAACTTCTCTTTTAATTCACCAGCAACATTCCTGAAGGTGGACTTTACATCCCTTTTCTCCACCTCTACCCAGAGCTTCTCGTAACGTTTTTCCCACGGGACGTCGCCCGCTTCACCACTTTCTTCAGGACTGTGCTGATCTCTAAAGTCATTATCCTTTTCGCCACTGTCAGAGCCCACATGGTCAGATGGGCACGGGTTATTTAGATCTACCTCGCATGTATCTACTGCATCATCTTTCTCCTTTGATGGCATGGGTGGACAAGAAAAAACACAAAAACAGACAAGACAAAAATGCAAAAAACAAATTTGGACTTAAAACAGACAATATTCAAATAAATATGGAGGCAATTCAACATTGCATTCTTATTTCACTTTTGAACATGTTAAGAAATGGCAAGATTAAAAAAAGAAACTTATTTGGAATGAACCAACTTACTAACAACTAGTCAAAACTACAGAAATGAGAAGGCTCTGATCTCGTTTAAAGGCTCTAAAATACTTTCATGTTTGTTTCACTTCACAGGGGTCAAAGGGAAATACAAGCAGTCACAAAGTAGATCATGTAATAAAATGTAGATAGATAGATAGATAGATTTAAAAAAAACAACAAACTACTACTTTGAAATATACACACATACACATTGCAGATGCATTTCCCTGTAATTGGGAAAGCATGAGCATATTATGTCTGAAACAATAAATAAGACCGGATCGTGGAGGGATATTTTGGGGTATTTCTCACCTTTTGTTGCTGCTTGTCAGATTCTTCATTACTTTTACTGTCTCTTGCCACTGGTGAGGGCTCAGGCGAACCTAAATAGAGAAGGGAAAATGTTTTTTTTCCAGAGAATGGGGCATTTGCACAAAAATATTTATTTGTAGGTATATTCTAAAAAGAGCGAGCCTTACCAGGTCTAACCACTGTCTGAGGCTCAGCTATGTTTTGCTGCTGACTGTCAATTTGGGCTGCATTCGAAGGAGACGTCAAATTGTCTGGTTCCCAATCTGATTCTAAATAAGAACAAGTCAAAGATAATGATATCCTGACATTCGGTGATATATATATGTATGTATGCCTCAAAAAAAGAATGGAAGGGGTTAAAATGTTTTACCTTCTTCACTCTCTGGTTTTGGAAGCGTCATCTTCCTTGCTCGAGGTTGTGGTTGGGGAACAGTTTGGGAGAGTGTGCTGGTCGGTCTCTTGTTGGAGTTGATGCTCCTCTGAGGTGTCAGGGATACTGCCACAGCCATGTCTTCATCCTGCTCTTTGATAGACGGATTGGAGGACTCTGGGAACTCCTCGAGTACAGGGGAGGCCATTCTGCGGCCAGGCAATGTTCGGTTACTGGTCGTACTGGCCGAGTCCCAGTCTGAAGCATCTGCAAAAAGATGTAGGTCAGTTTACACTGGGGTACCCATGTAGGAGACTGCTATGCTACTGCCCTCTATCAAACTGAGGTCTCAAAGGACGATGCACAGCTAGCAGTTCATAAACTTCACCTTATCTAAGCAGCTAGTTTATACTCACTGACCTGCTTTATGAGCTTCGAAAAGTGCAAAAACAGAAACATACAAAGCACAGCAAAGTCAGTGTTGCATGCAGATGCATCACCTTAATAAAATCATTTTAGACAGGAGCTCCTCAGTATTTAAAAGTGAAGCTTCCTAATGTTGACACTGGGTGCTTGAAGGATTTTTGTATTTTTATTTTTTGTATTCTAGCATGCCATGCATGGGCGTTACATAGGGTCAAGGATATCCAGGATGTTTTGAGGTCACTGTAGGGATAGTGTGTCTTAAATAGTTATAGGGAAAGTGACTTCTTCTTCTTAAGATACAGAGCAGCTGTATAGACATTTAGGCATATAGATGAGCCAAAGAGGTCAGCTTCTTCAGATTTGAGGTGGCATCATGACAAGCGTTTATATAAACCCTCCAGTCTCCTTGGCCAAGCTTCAATAAACCTTTGAGCATCTTGGACTCCTGTGCACTTTCTCCCCACTGATTGAACTGACCATTGACGAGAAGAATTCTCCAAAACAATTTACCAGCAGTGACCCTGTACAGGATGCATGTGTGTCAAACTAAGGCATTAGAGAATCAACAGTTGCCTTGTGTGTCACATAGAAAAGTTAAAAGAATCAAGTAGACTGTGGAGAATTCATTATTTCATCTTACCTTCAAGATCATCAACATCACCCAGACCAAGCTCCTCCATCAAATCTGTGCAAGAGAAGCAAAGAACGATATTTCATACAAAGACTTCTTAAATTCTAGACCATGATGCTCCAGGTTGTTCTACTTACTGGTCTTTCTGTCTTTTTCTCCTTCAAGTTTGCTCAAAACACTTAGTGGTTCCCATTTTGCCTTCTCAGTCTGGAAAAAAAGGAAAAACGTGGCTATCACAATCGCAACTTGTTTTCCCTCGTACAGCAGTTAGTCGCTGAACCTACCTCTTTCTGTGTAGTGTCATCTTTATCGACATGTTCGCCTCCATTGTTGTTGTTTTCGGCTGCAAGAGACAAGACTGTCATGTTTGACACACACACAATTACCTTCTGTAACAAACAGAACAACATCCTGATGAAACAAGATGAGTTTGCCAGAACACTGTAAAAAGCATTCCCATGCAAATGAGCTTGTGGTTAATTAGCATGAAGACACATGGTTAGGCATCGGGCAAGCATTTAGATTTCCCGCTCTGGTTCATCAGCTGACAAAAATGCTGGTAAGTCTCACTTATCAGCATTATCTGAGCGAAAGCCTGCTGAAACCGAGCAAGCCAAGAACAACCTGCGGCCCTCTAAGTCCCAAATTTTGGGAAATGGGGTTCAAAGGGAGCAGGCGGGATGGAGTCGTGTATGCTGCATGCATTCTCTTATGGTGATCATGAGGTGATGATCAGGCCCACTGATATGATTAACATGCTGTTCCTCAGACCTATGAGTCAAGACATTCATACCCTCTCCCTGGCTGCCTCTCGGCCAGCCTACACTCCTCCGAGGCTCTAGTACTGCCATCCTATTGTCTCCTTCCCCTCTTAAAAAAGAGGGTATATAAAACAAGTCTACAAAAGAAATGTAACATATTGTTGGAAAGGCTCTTTTGATTGATGAAAATTATATAGCATTGTACACAGTACCATATTTTAGACTGATAACAGAAAGCTTGAATCTTAGATGCATGCATTAATACACCAAAGAATAGTTTTAGAATGATTATAATTCAGTAGTCACTTTTTCTGCCGCATGAAATGGTGCCTGAAATGATTTGATTGTGTTATAAAAGAAGAAGAAATAAAATAGACTTACTTTCTTTAATCTCTTCTTTGGCAATGGGCATCTCTAATTGATCCTGAGTATGCAAGCTTTGTTTCTCTTGGTGTGACATGTTGGGGTTTTCGGAGTGGGACTGAAAGAGAACAATCAATCTGTGATCATCTGTGCGTGCAATGATCGTATAATCCTGTAAGGTATTCAAAAAATAGATCTTTACTGTACCTCTGAATCCCAAGAATCTGGCTCTTCTTCTCCCTTCTCTAGGCCCAGCTCGGACAGGAAATCTATTTAAACAGATTATTCACACTAATCATGACTGTGTGTGGCAGGTGCAGAGAACAGATGGACAGGAGATGCAGATGCAAAAAATATATATTTTTTAATAATAATAATAATAATAATAATAAAAAAACACTCCCAGTCTCTCAGTTTGATTTGATTTAAAGTCATTGTGACACAGTTCAATTAAAAACTATTTTAATCTATAATTAAGACAAATCCTGATAGAAAGCAACAATGACATAATAATTTTGATAATTTCCCCACTCCGTGACAAAACCAACCAGCATTTTTTAAATTAAACAACATCAAGGCGCAAAGGAGCTTGTTAGTTAACAGGTTCTTAACCAGGTTAAGTCACTAACCTCGTTATAGTATTACGAGGCACACTTCTCCTGCAGAGTGGGACCACTCACTTTAGTATTTAGATTAAAAGTAGACAGAGCTAGGCAGAACATCTAAGGCAGTGGGTGGAACTGTGCTGTTTTAAAACTGAGGAGACCAACTTTAGATACTATAAATTGGTTGTAATATCGTAAATTCTGGTGGATTTTTCTGATTTCTCTGAAGTTGATCGTAACACGTTTAGAACATCTTACCCCTTTCCTTATCTTTAGAGACTTCTGTCTCAGGAGCAGGTAAGGTGGCGTTGAGGGACTCTCCACTCTCTTCAGGTTGATCATTTTCACCTGAGAGCTCTCCTGTCTCCTCCTCTTCTTCCATGTCCTCCTCATCATCCTCCTCATCATCATCATCTCTCTTCTCCTCTTTGTCATCATCATCTTCATCCCCAGTGGAATCTTCTTTCTGTGTAAAAAGGAGAATGAAATGTTGTTTACATAATCATGTACTTTAAAATCTATTTCTACTAGTGCACGTGTCCACAAGAGATCTCTAATGAAGTGTTGGCAGAGCTAGGATGCTTACAGGGGTCACACTACATTCCAGCTAAACTAAAAACTACCTGTCGTACTCCTGTTTTACCTGAATGCCAGGATCTTTACTGTTTCCTAGCTCTTGATCTCTCATGCCTATGCTCTTTGCCTCATCAGGTGAGTCTAGAGCAACATCATCTATGTCGGTCTGAGGCAACACTTCAGACATATTCCCATCTGAATCACATTGTTGACCAGCAGTGGCATCATCTTTGGTGGGAGGGCTTGCAGAAATATTTTCCCTCATTTGTTCTTCATTGGGTTCATCTGAGGAAACAACCAGGCTTCTATTTTCTAGTGGAATATATGCAGTTAATCTAGCTCCTCCTTCATTGTCTAACTTGTCGCCTCCATACAGGCATCCATCCATCCATCTATTATCGGAGTCATCTCCCACATCAGACGCTTTGACTGTGGCACTGGCAAAGTCGTACTGCAGCTTTTGGTCCTTGCTATCAGAGTCCTCACTTGTGTCCTCGTCTTTTCTGGGATAGTGTTTCTCAACACCCACCAGCTTGTTATCCTCTGGAGACTCATGCTTTCCATCAAGAACACCTTGAAGAACCCTTTCATTGTCTTCATCTCCTTCAATATCGTCTTCTTTAGCCTCTTCCTCTGACTTTTTGTCAACTGCAGCTGTGGGAAGTGAATTGGTTGGGGTAGGAGGGACCTTCAAGATGTTACCCTCTGCTGCTGTCCTGGCTTTTTCTGAATCATCGCTTTCATCTTCATCATCCCAATTACTATCATCATTCTCTGAGTCTAATTTTCCTTCCATTTGTGAAGACTGACCAATTGATTCCACATCATCCATATCTAGTATTTGGTTTCTTGTTGATTTTTCTTCCTCTGGTACTGGTGACACTGCAGGGGGGGGCTCATTTGACTCTTTTACATTATTTTCTTTATCTTCATCTTCACTAGAACCATCAGAACACTGCTGTTCTCCAGTTTGCTTTTCTGTTGCAAGGTTTGTTTTAAAAACTGATGGCACCATGTCACCTTTGGCAAAAGAGCTTTTATCATTTTGGTTGTTTTTTTCAGAATCCCACTCTAATTCATCCACTTTTGCTTTTGCTGGACTGTTTTTCGACTGAGGCATGTCTGTTCCCAAAAAGGACACAGCTTCGCCTAGCACTGGCTGAGGTGAGACAAATTCTGTAGATGGTACCACTGGTAAAGAAGAATCCCATGAGGTATCTGTGTGGTGTTCATTTGACTGGGGTAAAGCACGTTTTGAATGCAGTGTTGCTGCTTCTTGTAAATCTGCAGCTTGAACATCACTAGTTTGATCAAGTGTCTCCTTGTTAACCTTACCTTCTTTGGGTGGGGCAGTTTTACTGTCCTCTGATGAAGATCCCCATGAGGATCTGCGTTTCTCTTTCTTTAAAAGTTCAGAGAAATTATCTTTATTTTCCACTCCGTCCTTAGTAGCCACATTTCTTCGATTAGCAAGTACCGTGTTGCGACCAAATCCTCCGGTTTGAATATACTCTTCATCATCGCTGTCATTCCACACGGTGTCGCCGCTGTTTTGCTTATTGCTCCAGGAATCATCATCGTCCCCGTTTTCCATTTCTTTATCCAACTCTTCCTCCTTAATTTCAATAGGTAAATGAGATTCTGTATGATGTCTGGATGGTGAGGTGCCTTGCGCTGAAGCCAAATCTAAAATGCATTCCTTCCCGATGCTGTCATCTTCATCAGAAAATTTTGATTCTACTCGAACGGCTGACACGACACAGTCCTCCTCCACATCCAGTGTCACTGGCATTGCATAACTTGTTGTTCCAGCTTGGCAGTTGATGTCATTTTTTTGAGTTTCTGTTTTGGCATCTTTCTCTGAGGCACCTGCAATACCAGGACTAGTACCACAGTCGGTGCCAGGTATGTTTTGAGCATGAGCACTGAGAATAATCTTAGGGGAACCAGCGACAGAGGGTTTTTGTACAGAAGCAACACTGTTATCATGGCCCTCCTCCTCACATTCATTTTCTTCTTCATCCTCTTCCCCATCTTCCTCTTCACTTTCCTCCTCCTCCTCCTCCTCCTCATCTTCATCATCATCATCTTCCTCTTCGTCTTTGTCGCCCTCATCATCTTCATCATCATCTTCTTCTTCCTCCTCCTCCTCATCCTCCTCCTCTTCCTCTTCTCCAACATCCCCCTCCTCAGCCTCTGGGCTTCCCTTTTGACATTCTGATCTTGCTTTACTACTTGAAGGTTGCTCATCTGCATTTTCTGATTGTTTTAAACATTTTGGAGAAAAATGAGAGAGAGATGTCATAAAAATGCAAGTGGCAAAACTTAAAACACAAATATTTTACCTTTCTGTGACTTGGAAGAGGGGTAGAAGTCATCTGGGGTGCTTTGGATAGGAAGGAAACAGGAGAGGGATCTACTGGGTGCTGTGGAGCTGTGGTGGATGGGATTCTCTGGACTCTATTCTCACTCTCTGGCTCAGACTCTGTACCGCTCAAGGATCTGTCATGCAGTGCAGAAGCTAAAGGCAGGCAAGGGTAAAGGATTACTACCAAAAGCACAAACTATGAGGGGGACACCATAGTAACAAGCGAATAAGGTTGAAGTACCTTCTCCTCTTTTAGATGCAATCATTTTCCTTAGGTTTACCTTCTGTGGTTTCTGGAAAAACAACATATTAAATGAAGACAGGAACGAAATTGAAGGAAAGACACACCCGATGAGAACAGAGAGCAGCACCAACCTTTTTAATTAAGACAGATTCATCATCATCTTCTGATGAAGGCCATTCATCCGCAGCACTTTTTGAAACCCTGAGGAGGGAAGAAGAATTTTGTAAGCCTGGAGGTCATTTGTAATTCTAAGTTGCAGCATGCGGGAAGAAAATTGCACTCACCGACTAAGTGACTCGGACTGAGAATTGTCTTCAAAATCTAAAAAACAGAGGAGATGAACTTGTTTTTAGCTAATCAACACTTAACCTCATTTGTCATATTTTAATATTAAAACTGTCAAATAATAAGACATTGAAAGCATCTAATTCTTGAAAAGCAGCAAAAGTACGGTGCACACAGCACTACAATCTAAGCAGCAAAAAAATATTGCGTTTCCTGAAACAGTTAGGTTGAGTAACTGTAAATGATCTTTACTGGTTAGCCTTTGACTTTTTTTCTAACAAAGCTTATCTATGCAAGGTAATACCTCCCCCTGCTTCATTTGCTCCATGCTCTAGATCCAGTCAAGAGGTAAAGCATGAGGAATAAATCAAATAATCAAAGTCAATAACAAATAGACACAGTAACAATTTCCTCACGCCCATTCATTCATCTCTTTTATGTAATTTAAGATATCCCTACCATCTTTGTCTGTAGCAGGTCCTCCCAAAGAGAAGCCTGCTTCAACGTCTTGGGAAGGACTGCCCAGCAGTGCTTTTTTCTTCTTTTTGCTCGGACCTTGATGTGACAGTCTCTGACCGTCGTTCCTCTGGTTACTGTGCTCAATGATCAGGAGGGAACAGCTACAAGAGAGTCAAGAGAGACAATGTCATAATATCACAGGCTTGCTTCTGTAATTTAACAGAAGAGCAACACAGGAATTATAATAATAATTATATCCCTCATAGGCTATCAAGCAATAAAGATTTGATGAGTACAGAAAGATTGGACATGTTTATTTTATCCATTTAAAGTTGAAGTTGATGACAAAGATTAAACAAACTGTTTAAAAACGGACAAGATCAAAGAAACTATTTACATATTCAGAATGAGGGTGAAGTATATTTAAAACCTGCCTGCCCCTCATGGCACACCTGGTGCTGCCTGTGAGCATGGCACAGAGGAGAGAGAAAGACCCCAGTGCTGTTCGCAGCAAAAGCAAATGAAAGAATCCATTTTGGTTGTTCTCACGGCCATCTCCCACAACGCGAACACCCAAAATACAGAGGAAATACCTCTCTAAGAAAATACTGTGAGTGCAAGAAAAAAGAAATATGGCTTACGGATGATGTCCATTCATCACAGCGTAGTCATCAGCTGACCATCCTTTGGTATCTTTTATGGTGATATCTGCGTCATACCGCAATAGAAGCCGCAACATACCGATTTGTCCATTGCCAGCAGCTATCATTAACGGAGACCTGGAGGTAAAAATGGCAACATAAGCAACTGTAAACAATGCAACATTAAGAATATTAGACATGTATCACACATCTAATTTGTGTAGTTCTGACCTTTGATCTTGGTCCCTAAAGTTCACATCAGCTCCTTCCTTAAGGAGAAACTCAGCCATCTCGATGTGGTCCTCACGGACTGCGACTGTCAACGGTGTGAATGCCTCCTAAAAATTAGATCAACATCAACAACCTGCGTCATTGGACAGTTATTGTCAGAATGGCAGAACAGCAATACCTCATCATACGCCAAATATCATAGGTAGATTTCTGTCCTAGTTTTTAATATCCATATTTATTTATTTCAGACACACATCACTGAGAGATTTATCCAGACACATAACAAAAATGCATCTTTCTCCCCTAGGTCCTCCCCTAATGGCCATGGTTGGTTATTACAATAAAGACAGACAATGCTTTAATGAGAAGACAGAATCACCTTATTTTGTGCATTGATGTCTGCCTCATGCTCCAGCAGCGAGGCGGCAGTGGAAATGGACGGGATGTTTGCCGCTAAATGTAGGGCTGTATTGCCATTGATGTCCACCAGGTTAGGATCGGCGTGATTCTCCAGCAGCATGCTCACACAGGGCTCATGCTGGCACTGCACTGCCTGATATAACATAGAATTGACGTGAATGCAAAGGCCTGAACATGACTTGAAACAACGTACGAAGAAAGTAGCCACTTGTGATCCTAATATACTGAACATATTATCAAGAATCACACTTTTGGAGTCGCATCAGCCAGGCTTACCTTCATTAAGGCGGATCTATTTTGATTGTCACAGAGGTTAAGCTTGGCTTTGCTCTCAAGGAGGAACTGCACCACGTCAACATGTCCATTGGCACAGGCGATATGAAGTGCAGTTCTGTAAAAGTAAAAAAGACAGATTGTCATATGCAAGCATTGTTGTCTTTACTAAAACACACAAGGATTTTTACAGCTATTTTCACCCTAGGCCAAACAACTTATTGTTAGTCCTGACATTTCATGTCAGTGATGTTTGAGGCATCATGCAAGGGTTCATTCATCTGAAGCACCTTGCAAAAAGTGCATTATGCATGTTTTGTAATCAGAATCAGAAATACTTTAAAAATCCCAGGAGGAAATTATTATTATTATATTATATTATTATATATATGGCTCTACATTTTAAATAGTTTGATAAATAATAAACACTGTCATTTTCACTCAAGTTAAACTCGCTTTTATGTAAATTGATTCAAGTACTCTACATAGACCACTCAGTGATCTGACATGCTAATGGAAAAAGGTAAGTAGATCCTACCTTGAAACATAAGTAGAAAACAAACAATGGGGTGTCGTGTACATTTTACTCGGCGCTTAAAACAGCTGGCAGTTTGCTATTAGCAATTAAAACCCTGGACATCGTGTTACCATGACCCAGGCTTGACACACACAAAAAAAATCCATACTGCATACTATATTCAACAATATACTCCTAGAGCTGCTGGATTTCTGGCAATGCAATAGTATTTTTGGAAGGTTTTTTGTTATTTCAAAAGCCCTACAATTAATCACATCCATCTGTATGGCTGCATTCATCCGTGGGTGGACACATAACTGTTTCCAAGAGCTATTAGTCAAGGATTCGTTTTGTCAGGTGATGGAGGCTCCAATATGCACGCTAATAAATGACTGGGGGGAAAAGAGACAACAATGAATCATCATCAAGGACTTACCTGTTCTCCTTGTCAAGTTGATTGATATCATTCTTTTTGGCAAGCTGTTTCAATTTTGCCAAATCACCCACCGAGGCAGCCTTGTGAACTTTACCCAGGTCCTTGTCTTTTAGTTCATAGCCAACAGAAAGCGCACTCCCATTGTCAGGGGTACCGGACGCGTGTTTCTTTTTCTTAGCAAAGCTGAGAAACTTCTTCATTGTACAGGACAGCACAACATTGCTTTTGCACTGTCACACTACCTGTCACTCATCTGGCGCTGGAGGATCGCCACAGGCGGCTCTCCCATCCCTAGAAATAAGACGTGCAAAGCGGATTAAGAAGCCTGTGAAAACCGTGGTGCGAACACGGTTGCTCGATTTAAAGATATAAAATACGATTGGATCACGGTGATATCAAGTGAGGTGGCTTTAGCGCGTACACGACATAGCAAAACAGCTGCTACACGTCTAAAACGTTTGGTATCTTAAAACACATGCTAACAGCAGTTAAAGGCTAACACATACCCTAATTTTCTTACCTTACGGGCAGGACGTCCTCAAATTATTATTATTAATATTAGCACCTGGGCTTTGAACACAGCACGTTACTGCTGTTCATTTGAACCGAACAAGTCCAAATTAAACGTTATAAACGTTATAAACGTTAGCGTTTGTTTACACGAACCTAGCCACTCGGCGTTATATCTTGTAGCTTGTTACCATGGTAACTGACAGTCCAACCGCTACGTTAACGCAACAAAACCAAAGAAGCTTATCCAGCGTGATAACGTTTGTTAAGACATTTTTTAAAATGAATTATTAACAAACATTCACATTCATTAATAGTTTTTGTATTTATTGGGTAATACACGCTGCTATATTATTACATTCAATAGAAAAAAGAGAAAAAAACGTAACTAACGTTATTTGTTGCCTAGCAACATTAGCTTTAGTCCGGCTCCGTGCTGCGCCCTCCCACGTCGTCACTTCACAAACGAGGCAAACCGCCACATTTAAAACCGGATTTGTAGCCGAGCACAGCGGGGGTTTGTTTGTACGCCACAGAGCCGAAGCAGCTACTTTATAAAATGCAAAGACTTACTTCGGTTCACAAAGATACTCGGGAGCGCTGGATGAAACAAACTTAAACGCGGCTAACTCGATGCTAATTATGGGTCAATTTTAAGGCAAGCTACGTCACTAGGTTACGGCTTAAGAACGACAACTTCAAGACGGACACAAAGGAGGTATGTAAGCGTATGACCAGTCTAAGTCACGTACGCGTGTTTTTAGTTAATGCTCAGTACAAGTATATTCACTCAAACACACTAACCTGTTGATTGTCGGAGGCAGACAACTATCAAAAGAGCTAAAAGCTAACGAGATTACGTCGAGGGGAAAACTTGCTGGTGGTTCAACCAATCAGAAATGAGTTAGAGGTAAACGACTTCTTTCATTGACCAATAGCAGGCTTCAATGTGTGTGTGTGTGTGTGTGTGTGTGTGTGTGTGTGTGTGTGTGTGTGTGTGTGTGTGTGTGTGTGTGTGTGTGTGTGTGTGTGTGTGTGTGTGTGTGTGTGTGTGTGTGTGTGCGTGTGCGTGTAAAGGTTGGTTTACAAGCCACTGAGAGGGTTTGTTTGGATTGTGTTGTGCAATGACAGAAGTTTGCCACTTGATGGAAACATTTGTCTGCTCAGCTCCACATGGTCAACCCAATAAAGTCATTTTTTATACACCTCAGAAGATTAATCTATTAATCTCTCCAAGTACCATCATTTATAAGAACACATGTATTATTTTTTTTTTACCTCCCCTTACTATCTCACATTTTAGCTCATAACTAATGGTGAATGTATGGACGAGATACTTTATTAATCCCTCAACGGGGAAATTCTTTTTTACTCACTTTTATTTACATGCATTTTTAACCCAGAACACACACATGCAATTTTTGGAGAGAGATGGTGGGGTGATGGGGAGCCCCTCAGCCCCTCTGAGGAGCACCCTGCGAGCAGTTGGGGGGTTGGGGGCCTTGCTCAAGGACTTGAACCGGCCACCATCTGGTTCTCAAGCCAAGGAAAAACTTTGAATCCTTGTTATTAGACAGGATGTCATATCATGTGCTTAATATCACTGTTTGATAGAAAAGAAAATAGAACTTGATGATTAAATAAGCACATACCAACAATAGAAAGACAAATGATACTGTACTTACAGGTTTCACAACCCCAAACTCAACAGAGACAGTGTTCTTCAGAAGAAAAGAGAAATTATTATAATTATTATAGACAGACAACATATAATGTAGAGTAAGCACAGATGTCATCTCTGGGCGAGGAGCTTACAGGCTCTGAGGAGTTGTAGATGAGCTTCACATATTGCTGCAATTGAAAAAAAGAGAAGGAAAAATTACAAGACAGCTGTCTTAAAAATAAACTCAAGTTAAATTCTCTGCAAACCATCAAATGATGTAGAAAATAAAGAGCCGGTATACCCCGTTCACTGGAGGACTGTGTTTTCCTCCCTGTAAAACAAGTAACAGCAAAAAATAAACAATCTGAGTGATACTGTAATAATTCCTCCATGCTGTGGATAAATTACCAGTCATTTATATCCATTAATAATGACAAGAATATTCATGGTTTTTCTGCTGATTCTGTGAGAAAAATTAGATTTCTTACTCTATGATGACGATGTCCTCTTCCACCATGCTGTAAATATGTTGTCAGTCATAATATAGTATATTATATATTATATAGTATAGTAGTGTTTATTGATCTTGTTCTGTGTTCTGATTCTTAAACCGTGATAAAACTTTAAAAACATTCAACATTTAAAAATTGAGTCACCTACCATTGGCTTCAGGAATACGTTCTCCCCCTGCAAGATTTTCATGTCGACAGTCAGTGGAATAATAACCTTTCATAAGACGGTGTAATTTACAACTTAAAGTGAAAAATTCCTCAATAAAAGTGAAATTATATCATTTACCTCCTTCAGGGTTACATCAGTGACGTTCTATGGATGAGAGCAACATTGACAAACTGTAATATTCACTAAAGCGTGTCATGTCAAATGTAGGCTGAAGTATATTATATTTTTTATAAAATAATATTTTTTCCACTCATTATTACCTGAAATGTCACGTTGTCAACCTGAAAATGAACAAGAAATATGAGAAAGTTACAGTTTATGCCAAAAAATATTAAAATGACATAATTATTAATGTCAGAAATAACAGTGGGTCTACCTTGAAAACAGGAGAAAACACCTGAAACAAGAAATAAAAAGTTGTATGTCATATTTTATAATAACTCAGAACATTATCAATTTAGTTTGGATGTTTAAAAAAGCAGCCATCAAATAGTTCTTCACAATAAAAGACAAAGGTAACAGACATACAATGAAAAGTCAAATCATGTTTGTTACAATTGGCCCTTATGTTATACTGTATAATATTATATACTGTTGATATTTCTGTTATGAGCCAATGTATTCTAGGAATCCAGACTTATGAGACCAGGTCGGTTACTCTTTTAGCTTACATTTTAAATTTCATCACAGTTATTGTGCCACTGCACTGTAAGTGTGAGCTCACCATTGGACTGGGGTTCTTGTTGGGCCTCCCATTACCTCTTGAAGGTCTCCCAGAATGCCCCATAGGTCCAGGATGAGGGACTCCAGATGCGAAACCAGGAAACTGTATGAAGCACAAGATAAAGTGACTAAACCGTTAGTGTATGTTACTAAAGCCACTGTATATTGTTTAATGCAAATATTTAAGAAATAGTCTGACATTTTGGGAAGTATTTTTTTGTTTTTTAAATTAAATATGGAACCACAAGATGATTTTTTTTATAGCTTAGTGTAACAGTGTCAAACATAATGTAACAGCTGTTTTTTCTTATTCTATATCAATCGCAGTTTATTGCCTAGCCTACACTTCATTCCCAGAGTATCACAATATCTGTCTGTACCTGTAGAGTATATCATTTTTAGCTACATTAGAGTTGTGGTAAGTTAACTAAAAGGATCAACCGAGGTAACCCCCAAAGAGATGCTCTGTCTCCGCATCTTCATTACCAACCAACACAACACACAAGCCATCGGATGAAAGTATGAAATCACATTTATTTGTGGTTATTTTAACAGCCATGAACTAACATGAACAAGAACATTTACAAACTTAAACTCTGTTAATGTATCTGCCAAACTGGATAAGAACATTGTGGTAAATACCTGTCTTTCGCCTCGAGGTGGACCTTGAGGTCTCCCCGGTCTGCGGTCAGTCCCTTTCATGGGTTCCCGTGGGTTTCCATTTTCTGGTCTTCCAGTGGGCCTGTTTTGGAACCCGGGGGGCATCTCATGTGTCTACCGCAAACAAGAAAGTAAAAGACTCATGAATTATCTCCATGTCTTTGTAAATTAATAATAATAACTATAGGACTTGAAAGACACATACCCATACTGGGTGGTCAGAGATCCATTGTGGCCAATTTCCACCTGACCATTCATCACCATCTTCCGGGACTTGGGTCACTGACTGCTCATCATCACCAGGCTGAAATTTTTCATCCTGCTTAGAGAAAGAACAACAAAGGTTTTTAAGGTCATCCCAAAGAATATATATTTATCATCAAAAATAATACTCACCTGAGCAGCTACTGCTGACAAAAGTAAAGCGGTGATACACAAGAGCTGCATTTCGCTTGAAGAACCTGCAAATCATCAAATGTTAAACTTCAAAGATGAACCAGACCAAACATTTCTTCCCTTACTGTATCAGCTCTACCACTCACCTGTGCTGTACACGTATGTGAAGGGCACATCATGCATTGATACTTATATCACACATCGAACATTGAGACACATCACTCATCCGTCAAAATGACACATTAGTCAGACTTAATGATGTTCAAAACAGAAATTACTTCACGCGTTGTTAGCTAATGTTTTCTTGACTTTGATCCCTGTTCTTAGCAACAGGAACCAAAGACAGCAATCATGTTTGGGAGCAATTATTATTGATTAAGAAATAAAATAAAATAAAATCTTAAAAATACAGACTTCTTTAGATGATTTTTTAAATTATTGTGCTAGTTTTTGGGAGGTCTTAGCAGCAAGTAAAACAATAAGAGGCAAAAAGAAGTGCGTGCTTCTTTTGGGTGTTGCCTGTTACCTGCCTTAGCCACTTAGTCACCTGATTTGTAACCATAATCCTGCGAAGAGAAAGAGGAACAAAGAACAACATACATTTTTTAAGGTCATCCCAAAGAATATATATATATAGCCTATATATATATATTTTTTTTATAATCAAAAGTAAAACAATGTATTTCACTTGAAGAACCTGCAAATCATAGATATTAAATTAAGTCAGAAAATAAACTGGACCTAACATTTCTTCCCTTACTGTATCAGCTCTACCACACACCTGTGCAGTACAAGTATGTGAAGGGCACATCATGCATTGATACTTATATACTTTATACTTATATCACACATTGAACATTGAGACACTAAAACTATAGGAGGCAAAAAGAAGTGCGTGCTTCTTTTGGGTGTTGCCTGTTACCTGCCTCAGCCACTTAGTCACCTGATTTGTAACCATAAGACCAGGTATATCCGAGTGTGGCATCTGCGTCCAGATGTACTAATGTGTATGGGTGGAGAATAAACAGGTAAACCTCTGCAACAGTGACAATATAAAATGTTTTATGACCATGCTATAATTAATATATAGATTTGAATTGAAGACGATTGAAATTTTAGTACTTTATAACAATATAAGCTCTTAAATGAATGCTACATATCAAACAGTCCAGCTGTGGTTTCCATCTCAGAGAATTACTCACACCTTGAAAATGTGGAGAAGATTTCCTAATATTTGCAATTTCCTAACAATGCTGCATGCTGAAGTGATGACATCCGCTCCTGTAAGTGTATATAAGGAAAGCCCAGCACTCAGAGAAACACTCCAACAACCTCCTCCATCATCTACGAGACCATCTGCTGAAGTCGTGAAGACTTGAAAGTAAGAATCTGTTCTTTATGTTTTGGTTTTTTTCTGTGGGAGTTTTCTATTATGATTTTGCTGATATTTTGGAAAAGCCGTTCATCTGAGCAAGTCTTATTATTATTCTTTGCAACAGGTGTGATCACTGCAAACATGCTGAAGGTAGTACTTGTGCTTGGATGCCTCCTGAGCCTCGCTCTGGCTCATCCTGTAAGTGTAACATTGTCACAGTATCGATCTGCTGTTCTCACTATTATTGTAATAGCATGTTGGCAATGTTAAATTTGTAACTTGTGTTTTTTTCTGCAGATGGATGAGGCCCACAAACGACTTGCTCGGTCAGACTCTGATTCTAACTCAGGATCTAACGAGGTGAGTGTTTTCTTCATCCACAACGTTCAACACACCTGAATGATCATCATGGTGAACTTCTATAGAAACTCCTCTGCTGTACATTTGATAATGAGTGTTTCTGATTTTCTTGCAGGGTGGCTTCGGTGGTCGGTTGTCTCCACAACAGCGGCTCCAGTTGTTCCAGCTGTTTTACAACCTCCTCACAACTACTACTGCAGCTACAACTACTACAGCGACAACTACTGCTGCACCTACAACCACCACTGCAGCTACTACTACTACTACTGTTGCAACTACCGCAGCACCATAAAATCTGAAATAATCAAGAGATCAATCAGTGAATGACAGCCGGTTTTAAATGACGCTGAATTTTAACATCACGTTTGTGTGTCAACTAATTATTTCACGATTGTTTAATTCATGTTTGATTAAATATGTGGACGTAGTTTCTGCTAAATAAACACCTGCAATGAAAATTGTGTAGCAAATATGTTTTTTTCTGACATGGTAAAACATAATGAAGCTGTGTAGAAAAATATGCATCACAGAAATGATTAGATAGCTTCAACACATTCACTGTTTCCTAACATCTCGGAGTCTGCGCCTGTCTTGTGAGGACTGCAGTCATAATGAGACAGTAGCTTGATAAAACAAATATGAGCAATTTTATTTTTATCGATCAATTCAGGCAAAAACAAGCAGTTTGCATTGGAAACGTTGGAAACATTGGAAACTTATAGGCATGTATTCGTAGTACCCTACTACAAAATAGTTGTAAATGTATTAAAATTACTGTTACCATTAAAAAAATAAAATGCTATATGATTAAGAATGACAAATAAAATCCTTGGGGACACTGATCCACTATAACCAGTATATAACCAGCTATCAGGCTCCCCTGTTCCAGTCTGCAGTTGCAGCTTCTTCACAGCTTCATCTTTGTCATGTGACTTTTTTTTATTTTTACTCAGTCACAGATGCAACTTGAAATTTGTCACATACAATACAAGGCGACTGCTGAGAGTTACTGAGATCATCGTAATTTAATATATATTCCCAGTTTTATTTAATTCATTCAGACTAAAATTGTGCCCAGTTGTGTTTTGAAATGTCTTTTTTTTTCTCTATTAAAATGAACTGCCAATTATGAGTTCAAACAAATAAGTTCAGATTATCAACACATGGACCCATGATTAAAATTTACGTTTTAATTACATGGCAGGGCAAAAACAACAACAACAACAAAAACAAGTAAATCTTTGCAATTCATTTATTCATTCAATAGGTGAGCAAACGGTTACTACTCCATAGTAGTCGTTTGATATTTGATAATTCAATTTCTACATAATCAGAAAGAATCACTTTCATTGGTACATGTGTATGGTAATTTGGTTTTACTTTGCCATAAATACAGCTCAACGTAAGGACAGCAAGATTGACAGGTAAACATAATCATTATGTACAGATAAAATAAGCTGACAGTGCAATGTGTGAGTGTAAGAGCTGCTCAAAAAATATAATTCATCTAGCAGGTTGCTTTATATACATGATGTGTAGATATGACAGTATATGAACAGCATTTGTAGGTTGGGTGTGATGATGTTTACACATTTAAAGAACAAAAATAAATCAAATAGTGAGATTAAACAGTTTACAGGTCTGGTGGATGTTTGAGTGTTCCTCAGGCTTGGTGTCTGGGATACGGTGATCTGTAGCACCTCCTAGAGGCGAGAAGCTGGAACAAGTTGTGTCTGGGGTGTGATGGATACACAGTGATGTTTCCTGTCTGTTTCCTAACTGCACATGTCAAAGTCCTGAACTGTGGGCAGGCTGGCACCAAGGATCCTGTCCTGTTTGGTGGCAGATCCAAACTAGACAGTGATGGATGCACAGGCGACTGTAATGATGGTCTACATCCTCTGCTGGGCCTTTTTGATGATGGTGTCTGTGTTGGACTCCCACTTGAGGTCCTGAGAAATTGTGGATCTTGGAAATCTGAATGTTTTCACAGCAGCAGCAGACACAGTGTTCCTGATTATGGTGATAGGATGCAGTGTTGGTGGACTTCACTGTCATCTTCATGATTGTGAACGTGTTCAGCTCCGGGTTTTTCTGATCTCACCAGAGGACCAGCTATTCCACCTCCCATATGCAGACTCGACAGAGACTGACAGACACACAAACACACAAGGAGAGGGGAAAATGGCAGAAAATACTGATAAAGGAAGAGGCGATACCTTCATCATAACAACTGGTTAGTTTTTTCACTAACTAGGGTCAATTCTCATTAGGTTTAAATAAATCCTTAATTCACAGGGTCTGTATGAAAAATATTCTGGATCTTCATGTTGTCGCCACTTCTGATGCTCATCCTCTCGCTCCTCTGTGGTGAAGTGTTACTTGACACAGTAAATGCAGCAATATTACCAAATTCCTATATATTACATGTTATATTACTTTGTCACTGTTAAAAGTAATATAATATACAACAGTGTTGGGTGTTTCAAAAGTTACATTATTTGTTTACTTGCATTAAGAGGTGGAATAAGTGGAAGTAAGGACCTACCAACATGCAGTAATGATTCTAATTACAGGTAGAAAACAATAAATCTGGAATTAACCTGTTTGGTGCTTTTTTTACTTTTACTTACTGTGTCATGTTTTGATTTCTGTTATGTATTTTAGTGTCTATTTATTTTAATGTCTCATCCAAAACATTTTAAAGCTTAAACCATGTCTGGAACCCCCATGTGGTCCAGCGATCATAGTGCTTTTGTTCCACTGTTGGCAACGACAGATCCCCAGCACACGCATGTTCGCTATTTACCAGAAGCTCCACTCCATCCTGTTACTATGCTCTCTGCATGTCCTTTGTCTCTGTCTGTCTGTTCTAAGACATTCAACTTTCTATTAATAATAATAATAAAAATAATAATTGTAGTTGACATACATACATACAGTATGGGGACAAACAAACATATTTGCTTCATTATTTTTGCATGTATTAAGTTTATTTAGCAGATAATACAGTGGTTTTGATTCACATGTTTAACTGAGCATGAACAAGGAAAAAAAACATCATTGCATTGGAAAAGGGAAAGAAACAGTTATGACAAACTGACACAAAACAAGGCTGATGGTAAAAATCAGTGTCATTCATTCCTGTTTTTCATTCTCTGAGTTTATGGTGCTGCAGTTGTAGTAGTAGTTGCCACAGTAGTAGTAGTAGGTGCAGCAGTTGTCGTTGGAGCTGCAGTAGTTGTAGTAGTCTGGAGGAGCAACGTCAACAGCTGCAGGAAGAACTGCAGATTTGGGGACACTGCGTTGGAGGTGGTGCGCTTCAAGAAAATCAGAAACACTCATTGTCAAATCCAGCAGAACAGTTTCTAAAGAACTTTACAATAATTATCATCCAGGTGTGTCGAAGATCAAGAAAACACTCACCTCATTAGAGCCTGAGTCAGAGCTTGACCGAGCAAGTCGTTTGTGGGCCTCCTCCATCTGTGGAAAATCCACAAGTGAGTCGCTTGATATTGTCTACATTTTACTATTACATTAATAGTAATGATATCAACATAAACTGATACTGTGAGAATGATACACTTACAGGCTGAGCCAGAGCGAGGCTCAGGAGGAATCCAAGCACAAATACTGCCTTCAGCATGTTTGCAGTGATCACACCTGTTAATAAAAAAATAATAAAGACTTGTTCACATGAACAGTTTTTCCAAAATATCAGCAAAATCACCATTTCACCAACCTCACACAGAAAATACAGAAAGAAAAGATTGATCTAACTACCTTCAAGTCTTCACAACTTCAGCAGACGATCTCGCAGATGGTCGAGGAGGATGTTGTAGTGTTGCTCTTAGTGCTGAGCTTTCCTTATATACAGGTACAGGAGCAGATTTAATCTCATCAGCATACAGCATTGTTGGGCCATTTTAATCATAAGCAAATCTTCCACCTCCACATTTTAAGATGAGGCAATAGGTAGGTGAGGTAATGATCATCCAGTATGACAGGTGCAATATATTATTCATTCATATGAGAATAATGTATTGTAGTCTTAAATTCTCAGTGGTGCCTCATTTCAGTTATGTTTTTGTGTCTCCTAATGCATTCTTTGTCTTCAGCATTCGCATTCGCATTCATTTCAGTCTTTGTTTAGCACCTTGTAAACTGTCCTCTCCACACCTGCATGGCATCCAACACAATGGACCTAACTCAGGAACCTAAAACAAAGAATGAAAATGACACAAGCTCTTGTAAAACATTAACGTTTTGTATGTTATGTATGATATCTGCCCAGCAGAGTTTCCAAAGTTGTGCTGTCTGCACCGGCATCTGGCACAGACGATCAAACGAACAGCTGATATCTGAGTCATCTTCTGTAACACTCAGCTACAGTCAGAGTCGGTTATTGCATTTCTGTCAGCTCACTGTCTTACATTTTGGGATTTGGTGGGGCTGTAACAAATTTTGGGATTTAGAGAGTGGATCAGGTAGGGAGTGTATCAAAGAGCTTTAATTTCTCATTTCCCATTTTTTTTGGTTGATACTTATGAGTATTGTTTGTTACATCCTCACAAAGGACAAAGAAACCATTTAAGCTCCAGTTGGGTCTGATGCAATTATTTATGGTGTGCAGCACTGAAGATTAGTGCTGTTACTGGTGCAAAAAAGGCTGTAAAAAAGAAACTAAAGGTGAAAAGGTTATTATATCGATTTCAAGTAAGTTATACTAATTTTAGCTTTTGAATGTTTACAGGAAAGCTGTAATGACATAGAGTGCATGTGGTTTCTGTCAAATGTTACAGGCATATCCCTAATACTTTTTAATTATGGACACGTCTAGACACTGCGAGCTGAGTGGTGACAGCTTATTTTCTGCAGCCCCAACAAATAATGCTTGAAACACTTTGGTTATGGATACCACACAGCCTGTGCAATTGATGAGCAATCAGAGCATAGTCCCTCACCCCGTTTATTTCACAAAATTCTGTCCTTTCTAGTCTGCATCGATGAATATGTAACTTTACCACTGAAATATTATTACAGATAATACTAGTTATTGAAAGCATTTTTTCTGATATAAATTTAAATATATTGTACCTATCATATTGCCCAGGTGTGTGTCAGATCATTACCTCACCTACCTATTGCCTCATCTTAAAATCTGGAGGTGGAAGATTTGCTTATGATTAAAATGGCCCAACAATGCTGTATGCTGATGAGATTAAATCTGCTCCTGTACCTGTATATAAGGGAAGCTCAGCACTAAGAGCAACACTACAACAACCTCCTCGACCATCTGTGAGATCATCTGCTGAAGTTGTGAAGACTTGAAGGTAGTTAGATCAATCTTTTCTTTCTGTATTTTCTGTGTGAGGTTGGTAAAATGGTGATTTTGCTGATATTTTGGAAAAACTGTTCATGTGAACGAGTCTTTATTATTTTTCTATTAACAGGTGTGATCACTGCAAACATGCTGAAGGTAGTATTTGTGCTTGGATTCCTCCTGAGCCTCGCTCTGGCTCAGCCTGTAAGTGTATCATTCTCACAGTATCAGTTTATGTTGATATCATTACTATTATTGTAATAGTACAATGTAGACAATGTCAAGCGACTCACTTGTGGATTTTCCACAGATGGAAGAGGCCCACAAACGACTTGCTCGGTCAAGCTCTCACTCAGGCTCTAATGAGGTGAGTGTTTTCTTGATCTTCGACACACCTGGATGATGATTATTGTAAAGTTCTTTAGAAACTGTTCTGCTGGATTTGACAATGAGTGCTTCTGATTTTCTTGAAGCGCACCACCTCCAACGCAGTGTCCCCAAATCTGCAGTTCTTCCTGCAGCTGTTGACGTTGCTCCTCCAGACTACTACAACTACTGCAGCTCCAACGACAACTGCTGCACCTACTACTACTACTGTGGCAACTACTACTACAACTGCAGCACCATAAACTCAGAGAATGAAAAACAGGAATGAATGACACTGATTTTTACCATCAGCCTCTGTCATGACAAATGTTTCTTTCTCTTTTTCTTTCCTTCTTTGAATTTCAGTGATGCTTTCTTCACCAGATTGTTTTCACTCTCATCAGTCACAGCCACTGTTTATCTGCTAAATAAACTTCATAACTGCAAAGCATAAAGAAAATATGTTTGTTTTTCTTCAATTTTTTATCTATAGTCATTATTATAAGCTGTAAGCGATATATAAAGCTGTGTGGAAAGGTGAACATGGATGGAGGGATAGCTCAGTTTCAGTTAAATATAGGCTAACACAGGGTCAACAGTGCAATAAAATATGTATAAGTGTACTAGTGTATACAAATAAAATATATGAAATCTGAGTATTATGAATAAGAGAGATGTACAGCTTCCACCACTCTCTGTAGTGATTTGCAGCTGTGGGCAGAACAGTTCTCATACCCAGATAGTGTAACCGTAGAAACCAATGAGGATGCTGGAGTTCATGCCAAAGCTCCTCGGTATCTTCAGAAAATAGAGCTGCTGTCGAGCCTTTTTGACCACAGTGTCTGCATGTGCTGTCCAGGAACTTAAAATCTGTTGGCCCTTTCCACCACATCATCCCCAGTGTCGATGGGGTGCCCACCGCCCAGTTGTCTCCTTGTCCACAGTCCACAATCACATCTTAGGTTTTTGTTTTGTTACTGTCTTTTAGCGTAAGATACATAGCAAGTTGCTTGCAGGTAAAGATAAAAGAAGCCTGATGTTTTGCACTTGGCAGGTTGGGCCTAGGCCGGTTCTGCATTCTATCTCTATCTTTCTCTGTCACCATTGACCGTTTTGGTTTGGTTTTCCTCTTTGTGTTGTCTCCACAGCACCAAACATACTGTATTCAGTACAGCCACCACAACTGATTTACAGGCTTCAGATTAATGTATTATGTTGCTTTTGTTTTAGTCATAAAGTCTTGCATGAACAGACAAGAAGATTTTAGAATTATCCTCCCAAATACAGGATTTCATCACGTTTTACGCCTAATACAGCCGACTGGATATGGACATGTGTCAGATTTTCTCTACATACATAAACTTCAGGTTGCAACTTTAGGTTGTATAGTTTTAATTTATTACATTTGCCTTATTTATATGGGAAAATAGTGAATATTGTTTTACAATGTTAAATGTTACAGGTGCCCGTATCATTCTTCTTCTTCTTTGTTTTGTTCCTTTTTTTCAGTTTAGGTTTTTAAAGGTTTTCTCTGTGTGTCTCTGATCATTACCTTCCTATTTCCTCATTTTTAGTTGTGGAGGTGGAGGATTTTCTTACAATAACAATTGCCCAACAATGCTGCATGCTAATGAGATCATGAGACGTCTGCTCCCGTAACTGCATAAAAGGAAAGCTTTACAAACATTACACACACAGAACCTCCCTGAACCTTTGTGAGATCGACTGCTGAAACTGTGAAGACTTAAAGGTAATTATATGAATCTTTTCTTTCTGTATTTACTGTGTGCGGCTGGTCAAATGTTTTTTTTTGGCTGATATTTTGGAAAAGTCTTTATTATTTTCTTTTAAACAGGTGTGATCACTGTAACCATGCTGAAGGTAGCATTAGTGCTTGGATGCCTCCTGAGCCTCGCTCTGACACATCCTGTAAGTGTAACATTCTCACAGCATCAGTATTCTTATATGTTGAAATCATAACTATTATCGTAGTTTAATGTAAGCAATATCAAAAATACAAATTGTGAATTTTCCACAGATGGAAGAGGCACCCAAACGACTTGCTCGGTCAGACTCTAGCTCTGAATCCAGTGAGGTCAGTGTTTTCTTAATTCAGCACACCTGAGAGATAATGACTGTAACATTCTTTAGATATATCTCTGTTGTACATTTGACAGTGAGTGTTTCTGATTTTTTTGAAGGGTTCCACCTCCACAGCAGAGTCCCAAAATCTACAGTTCCTCTTGCAGTTACTGAATATCATCCTCCAGTCTACCACAACTACTGCAGCAACAACAACTACTACTACTACTACTGCAGCTACTACTACTACTGCACCTACTACTACTACTACTGTAGCTGCTACTACCCCTGCCGCAGGAACCTAATAAAAAGCAAAAAAAAATCTGAAATCAAGGTCAATCAGTGAATGACAGTATTAAATGTTTTAACATCATCTTTGTTTTTTGTGTCACTCTGTTTTTACTCTTTACAAATTTCACTGATATTTTTTAACCAGAATGTTTCACTCTGCACATTGTCACCCGTCATCATGCCTGTTTAATTAGAAATGTTGATCAAAAGAACCGTATCTGCTCAATAAATATTTTAAATGGAAAATGTAGAACATGTCTGCTTTTTGACCGACTGACCGACAGACAGACAGACAGACAGACAGACAGACAGACAGACAGACAGACAGACAGACAGACAGACAGGCAGGCAGGCAGGCAGGCAGGCAGGCAGGCAGGCAGGCAGGCAGGCAGGCAGACAGGCAGGCAGGCAGGCAGGCAGGCAGGCAGGCAGGCAGGCAGGCAGGCAGACAGACAGACAGACAGACAGACAGACAGACAGACAGTTTCAACACCTTCATCGTTTCCCAACACCTCTGACCCTGTGTCTCTCTGACTCTTGTCAATACTGTGGTCAGGATTAGTCACCACATAAATGGTTTCTTCACATTTCAACATCTGGGAAAATGTTTAGTGTTTGTATATTTTTTTTGTCCATTTAAAACAATACATACAGTTTTTTAGAGGTTGAAAACTGTTACATATGAGGATGATATGAGTGCATCCCCACAAAGCCATTTTCTCCCCAGCTGAAATGAGCGCTATCTTATTTATTACTACTCATTTAGTTTTAATAATAAACATTAATAACACAACCATTACATTGGATTATGGGTTGCTACTAAATTAAAAAAAATGTAGTAAGTTATTTCTGGGAGTCAAAGCTGACTTTCAATCTGTATTCATTGATTGTAACTTGCTTTATATAAATATGACACAGCTTCACTAATTGTTGAATGTTAGCCAATGATTTATGTTGCCATTAATATTATAGGTTGTCCATTAAAAATCAGCAAACCATGTGTTGATTATTATTAAGTAGTGAAAACATTAAATTTAGTTTCTCCTTCATGCTGGAATGGGAGAGTGAGGCAAGGCGGTTGCAATCAGCTATTGCACGGTTGCAGAAAGTAAATTTTAACGTTGCATTGTATTAATATGCAACAGCATATGATAAAGGTGTCTCCACCAAGGACACACTAAAGTGTGAGCCATCTTTGTAGCATTCAGCTCGATTGAGTGTCGATCTCAAAGCTTTAATTTGCCATGGCTGTTACTGTTATAATATTGACATTTCTGTTTTAATTTCATACTCATGAATCATGTTATACCAAAAAAAAATTAAGTTAAGCGTATCAGGTCCTGCTTAGTGACCCTGAACCCAGGTTGGAGCTGTTCATTTATCTCAAGTAGAGAAAACAACATAATTTATCACAAGAAAATAGATTTTGCCTGAGACGATGCTCAGGTACTAATATTAGGTTATTAATCAGAAAATTCACAACAATCACTCAAAATCATGAGTGTCACATGTAGAAACATCACGGAAACACACACACTCACCCCCCATCACTTCACCAATTTGACAACACAACACTTGCTAAGCTGTTTAAAATTTTATTTAGAGATTTTGATGAAGACAAAGGAGAAACTGGATCCAGTCTGGTCTCAATCCGGGAGGTCCAAAGTCCTGTGCTGGAAGGCGGGGTAGATGCACTGGAACCCACAATGCTTCCATAAAATCCAGCCTAAAATCTGGATGCAGTTTAACAGGGAGATGTTACCTACCTACAACGTATATTTCTGTCCCTCCGAAAGAGGAAGAAGCCTTTAACTAATAACTCAAGTTCTTTAACAGATGGATCTAAATGAGTTTTAGATACAGCCAATATATAAATTGGAATTAGCAAGTACAGGATTATTCAAGTCCATGAACATCTGTAGCATAACTACCAATGTTTACATGTACAGTAACCAATCCTTTGTTTGGGAGCAGAGGTATAGGTAGTAGACAAAAAGTATTAGTATTACTACTTTCCGTCTCCCCTAAGAGTTGTAGTTGCCACAGTAGTAGTCGTAGGTGGAGTTGTAGTAGTAGGTCCAGTAGTAGTAGTAATAGGTGCAGTAGTAGAAGTAATAGGTGCAGGAGTAGTAATAGGTGCAGTAGTAGTAGTAATAGGTGCAGTAGTGGAAGTGATAGGTGCAGTAGTGGAAGTGATAGGTGCAGGAGTAGTGATAGGTGCAGTAGTAGTTGTGGTAGGTGCAGTAGTAGTTGTGGTAGGTGCAGTAGTAGTTGTGGTAGGTGCAGTAGTAGTTGTGGTAGTTCGGCAGAAGAAGTCAAAAAAGAACTTCAGCCATAGTTGCCGTTGCGGAGACAGTCGAGGCCGGATGTGGGAACCCTTGAAGAAAATCAGAAACATTCGTCATCAAATATACAGCAGAGGAGTTTCAGGGGTACTGAATGTTGCATTGAAAGGATAGGGAAAGCACTCACCTCATAGTAGCGTGACCAAGAATGTCGATTGCGGCCCACCTGTAGAAAATCCACAAGTTTATATTGACATCACATTATTACAATGATAGTAATGATATCAACATATAAGAACACTTACAGGATGAGCCAGAGCGAGGCTCAGGAGGCATCCAAGCACAAGTACTACCTTCAGCATGGTTACAGTGATGACACCTGTGGAAAGAAAAAATAATAAAAACTCATTTACATGAACAGTTTTTCTAAAAATATCAGCAAAATCACCATTTCACCAACCTCACACAGAAAATACAGAAAGAAAAGATTGATATAACTACCTTCAAGTCTTCACAACTTCAGCGATCTCGCAGATGGTTTGAGGAAATTGTTGTAGTGTTGCTCCGAATGTTGAGTTTTTCCTTTATACAGTTACAGGACCAGGTGTCATCTCATCAGCATTGTTGGGAAATTCCAATTATTAGGAAATCTTCCACCTCCGCATTTAAAGTGAGGAAATATGAAGGCCAGGTAATGATTAGATGTGACACATGTGGAAAGTACGATAGATACAATATATGATAATTCCTAACAAAATAGTGAACAACAGCCAACTGGATTGAATGAATCTGAATCTGAAACTGAATCTTGTAGCTGTAAACAAACAGTGATGTTTACTGGACATAACTCATCTGACAGGCAAAGTGGAAGTATATCTTAAAGCTACCAAAATGAAGTATATAGTAAGTTCTCTAGGTTCTAGTCTAGTTTGCACTTGCAAACATATTGCACATCTTACTGATTTATCCACATTCCTAGAACACAAGTTGCAAGAGTTTTGTGCATGAAAGCGTCGTTCATCGAACGTGCTTAGGTTTTAGTGAACTCAACATGAATCCATTTGAAGCTAATAAAACAATGACATGAATAGAAGTGAGTACACAGGGGAAACAATGCCAGACAGCATTTCACTTTAATTTCCGAGCAGAGCTATGGAAAGAGGAAAATAAGACAAAGACGGCTCATTGAGTGAATCACGGTCAGGAAGAAGACGTTAAAATAAATGTAGCCAACAGCTGCAAGGTTCCTTCAACCAGATCACAGTATTTTATAAAGCAGCTTTAAAAATAAAATCAGAAAAAATGAATGAGAAGTTTGGAATTAATCTCCATGCTGGAGGGGGAAGCACTTAAATGTGCTTAGTCTTTTTTATAAGTAAAGTAATACATCATATTAAGTCTTAGAAGTCATTTTACTAAGTAAAAACTGCTTGTCATAATCACGTAATAATTATTAAGTCCTTCCGGGTTTCGTGTACCATATTGTACTGTAGTCTAACCCCGAAACCAATATTCTGAATTTATCATCGAACAAATATTTGTTATTCTTTGTGACTTTTGCAAAAATTTTATTTATTTAAATTTATTCTTGATACAGTCTACAGGATATTAGAAGGAAACCACATTAGAACAATTTCATAAGCTTTTGTAGTAACGTTCTCAGCACTAAATAATTAAAAGAAAACTATAGGGTAATCTTTTTCAGATGTGTATTTGTTTTGCTTTATCACACCTTTTTTTTAATTAATTAAATTAAATTTCAGCGATTTCTAGTAGCTGTAAAAACACTAATGTTTCAGAATACAACAGTAACTTCTGATGGTGGGTGAGAAATGACGAGAAATGACCCCAAACCTAAATACAACTCAAAGTATAGTCGACTTTAGTTTGGACTGGCCCCAGGCTCTTATGGGGCCCTGAGCCTGATATACTTAACCTGGTAAAACAATACTTGTTTGGTACAGTATGATTCATGAATATGAACAAAACAGAAATAGAAATGAAAAAAACAATAAAAAGAAAAGAAGAAAATTAAAGCTCTTTGTTCCCTCCTCAATTCTCTCCCTGAATCAAAAATATTTATTGTCATCGCCCGACAAATCCCAAAACGTCAGACAGCGAGCTGACAGAAATACAATAACTCCCTCTGACTTCAGAGCTGAATGTTACAAAGATGACTCAGGCGAAGCCAGTTACTGCTGCAGACACCACAATTCAAAATACAAAGGCAAAAATAAAATCAGTTAATCATTTAATATCTGACACATTCTTCCAGAAGCATGCGCTAACACCATAAAGCGTGAATCATGTCCAGTGAATAGCACTTAACTGTTTCCCAACAGCCGTGAGGTTAATTCTGAATCTTGCATGGACGGTGGACGACCAGTTTTCAGGATTATCTTTTCAAATCATTTAATCACATTTCACGCCTTTGGGGCAAACAGAAAATCAAAACACCTTTGACAGCTGACTGGATGTCCTGGGGCAGATTTTTCTCTTTTTAAAAGTGCACATGGGCAAAAAAAAAAAGTACCTCTGACTAAAATGTACTTGTTTTTTTTTCTCATCTCTGAAGATTATTCAGATTTCACACATGCTGCCTCCAGCTCCGAATTAACAGCTTAGTTTTTTTGTCCTTTCTGTTTCTGTTCTACGAGGTATTTATGTTTTCCAACAGTGAAACTGATGATTCTTGTTTTGTGCCTCGTCATGCCTTCCTCATACAATGTCAGCTGTGACCTATCATGTTAAAGGTTCTGAATTAAATACGTTTATATGCTTATGTGTGTTTTATGGTGCTTTCAGTGTGAATAAAATACATTTATGCATGGAAAACTGGATTGCTTTACTGTTTTATCACTGATTATTTGCACATTTTTATCAGTTCCTGCATTCAGTTTCTGCAGTTTGGGTCCCTTGCAGCTTTACACTGTTTTACTTTGAAACTGTGATACATTATTTTTGAAAATTATTCATTGTACCTATCATACTGTCCAGGTGTGTCACGGATCATTGCCTGACCTACCTATTTCCTCACCTTAAAATGTGGTGGTGGTGCAAGATTTCCTAATAGTTCACCAACAATGTGGATGAGATGATATCAGGTCCTGTAACTGTATATAAGGAAAGCTCGGCACTGAAAGCAACACTACAACAACATCTTTGACCATCTGTGAGATCGTCTGCTGAAGTTGTGAAGACTTGAAAGTAGTTATATCAATCCTTTGTTTCTGTATTTTCTGTGTGAGGTTGGTGAAATGGAGTCTTTAATATTTTCTTTTTGAACAGGTGTGATCACTGCAAACATGCTGAAGGTAGCATTAGTGCTCGGATGCCTCCTGAGCCTTGCTCTGGCTCTGCCTGTAAGTGTCTCACAGTATCAGTGTTTTTATATGTTGATAGCAATAGTATAATATAGTATAATGACTTTAATAAACGTGTAACTTGATTTCCTGCAGGTGAAGAAGGCACACAAACGACTTGCTCGTTCGGACTCTAACTCCAGTGAGGTGAGTGCTTTCCCTAAAATTCAACACACCTGCATGAATCTCTTTAGAAACTCTTCTGTATATTTGACGATCTGATTTTCTTGAAGGGTGACACCAGAACCGCTACAACGTCAGCAACGTCATCATCAGCATTATCTGCACTGGCGGCAGCAGCAGCTGCAGCAGCGGCGGGTGGAAACCTGAACCAAGCGCAGTTGGTCCAGTTGCTTTTTGGCTTCCTAGCGTTAAGATAGACTAACCAGAGATTAATCAGCGAATGACAACCACAGATTGTTAATCAGATTGATATCAAATTTGTTTTGTGTTGGTTTGTCCTGACAGCTGTGTTTTCTCTTTTTAAATTCTGAATTGAAATTAGACATGTGGAAACACTCTCTGTAGTATCTGCTCAATAAACTTCCTGAATGCAAAACATCAAATAAGCCTTTTTTGTCCAATCTGTTTCTATGGGAAACATTAATATAAGATGCACAAACATAGATGAACATACTGTACTCTCAAACCTTTTCTTATTATGTGGAGCACATATTTTATTGATAAATAAGGTACTGAGTTGGAAATAAGTTGGTTCAATGTACAACAGAACAACTACTTTACCATGTTGCTGTGGCCTAGCTTGCTATATTTCTGTGGGGGTTAGCTCCAGTCTTCATCATTTAATGAAAATTAAGACGGCAAACCTGAACACTAACACGTTGCTCGTGAAAGCAGCCTCTTCAGTTACAGTCGAAGGAAGGAGAAAGAGAGAGAGAGAGAGAGAAAACGCCTGGGCGCATGTGACAGACATGGACAAATGAGTCAACATCAAATCCTTTCACCCCCTCTGGTTCACTCCGCTGCTGCTCTTCCAGACCGAATCAGGAGCTTAATGAGCAGCATTGGACTCACCTGGACCTGGTGTGCTCTCTGCATAAAGCCAGAGCAGCAGCAGCCAGTCCTGGGTGGACCTCTTTACCGTACACACCTTTTGCGTTGTGGCTTTTCTTTGTTTTTGCAGCACAACAGAACATCTTTTCTCCCCACATTACTGACTGCATAGATCATTCTGTTGCAAATAAATTATGTAATTTAGTTCACTCGTGTCTCTCCTGTTTCTATTTTTCTTTCTTTCCTTTCTTTTTTTGTTTGTTTTTGATTATTTTGTTATAAATAATTTACATTATCTAGTTTATTTCTATATAGTCTGTCTTGTGTTTCTTCTGCAGTCAAGAGCCAGGCTGCAACAATGTGGCTACATGTACAAACTGTAACATTATATAAAAATTCAGTTTACGAAGATGTTTTTTTTTTGGCCTTTTCAAGCTTTATCGTATATAAACATTTCAGGAGTGACAGGAATGAGGAATGAGGGGAGAGAGAGACGGGGAAGGTCACGCAGCAAACGACACAGGCCGGATTCAAACCCTGGGCCGCTGCGGCAAGGACTGAGCCTTCGTACATGGGGCAGATGCTCTGAGCGAACCAACGCCCCATGATTATAATTATTACAGAAGTTATTTGAGGACACTTTACTCAGAACAGGTCTAGACTGTACTCTTTATGACATTATTTACAGAGACCAAACAATTAACACTTGAGCAAGCAGTTGGTCTTGGCAGATAAACTGAGCCAATGGCACTGTCTGATAAATAAGAGCTAGGAGGAATATCAATTTATCACGATTTAATTTAGAAATTTATAGCACCCACCTCCAGGGGGTTTTAAGCTCACATAAAAATAATCTGCTTGCTTTACAAGTATTTGTTTGTGCACGATTTATTTAATCGGCCAGCAACTGGGAACCACCCTTTCGTCTGAAACACAGGGTATTTAAAGATTTCTTAGTTGTCTGGATGATTTATTAATTGGTTCATGCAACCAGCAAACAAACATAATGGTTTCGGTTGCTTGGCTTGGCAGCACATGGGTTTCACATTAATGTTTGGTCATTTGTTGGTTTGTCTGTTTTGAAATGGCATTGTTGCATTGCGAAACATATGATCCCATGTCATCTGTGATTGGCTGAATCAGGCAAACTAGTGATTGGGTTTGGTGGTTCAAGACTGGCAGGACATGGAGTTACATGGAGTAACTGGCACAGGAAGGCCGCAGACTCACAAACTAATCAAGCCTAAATGTTCGTTAAGCCCAGTGATCTGAGTGTTGCAAGCGCTGCAAGCTTTTCCGGAAGCTGGCACAAACGAAAACACTTACCTCTGGAAGAAGGTTGTCGTCCATAAGAACCAAAACCTGATGCCACAAGGATAGTTTCTTTCCATCTAACCTGTTACAAAGACGACTCACACATCAGCCGGTGAGGCCAGATACTGGTGCAGACACTTGGAAAGTCATCAAAGATGATGATGGTGGGTGGTTAGCGTACAGTGTTTGAAAGATTTTGACACTGACATGGATATTAATCTAAATCAATTTAAAAATACAAATTATATCTAGAGTAAGAGTCAACACCACTTAACTGTTCCGTAACAGCCGTGAGTGAAGTTTTGAGTCTTCGAGGACAGTTGACGACCAGTTTTCAGGATTATCTCTTCAAATACATAATTTCTTCACATTTCACGCCTTAGGGACAAACAGAAAAGCAAAAGACCTTTGACAACTGATTGAATGACTTGGGGCAGATTTGTCGCTTCTTCTTTTTCTCATCTCTGGAGACTGTTTATATTCCAGAAGTGCCACCTCCGGGTGTGAATTAAAAGCTTAGTTTTCTCTTTGTCTCCAAGAATTTGTCTTGTTTTGTGCTTCATTGCCTCAAGTTATGCCTTCTGGTACCAGTTTAGTTTAAATACGGATGTGTGTTTTTTTTGCTTTCAGTTTGGATAAAAGGCATGCAATGTGAATTTATGCAACAGATTTTTAAATTGACTTTTGAAACCTCTGGTTTGTATTAGTAGTAAAATAATAAGACACAATACATCGTGTCTGTAAAGAAATTTAGTTTGAAATTTAATTATTATCAGAGATTTTACAATGCAATACATTATTTTTCTATGAAATTAGTTTTATTATGTGTATATAAATTGGATTCTAGTTTTATTTATTACTCAGAGACTTGGGATTAAAGACAAATCCAGTTGACTTATTTCTGATATTAGGTAATAAATATATTGTATCAATCATATTTACCATGTGTGTCTTTGATCTTTACCTGGTGCAACCTATTTCCACACCTTGAAACTTGTGGAGGAGGTTGAGGATTTCCAGTTTCCCAACAACGATCACATCCCCTCCTGTAAGTGTATATAAGGAGAGCCCAGTACTCAGAGCAACACTACAACAACCTCCTCGACCATCTGTGAGATCAACTTGAAGGTAGTTATATCAATCTTTTCTTTCTGTATTTTCTGTGAAATGGTGAATTTGCTGATATTTTGGAGTCTTTATTATTTTCTTTCAACAGGTGTGATCACTGCAAACATGCTGAAGGTAGCACTTGTGCTTGGATGCCTCCTGAGCCTCGCTCTGGCTCAGCCTGTAAGTGTAACATTCTCACAGTATCTATGGCAGCGTTTTTATATGTTCATATGATAACTACTGTAATAATAGAATTTAGGCAATGTCAAAGACGTGACTTGTGGATTTTCTACAGATGGAGCGTAAACGATTTGCTCGGTCTAACTCTGAATCCAACTCTGGCTCCAATGAGGTAGGTCCTTTCTTTATCATCTAGGCATTCAATATTTAACACACCTTCATGTCAATTACTGTACAATATCCTAGGAAATCCTATAAATATATCTGACAATGTTCTTGATTTTCTGCCACCACCAAGCGTACAGCCACAACAACAGCTGCAACAACAACAGCAGCTCCTGGTGCTGCGACAACAGCAGCATCTCTAAATGCGCAGTTGCTCCAGTTGCTCCAACTTCTTTTCAGTCAACTATAAACTCCAACTGCCACTCCAACAGCCAATCAGTGAATGACGACCAGGTGGATGAAATCCATCTTTTTCTCTCCCTTTTAAAAATTTCGGTGATGTTTTGTTCACCAGATTGTTTTCTCTCTCATCATTCATGCTCTGTAGTACTACTATCTGCTAAATAAACTTTTTGAAATGCAAAACGTGGACCAAATGTTTTTTTTGTTGTTATAGATAGATGCGCGTATGTGTGTGTGCGTTAACCCTGATACATCAGTATTTGCACAGCAGCTGCATTAGAGACTAAATGTGGCGTCAGTTGGGAAATAACACACCTCATAACAACAACAACACAATTACATAACAACGACCTTACAACATCCATTGATGGTTAACACGTCCACATTAGAGTGACATGAAAAATAACAAACCACTAATAATCTGTGTTAAGTGCAGTTAACAACTTAAGCTCTAACCATTAATTATACAGTTACAGTTATCACTATAATTATAATGACATATAATTACATGTATTAACATTTATCATCATGAAATATTATCTAAGTTATTATTATTTTGTATTACGTAGTTATATGTGTATATGTAATTAATGCTGTTATATTGAGTGCTTTTTATCATGGTAATTGCAAGATTTATTATTATAAATATTATTATTATTTATTTATTATTATTGACGACATGGATTATTATATATTTCCATTTTGGACAGTTCGTAGTCCAATACTTAATCAGAGGTCGAATTATCTGGAAGAAAAAAAAAAGTTCATGTAATGCAGGCAGATGGCATATTAAATTTCAATATTACTACTTTATATATTCCCAAAACTAAAGTAATCCTTAAAGTGCATAAATATTATATTTCTGTCTCAGTTTATCTGTTTGTGCATCATTCAGTCAATCAGTCAACAATGAGGAACCACAGCACACCCTTTCCTTCTGAAATGCAGAGTTTGTAACGGCATTGCAGCTGTCTAGATGAATTATTATTCAATGCTTGCAACCAGTAGTGCGGATTTGTTGGTTTGTCTGCCTGTGCTGTAACGACATTCCTACATTGCAAAACATTTGCGGTCATCTGTGATTTGCTGAAACAGAACTGTTGTGTTTATGACAGACTAAAAATTAGTTAACGGTGTAGGTTGTGTACTACTACAAATTGTACATATATAACAATACAAACATGGCCAAGAGACGACCTTTGTGACAGTAGTTTTCTGTGATTTTTAAGTGACAAATTGGTTGGTTTCGTTTTTTTTTAGATTAGCGGGCATTTAGAGTAATGCCTTGCCTGCCTTCTGCTGTGGATGTTACAACACTCTGGATGTCTCCCTGTTTGTTTTTTGTATCTTTTTTCTAAACCTAAGAATCTGTTGTCAACTACAACAACCAACTCCAACTCTAAATAACGTTTAATACCAATAAATGCAATAAATGACATATAATTGTACATTTATTTTGTGAGGATCTAAGTCTGTCAAAAACCAACATGCATGGTTATGTTGATATATTCCTGACATACAGTATATTATTTCTATTTCTACCTATTTAAAAATCTTATTTTTAAGACCAGTATGTAGAATTTAGTGACATCTAGTGGTGCAGTTGCAGATTGCAACCCCCTCCTTTTGGCCTCCTGTTCTAAGCCTGCAGGAGTAACTATGGTTGCCATGAAAGGTGCAAAAAAAAAAAAAAAAAACATTAAGGGGGGCACTGTAGAAACATGGTGGTATATATAATTTAATTTCTGTCATTCTGTATATTAAGACTCCTAAATCTGACACACTGGACCTTAAATGGTGTGGCCTTAAATTACACCAGAAAAATTGTAGATGTCTTTTGTTGGAATAATTAAAATAATTCTAGTTTAGTTTGTGCAAAACCTGGCTGTGTGCCATGACTGTAAAGAGAATAAAATTCCTACTTTTATCACCATACTGTATGTGAGACGTTGTGTGACTGCTGCATTGCTGAATAGCGTGTGAGGACTCTACACATCATGAAGCCAGTTGCCAAGATTATATTTTAATGAGCTGCTTTTTGATGCTGTTGTTTAACACAAATTATTGATTTATTTATTTTTGTCCAACAGGAAAAATATACATACTAAAGTATTTCTTTTCTAGTCAGAGATTGTTTCTTTTCTTTTTTTTATTGGGAAAATCATATATCCTGAACCTCGATCTGAGGGTAGTGCTTGTGCGTGTGATTAAAGTTGGAGGACACAGACAGGTTTATAATAACAAATTACATTGAGAGCAAACTGACATCTGAGAAAATTTCAGCCTTCAGATGAAGTTACAAGGTTTGTTACAAATCACGGTTTGAAGCTGCACATAACTAGAATAATACTTAGAATACTGGTTCTCACAAATTCTTCTATTTGAACCATCACTTTTCTCCTATTATATATCAAATATTATATATTTAATACCAGTGTTGGTCTTTATAGTCTTACACTTTTTAAATCTCTATACTGTATAATCAGTGATGAAATCTCTGGATGTCACTCGCAACAGGTCGTAAAAATTAATGACAACTATCGAGGAAATAAAAGAGGTCCACCATGAGCAAACAAGATGATTACAGTATTTGGAAAGGATTGAGCAAGTTATTGTTTTGCAGGTGGGAATGTAGCCCTAGGCAACAGATATTACTGTTTCGTAAGTACACTGCACTTCAGCAACATCAATCTTCTCACACTTTGAGCAGAAAAAATAGTTGAAATTCTTCCCTGAATATAACTGTAATGTGTTATTGTAATGTTAATATTCTGTATTTTACTCTGAAATCAAACAATATATTCTTTAAACAAAAGGAAGTGTGTGTACGTGTGTGTGAGTGTGTGATCAGCTGTACAAATTGGGCTTAGCGGTTAATTCATCCCACAGATCGGGATTATAAAACAGGATGTGGGCCTTTAATGTTGCAAAAACACAGTCTAGTCAAGTATGAAATTGCGTTCACGCCTGTTTTGTTTTGTCTCCGTAGGCTGTGAGAGACTGACCACATCTGACATGAAGTAACACACCTCTAAAACGTGAGAGCAATGTGGGCACAGCGAGGCTGTTTAAAAGCTAATGGAGTTTCCTGAAGGGACCAGCTTGTAGGTTGTGAACACAGGCTTAATATTTTATTCTTTAGGCTGTTTACACTCTGACAAGAGCAAGATGTTGAAGAAGTTTTTTCTTCTGATGATTTTCTTCTTGATCAATTCTCCTACAGCTGTAAGTACAAAAATATTTTCTTTCTGTTATTATTATTTACTATTTTTGCTGCTATGCTTTTTTTCTTATTATTTAATCCAATAATTTACAGCAAATATGAAAAACAAACCAGTATTTTATTTAATCTTTATCTTAATTTTTGCAGAATTGTAGTAGCAGTGAATCAGACAGTGACTCTGACAGTCACGAGGTAAGAACTTAACTAATCCTCATCTATAAACTATAGTGAAAGTAGTTGCAGAACATCTTTTTAAAGATATTTTTATTGTGTTTTATTTTGTCTTCCCCGTAGAGGTACAATCATTACCTATGGCCCACCTTCCCTTTCTGGCCTCTGTTTCCTGGTCTGTGGCCACCGCCACCTACTGCCCCACCTCCACCTCCAACACAAAGGCCAACGACAACTACAACTACAACTACAACCCCAGTCCCAACTACAACCCCGACTACAACAAGGCCACAGACCACGGTCGTTGCTACCACCGAGAGCCGAGGAGACAGCGGATGAGCTGCGTTAAATGCAATGACAACAGATAGAGTGCTCAGTGATGGAGATGTGTGCTGTGAGTGTGTGTTTATATTTTGTAGTATTGTATCATGTTATGTTTGAACCAGATTTTATTGACTTTTATAGAAACATATCATGTATCTGCGTGTTTTCACATTTCAGTATTGGTTCAGCAACATTCCACATTCACGTGTGTTTTTCTGACTCCTGTTGTGTCACTTTATATCTAATTCTAATCAGGGTAATGCTGTTGAACTTGTTTTTTATGCACAATTTCTGTAAATAAATGAAAGAATGTACTGATATATGATCTGGAACAAGTACAATCGAGGCTGGCACTCCTTCAGGGTGTAATTATGAGTTTTGCTGGAGGTTGGTCTCGGGACAGCGTTGGAGACACCTGTGGGAGGATGCTGACGACACGCCGATGTAATATCCACTCAGTGGGCACGCACATCACCATCCCTGGATCAACGCAGCTTAAGAAAGGGATGAGTGTTGAGACTTTAATGCCAGACTCCTCGCTTCATCAGTGAAGTCTGTCATGCTGTGCTTTTTGCATGACTCAGCCTCTTGACCCATTCATCGCACTGAACTGCCGACTCTATTGAATTTATTGACAGAAACTTACAGAAACATTTTAACGCCTGCTTTTAAATTCACATCTTACAGTCCTGCTATGTGGTATGTTTGTACCAAAACGTTGGGTTTTGCACAGTTACTCATAATGAATGTAATCTTATTTCCAAGCTTGTTAGAATGTCAATTTAACTTTGTTACACAATGTAAACCAGCCAAACAAGATGATTGAAGATGTTTGTAAAAATCTGTACTTTCGATCTATGCACTGAATAATAACTATATATTTGTATGAAATGATTGTTTTAAAAAATACAATTTTATCTGAAAATACATTTGAGGAAGATTTTTTTTAGTGAAATTAGAAATTTAAATTGACACATACTCATTTCTATTTCTATATTTTTAGTCTGAGATTATGCACTCCTCAAAAACATCCACATTTATCTTGATGTAGTCCTTCTACTCATCCTCAACAGCCAACATACACAAACAAGGCCACCTCCTCCATAAAAACCCACTTTCTTCAGATTAGCTGGTACAGCACAGGCAAAGACGCTCTGTAACAGAAGACAGCACGTTACAAGCTGACCCACTTTGTTCGGAAGTGTTGTAAATGTCGTGTGGATGAATGAAAGCAGATTGTGTCAGAGGCAGTTGAGAGGTTACTGTTCAGTTATTCTAGATAATCCTTGGTGAAACTGACTTTTCTTATTTTCTTAGTGTAAAAAATACATTCTGGAAATATTCACAATTAAATAAAAATGATAAACCATCCATCTACAAAACAGATGATGAACAACCTGAGAAAAACTCTGTCAGTCTACCATCATCACAAATACAGATTACTGTGGATCTTCAAATGAACAAAATGTTCAGTCACGTGTATTTTGGAACTGATCAACAGTATCTGACTTGTTTCTTTGTCCAGTGGAGACATCAGGAATATCATTGAAATGAAAAAGTACTGAAAAAATATGCATTCTAACCCTGCAAAGTCATCCAGTGGGTCAGAGTTGACGGCGTACTTCATGAGCATGCTCGGCTGTGCTTTGCCTGAAGCAGGTGATCAATCAAAGCTGACATCGGCTCATCTCCGTGCGTCGAGTCTGAGAGTCTGTCTGAAACCTGAGCTTTCGTTCACAGGGATTACTTTTGATTACCTCGTTATTTGACATCCGACATTGTAATATGTGTACAGTATATAACAGGTAAATCATAATAGATCAACTTTTGTTTGGAGAAATGTTTTGTTCAGCACCTTGCTAATAAAATAATAAAAAGTTAATATTAATATTGTGTGGATGTTGCATTCCATTTCAGTTACAACAATAAACCTGTTTTGTGTTTGTGTCACCATTTATGATGTTTAGCAATAAAGAAGAATAATTCTGTCATCTCACTATAAAGATACTATAATACCTTTATTGGTTCAATAAAACAGAGATATTTTATCTGTCAGTATGTATATATGTGTGTAAAATATGACATGTAGCTATTTTTCATTCTTACATACTTGAACTCAAAGATTTTATTGATCCCCAGAGGTGAAATTCATGTTACAACAGTACAAGAAATAGCTGTATATATGAACAGCTTGTAAATCACTAAATACATTACAATATATCCCTGGCTATGTATGTATGTGACATGAGATGACATGTGTGCAAATATACATATGCAGAAGCAAAGAGTACTCTAATTTGGTGCTGTACAATATCACGTACAGTAGCAGTGATTTAGATTTCACATAACAGTTAGGTGGAATTTACCGTCATAGCTATGAATAAGGTGTGCACGTGTCTATTACTGTTGACCATGTAATATACTGGTTACCTGTCCAGGGTGTCACCCTGCACGTAGGGATGGACAGAAATAAACTGCAGACGGAAAAACAGCAAAGGGTAACATGAGTGTAAAAAAAAATCCAAGGATGTTTTTTTAGGGAAATTAACATTTTAAAACCTCTAAAAACTATTAAGATTGTTACATAACTCATAAACACCATATCTTACAGGTATCCTGCTTCATCTTACCCACAACACTGAAACCTCCAGCCGCACAGCTATTCTTGGATGAAATGTATATCACTGACTGATTGACTGAGCATTTTTTTTTCTCTCTTTGCCCCCAGCTGTCATCTGCCCCCTTGTGCACATGTGTATACTTGCAACCTCTGACTGAAAAGACATAATAGAGTATAGTTTAGATTCTTAAACGCACCGCTTAGTGTCGAGGCCACAGTTCTGCTCTATCCTCTATATAACTGAAGAAAACATCACAGTGTCAAGTTTCCGGTTGCCACACGTATGAGTATATACCTCAGCATTTTAGTAGAGTTTAAAATTCTGTGATTATAAATGAGATTATAAGCATGGAGATTATGCGTTTCATTGATTTATTTACCCTTCATGCAACTTTTCTGCAGAAGAATTTGATGCTTAACAAAGGTCGAAGACTGAAACCTGCTTTTCTACCATTTCCTTGTTCGTCTTTTTCCCAGGTCTGTTGCACATTATACATGTTTGGTTTGACCGTAATTACAGCACGAGACACTGACACATCAGCCGCACCCACGGGTGCTCTGAGCAACAGGAAAACCACAAGTCCCGGGTTCTTCTGTGTCTGTGTATTCATTTCTGTAGACGTTACAGCATTCTAATTGTAGGTAAACACGCAGTTAAGGGAGTTCAGTGGATCTTCTTTGGTTTGCGTTTCATTGTTTCATTCAAACTAGAAGATTAGGTCAAATTTGTTTGCTTTTTTCTGTCACGTCTGTTCTGTCATTGGTTGTTTCGCTCTGCGAGCGGCTCATAAGTCAACGCTCCCTCTCACTGTGTTTCATTGAATTTACTCTAAGTGCTCTCTCTCTCTCAGTGGACGTTTCGCTCGGATTTCATTGATCTTGTGGGAACCAATTCCAAAACCATATTGATTTTGTTTGTTTGTTTGTTTTTAAAATGATTAGCATAATCTTTCTGTCATGTTTTACCTTAATAGTGTCTTCGGTACCAGTAAGTACGGTTATTTACTGCCGATATTTTAAAAAACAACATTTGAAATGTTACATTTTCAAATCTGCTGAGACAATATTCATTTTGGAATTTTCATATTTTCAGGCTCGTCCTAGTGTCCTACCTCCGCTCCTATCACGAGGAGGAGCCACTCAAGCCGCAAACCAGAAACTTAATGCGGAGACGCCGGCACCGCTTTCTCCTGAAGTGGGGCAACCACAGCCTGGGGTGCCACAGCAGCCAGCTCCACAGGGTGGCCCCCAGTTCCTGCCTCCCACGCAATACTACGTGTGGTCGACGCTAGGGGGCAGTCCGATGATCATGCCTCTGCAGCCACACGTGCACGGATCTCTGCCAACGTTCCCACAGCAGCCTCTGGTAGGACATGAAGATAAAACATCTAGAGAAAAATATATATTCCAAACAAACCAACATATTTAACTCCTTTTCTTTTCAATTTATCAATTTCTTATTGACAAAAACAACACAAATATCAGAGATACTGTTCATTGAATTAGAATTTGATGCTTTATTGCTGTATTTTTCAGACTTTTCCTTATGTACCTCTTTTCTCATCACCCTATAGGAATCAAGCGGTAAGAAATTATAAACAAATATTTCCTGAGACAGTATATTTCCATCCATTGTAAAAACATAGAGCATGTACTGTTACGGTAGAATGCAAGAATATTTTCCAACCACAACCAGCTACTAAGTTTTCCTGGAAGGGCGGAGGTGTGTTTAACATATTTATAGAGTGCATGTCTTTCCGTTACATGTGCTGTCAACATGTATTATATAGGACAGCTGAAGAAACCATAACATTGTTGCTGACATAGAGACATCCATACCTCAGCCGCAGACTGACACTTAATTTATTACTCTGGGATAGAAACGTGGATACAGTTTTGCCTTCAGCGTGTTTTTCATGTGATACTTTGTATCTAATTATCTGACGTTTGCAGTAGGAGAAGGCTCAAATGTGAACGTGAATGTTATTTATCCTCTCACACAGTTGTCCCCATATGGATTCCAGATGATCCCTCCACCACCTCTTCTACAAACTCCAGCAAATCAACCTCCAAACAGTCTAGTGTTACCTGCAGAAACACCTTCTGGAGTTGCTCCTTCAGGAAATGCACTTAATCCACCACCACAGCCATTTCAGCAGCAACAGGTGTCATTATAAACTTGAGTCAGACTGCAGTGTTCTTATAATCAAAAGATAAACATATTCTACTTCAGAATGAGGCAAAGTTTATACTCATGCTCTCTTCTTTTCGTCCACAGAATCCTCAAATTGTTTACATGCTCCAGCAACCCATGGTAAATGCTCTGTGAATTGCAAAGATATGATCGTGATTAACTCTCTGTCAGGTTTCATCATTTTCTTTTCTGGTTATTAATTATTTGACATTTTCTGTCAATCTTTCCTAGAGCGCTGCACTTGGCAGTCTTAGCTCAGAGGAGCTCCAGGTAACACAAAGCCAAGATTTTTATCTATCTGTCAGCTTGTTCAAACAATCTACTCAGTGAACTCAGTGATCCGATTGGCCCCCCCTCCCTCACCTCTTACATATATTTCCTCTCTTCTCTGATTCAGATGGCAGCTACAATGGGCCAACTGGGTGTGTACTTGCCCCGTGTGCTCACAAACCCGTCTACAGTAGCTGTTCAGCCTGTGAACCAAGCCAATGGACTCACAAACCCAGAGCAGCAAGGCACTGTGCAAACTGTGAACCAGGCCGCTGGGCTTGCAAACCGGGTCCAGCAAGACATTGTGCCAACTGTCGGGGCTGCGTCAGCTGGAGTCCAACAGACATCAGGGCTGGCCAGCTCTGGACCACAGCTGAACACTAATGCAATCCCTGTAGGTTTGGAGTCACCAACGCAGGAGGCAGTCACTGTCCAAATACCTGTTGAACCCAATCTCACACCAGAACCGGGAAACTTTATCTGAGACTGCAGCCACCTGCAGAGGCAACTCATAACAGCACATTAGTGATGAAATCCGTAGACTAACAACGAGTCAGTGAAGTTTCTTGTGCATTATCTTTTATCTTAGTGGTTATTTCATGTATTGTCGTTATTGCTGTTTTCTTTTTATTGAATGATATCAAATAAAAACAAACAAAAGCCGAAAAACAAGTCTGTGAACAGTTTTGAATTTTCAAATAATGTGCATCCATTGTGTGTTTTCATGATTTTAGTTTAAACTGCATTTACAGATTTTTTTTTAACACTTTGGAGTACTGAAAACATGGAGTGTCATAAGTGGAAATGGTGAACATGTTTCTGTCCACATGGTCAATGGTCTTCTCCAGCCTGTGGCTCTTTGTCTACAAAGGTCTTTACATTTTTTACAGAAGCCTTTTTCTGTCTGCTGTCCTGCAGAAACATACTGAAGCTCTCTGCAGAGACAAACTGCTAAAAGAATCTCTTAACAACAACAACCCTGATCATGTTCCTACAGCGGGACAAAGATTCCCTGCAGCAGTCTTTGCAATAAATATATGGCACACGTCAATAAAACACACACATGACTCTCTGTGTAACCCTTTCTATGAATTTACCTCCATTTAAGGCCTTGCATGGGAAAGTGTTTTTCTGCCCAGTAACACCATAATGTAAAATAAAGAGTCTGTCTAATCATCATGATGAGACCTTTTTTTTCCACAGTAAATGGGTTTTGATCCAGTCAAGTGCAGCACTTAAGTGTTCCCACAGGCTCAGATACAAGAGACTGAAGAGGTCTGTGTTTCTCCAAAGCTTTTAAATCAGTCTATCAGCAAAAAGTGAATTTGAGTCAATTGTTTGTTTTAATTGACTGTGACTAATGAAATGCATAAACTATAATACAATAAAATAGATTATAGCAAGTATACAAGAGGTCCATGTGACATTTCAGAATGACAGCTACAGTATGATGTTAGTTTGAAAAGACTCACTCATCAGATTTGACTCCACTTCACCTGCAACACCTTTTTCGCTGTAAAAGATGTTGCAAGGAGGGAGGGGCCCACCTGATACAGCACATCAGTGATCAATCAAATGTGATTAATGTGCATTTCGAGCCAAAAATGCGTTCCCGTGATCTCTCACGGAGTTATACCTGCCAACTTTGTCATCATAAAAAAACGAAAATCCTTGGCAAATCACCAAAAGCTGTCACACGTTCGCTCGTCCTTTGTTCTGTCAGCAAATAAATAGGAGTAAATCTCACTCTCGTACTCACACCCCTCCTCAACAATCCTCCAGGACTTGTGTGCAGCCAGAGAGGAAAGGTAGGCAGATAATATTATATTACATGACATTCTTGGAGAAAACTTTAAATAATCTTCTGTTTAACTTCTGTTCAAATGCGTTGAATAACAACTCATAAAATGTCTTTGACAGCTTCATTCAAAATGAAATTATTCCTGCTTGCTGCCTGCATCCTTGGGATGGCCGTCTGTGCCCCTGTAAGGAAAATATTTCTACTTATTTATCTTTCATGTACTGCATATCAGCTCTGAATACTGTAAATATCTGATTAGAAAATCTTACCTCAAGGTCCATGTGGCTGTTTTGGAGCTTTTAATCATATCCCTACTAGCAGGTGCTACTTTGCTCGTTGAAGGAAATGTTGCTTAATTTTGCGCTGACCTTCATTCCATTGATTTTGCAGTATTTTCTTCTTTTTTACAGCCACAGATGTACATGGAGTTTGACATTCGCCACGCTCCGGCTGAGGTACAATAAGACACAGCTCGGGTGTACAACAATGTGACACACGTGCACACAAAAACCACAGCAAAAAGACACATTTTCAAACTGAATAAGCTCTGCATACAGGTCTGCTATTATGCGTTCACCACTGATGGTGATGTATCCACTCATGTGAAGGTTAAAATGTTTCATCTGGTCCTCACAGGCAGCCCAGGCTATTCCTGCTGGAGTCCCATTTGACAAACTGGATGTTGTAAGAGCTCATTTATAATCTTTATGCCCTTCTTCTTTAGTAATTGTGTTTAATAATGACTCTTTTGTGCGTTAATTTTGATTTATTTTATTTCCAGATCCTTCCTGTCGATGCCCAGAAACATCTGGTTGCAGGACCCGTGAGTGATGCTGCATTTGCTTTGATTCGTGTGTGCATGTAGTACTTAACAGATGCTTAATCCAAAAGATGCAATGAAAGACTGTGCTACCACTGAAAGGTAGTTTCAAAGACCACAGAGTAGACCTAGATTATACCTGACGTACTGTAGTTTGAAGTGCATGTGTGTGCCTGCACGTGTTTTCATTGAAAGGTCCGAGGCTTCATCAAGCAGGAGATCCCACAGCCAAATGGTAGAGAGTCCAAGGATGTGGTAAGGGCCTGCAGATTACTATCTTTCTGACAGAAGCTGTGTGAGATTTTATTGAACTGATTATCTTTTTCACTTTCTCACATGCTCTAGTATATCCCCTTTGGTTTTGACGTGGTAGCTCCTGCCCGTGCAGCTCCTGCAGCTCCTGCAGCTCCAGCAGCTCCTGCTGCTGCTCCTGTTGTTCGTGCAGCTCCAGCTGCTCCTGCTCCTCCTGCTGCCCCTCTTGTACCTGCTGTTGCTGTAAGAATCACTATGGATTTGCATTTTGAGAAATTGCAGTTTATTGACAAATCAAAAGAAGACTTTCAGCCATGTGGGTGGTCGGACTGATTTTAATGTACAATAATAGCCTCAGATGGCTGCAGCAGGTAGTAATCTGAATGTGCACTGATGTGGCGATGAGGGCAACAGGTTCATTCGAGTATTGCGTCAGAGAAGCAGACTTCCAGTTATTTTTTGCTGAGGGTGTTGAGAGACATCGATTCATCAGCAGACATGTGAGAGACGATTCTCGCTCCTGATTGGCTCATCACACACCTCTGTCATTTCAGGCTGCCAAACCCAGAAGGGATGATGATGATGATGATGACGATGACTAAACAAACCACAGTCAGCAGGACGTGCACACGTTTGTGCACAGACAGGTACACATGCACACACAGAGTGCACCGTATTTCTGTTTTATGTTACAACAAAATCATTTATGAAACAAAATCTGAGGATCATATAGTATCTTTCTGTGTCCTTAAATATGTAGATGATGTATATAAAATATTCTTGATGTATTTGCTTCACCTCCCACTTTAGGTGACCAATAACCAACCAGCAGTCAGTGAGAGATGACCTGCCAACACTGCAGTTTCCTAAAATACAAAAAATATGATGCTATGCCTTTGAAAAATAACTGTTTTGTGTATTTTAATGGAAAATTGTGCTATGAAATTCAATGAAAGACAGTGGAAAAAGTGCTGTGACTCATTGCAGTGAAATATCAGTGTGTTTTCTCTCACAGTGTTTACTCAATCAAATTTTGTATGGTTCATAATAAAACGAAATAACCCAGCAGTTCTCCTCTGATTCTTTGCTTCCAATAAGTATGCATATTAAATATTATACCAAATATATAGGTTTAACCCACTTCTCGGGAATATAATAGCGGTACCAGCAAAAGTAAATCATGAATTTTAACTCTCTATAAGTTGTACAGTTAATTAAAAATTAAAAACCAGAGCAAACAATAACGTCTGAAGACTATAAAAAGCTAATAAATGTGAATAATAGTGTCACTTCAAATGTCTAATTCTTCTTCTTCGACCTGAATAAACATGTTTCTTTGAAGAACACAATTAATATGCAAGCTACAATATTATATTTTATGTTACATTTACATCAGTCAATAGACACAATATTGCAGTTTCAGGCATTTATGCAGCAGTGTTGCAGCTGTTACACTGGCACAGTGAACAGCGAGCAGAGTGAAGGTGTGCGCCGCTCTAGACAGTGTAATCAAGCAGAGTCTGCTATTACGCAGAAAGTGGATTTGACCACTGGTCATTTAGTAAAGCTGAAGACTAGACACCTGCACTGTACCTACTCATTGGGCAACATCACTCCCATCAACTGTGATTGGCTCTCAGGTGAGCTGGCGCCCTATAAAAAGACAAAGTGACTCTGTGGAAGATACGATCGACCGGCATCATCTCCTACATCGGCATCCATCATCCTCTCCAGTGGTGTTTCCCTCACAGAAGGTGAGCTATGAAGAACTTCCCTTATGGGATTGCAACCATTTGGTATGACCTCAAATGGATCTTTGTTAATGTAGTGATGAATTTTGTCTTCAGGACTTCAGGAAAATCTGCAAAAATGAAATTGGCCATCTTGTGCCTATGTCTGGCTAGCACAGTCTCAGCTGCACCTGTAAGTGGTTGCTCACTTGGTTTCTCAATGGGCAAAGTTGTGATGTTTCGTGATCTAACTATTTCTGTTTTTGTCTTTATTTTCAGTCATTCTTTCATTACCTGCCTCATTATGCAGGTTCCAGGACACAGGGACCTTCACAGGTAATCATGCATGCTCGTGTCGAAAGGGCATTGCTTTTACAAATGCATACATTTGTGTGGGTAAAGGTTTGTTTTGATGAAGCATAGCAGAAATATTACTATGTAAAAATTCACTGTCTATTTATCCACTCAGATGAAAAACCCCTTCACTGCTGGCCAGGCTCTACCTGGGATACCTGGAGCTTACAGTGTGGAGCTTGTACGTCACACTCTTCCTTTTCTCATATGATGAGATTCTTCCTTTTTTTCAAAATAAAATGTTGCTCCTGCTGTGATTTTGACATATTCTTACAGTTCATTTTCTGTTTTTTTCCCCCTTAGATTTATCCTCACAGATTTCCTGGCGCAGGTGGATCAAATCCTGCACAGGTGCGCAACGTTTCACAGAAGCATCTTATCTTTAAAATAAATGTGATTTAAACTGCTCGCTCACTGATTTCATCTCCTCTCTCTTTTTTTTCGCAGCCCTTTCCCTCTCATGGTTTCATCAAATACTCCATTCCTCAGCCACCAGGCAGACAGAGTGTGGAAGTCGTAAGTGTTGTTGTTTTTTTTCCATTTTCAGATTCTTGAAAGATTTCTGTTATCGCTGATGGAATCGCATTTTGAGTGATTGATTGAAATGTTTGTGCACGTTGCAGTACTACCCCTATGACTTCTCCCAGCAAAGGGTAAACATTTTAAACTTTGAGATATATATCATATCATACATAATGCATAATGCAAAAATGAAATGACTTTTTACATTGAATGTGTTTGCTTTTGTTCCAGATAATGACAAACATGCCTCCAATGACAAATGTCCCTCAGATGCCAAATGTGAGACATTCATTTGTTCTAAATTATTATATTATTATATTTTTCAAGTACCATATTCGACTGAGCATGTTTATTTGTCTTTTCACAGGTGCTTCCATTCGACTACCCCCAACAAAATATTCCCCAGCAAATCCCAAATGTGAGACAAATTAAAAAAAAACATTGACAGTGTTTATTCGATTGATTCTGAGAGATATTCTTCACTTCTCTCTCACTTCTCTCATGATTTTTTTACTTTTTTTTTGCAGATTCCCTCATTTGATGCCAATCCTATTCCATCCCAGGATCCCCTGCAGCCTCTCCAGCAGGACCAGCCTGCACAGACGAGCCAGGTACTGCAATCTACAGTATATATATCTATACTGCAAATGAATGCGCATTTGAAATTAACTGTTGATATGAATATAAAGTTAAATGACTGAGCTGTTTTGTTTATTTGTCTTTTCAGGTGCCGCCAAAGGTTTGAAGCGGATGAGAGGCATGAAAAGAAAATTTCTTCCTTCTTAACATTCAGACGTCTGCAACTGGTTTAAATAATCTGAACTGCAAAACATGGATTTTCTTGCTAAAGTTAAAAAAAACCGAGATGATCATAACATAACCACTTATTCGATTCAGAATCCTGTCACAGTAGTAAACTAAATTATGACATCTGCATATTCCTGAAGAATCCTCTGCTTTACTCGATAGTCTTCATAGATATAATGTCGATGACGCACTTTGTAATGCTGCATTTCCACAGCATGTAACAAACGTGCTGCATATGTTTAATTAACTCATTCTAACTTTTCCTTACATGTCGTTTTCTTAAAGAATTAAAAGTTTCCAAGCAATTTCTGATTTTTGTGTGTCTTATTTTCCTGTGTTTTAATATTTGTAGTATTATAGTATAAGTGATTAAAAACTCAACATTAGGGCTGAAAGCAACTACTGAGCTATTGAACCACTTAATTATTTTATCAATTAATTACTACTTTGGTCTATTAAACTTCAGTAAACAGTGAAAAAAAAACACCCATTCATGAATATGTTTCACCTCTCATCCAAGAGACGATTTCAATTCTGACTGACTGGTGGGAAAACCCAGCTATTTAGCCTTGGTTGGTTCGTTAACCAGACCAGTGTTTGCACTTGGTTAATTACGACTGTCATCTGAGTCTTTAGGGTATGTGGGTGTAAGGGTGTAAATGACAGTCGTTAAGGTCACTCGAGGTCCAGCCATGGCTGGGAAATGAAGCCAATGCAAAAGTGCCAAAAACAAAAACTGTAATTTCTCAAGCAGCCACATTAGGCTGGCTACAGAACATTTCAACCGCAGTAAACATTGTTATAAAGCGTCCAACTTCACAGCAGAAATAAACAACCTGGTACAAAAAAATCACTTTAACTCACCTGTTAAATTCTGCTCAAACACTGAATTTTGATGCTTAACACTAAAGGTAAAAATAACAAGAACTCCATAAGACTTCTGTTCTGTAATGTAAATACAGTAGCCTTTGTGAGCCTTAAACACTACAGGCTATCCAGGGTCCATCATAATTACAGCACACAGTGAACATAATTTGCCACGGTGATTGAGCAAATGTAACCGTCTCGGAAAAAATAAATACCGTGAAGGCAAAAGGTAAAAAGATCTTCCTGATTCTCGCTCCCCTGGGAGACAGAAACCTGTCTCGACACGACCGAACACTTATCTCCTCAAAGACAGTTAAAATAGACAGGCGCCATCCTCTCACGCTATGACTGACTTGTTTCCCACAAGTTCTTCTTTGCTAGAGCTTCGGATCGCATAAATTCATACCTTCTATCACCCACAGCAGAGGAGATGTTGACAGCAGCTTTAATAGCCTCAATTAGACTTGTCACAACTACAGTTTGATGACCTTTGCACTGCAGCCGTTCCGTGAAGTCACATACAAATACAGAAACATATAATAAAAAGGTCTGGGTGGCCAAAAATATACAAAACAACAAATTTTTTGATTTTTTTAAATCAACAGTTTTCTTTTGTTTGTTTGTTTGGTTTAGTTTTTTGTCATTAATTGCCACTTTTTGGCCTTTTTAGACAATTTAAACATGATTTTTGGCTGATGAGGACAGAAATGTTTAAAATAAGTTGTCAAATAGCTGTCAGGACGATTGGATATGTCATGAAGCAATGTCAGAGGATCGGACGTTGAAATATTTAACAGAATACAGTCAGATATGAAGAAGATATACTTTATTAATCCCTCGATGGGGAAATTTCTCACTCTATTTTCATGCATTTTAACCCATGCAGTACAACGGATGCAAATGTGGAGAGAGATTGTGGAGTGATGGGCAGCCAGCCAGACCAGGGCCCAGTGAGCAAGTTGCTCAGCTCAAGGGCACCTTGTCAGTGCCTAGGAGGTGAACTGGCACCTCTCCAGCTACCAGCCAACCATGTTTTTTGGTCCATGTGGGACTTGAACTGGCCACCCTCCGGTTCTCAAGCCAAGCCTATGTACTGAGCTACTGCCGCCCCTCTTATTGATATTCCTTGAGTGTGTATTACAGCCCCACCACATTGCAATGCAGTGCTATGAGCCAGTGTCTGTCTTACCTTGAAGTGAGCACAGCCAGACCTGGTACCACACACACAACCTTCAAAACAAGGGGTGGCCAGTTTGACAGGGAATACAGTCGCCTGCAGGAGTACACAACAATCTTTCCATCAGGGAAAGTCTGTAAATCACTTTGGCAGTGTAACAGTGTTTCCTGTTGGTCTCAGAGGCTTGAACTCAAACCTGGTCCAGTCAAACTGAGCAGAATCTCAAGAGCCCAGAGACGTCAGAGGGAAAACCAATAAATATATATATAAAAAAACAAAGTCATTGTTGGGAGAGACACTGATTTGTGGTTGACATATAGTGGTAGACACAAAATAAAAACACTTAAACATCAATTCTGACTTCATGTGGACTTTTTTTTACCCAGCATTATATTATTTTTATTATTATTTGCTCATTCAACCCTGTAAATAAATGCTGCATTCTGAAATTGTAAGAGTTATAAGTTATTTATTAGCTATCATCAATCTGTGGTTTCTGTGATGACACGAGGCACAAAGCACAATTTATTCGAGTTGGCAAAAGTTCGACTTTCCTGTTCGTACTCAGTTTATAACCTCGCTGCTCTTCTCTCTGTCTTGTTTTTTTTTAAGGTGGCAAAGAAAGGAAGAATCTCACCGTGTGCTAAGACGACGACTTTCTGAAAGCCTAATGAAGAGATTGCTATCTTTTGTGTGAGGAAACTCATTAGCTCAGCAAGTTGCAGGCGAGAACGTCTGGGATTCAGTTTTGCAGATTACAGAGTGAGTCCTTCATTATCTGATTTGGAAGCACACTAAATAAACACGAGACACCTTCAATGCTCTAAATCGCTGTGATGTACAACCACACCAGCTTAAACAAACACAGGGATCAGTGAAAAGTCAGACACCACAAAAACGAAGTGCTTTGCATTGGCGCTGTGTACACACAGTAAATTTCAGTGCTTATGGAGATGTGTCTGGAAAACTTTTGTTTCACTCAGTGGAACTTTTCATATCTTTTATTTACACTAAAGGTACCAGTGCAAGGAAGTAAAATTAGCCCTGCATTCAAATTCTTTCTGACGTAAAAGTGCGGATATATTATCATGTAGCATCAAGTAAAAGCACTTCTCTTCTCTTCAGAGGGATTTCTCTTGCAATGTGTAAGTAGTAGTAGTGATTTATTTTGGAGTGTAGTGAAATGTTGTGTAGTGGTTACCCTTCCAAAAAAAAAAAAGTCCTGCCACACTTCACTTTTTTTTTTGCATCTTTTTCTTTGAAATAAAAGAGAATTTTTCTTCTTAGGATCTAAATAAATGAAACCGTGGGAGATGTTTGGAGGAGGAATGTCTCTTTGGTTGAACTTCAAACAACTTACAAACATGGGAAATGTGACAAGGGACGCCAACAAGACATTACAAAAAATAATCTTTAACAATTCATGGTATTTTCAAGGATTCAAGGATTCAAGGAGTTTTATTGTCATGACAACACATGTAAACATGGGATGAAACGAAATTGGTTTCCCCTGGTCCCGGAGCAGCCCGATTATCAAATATAGAATATAAAAAAATAAAAATAAATAAAGGAATTTTATGTTTTTATGTTACAACTAAATAAATTAGTTAAAAGTGCAGTATTTTCTCTGAGTAAGGAGGTAAAAATGCTACCATCAAAAATTTAAAAAATAACAGTACTTACGTATAGTACTTCAGTAAATGGATTTTCCACTGTTGCACGAATGTCTCCTGAGCATCATCTCATATTTATGAGCAGCTGGTGCGTGCATGTGTGAGTAAGAGAGGAAAATCATTGTAATATCTCTCGTCTCATCTGTGGGCTTCCCCTCATCTCTGTCATCAGCGTTATCAGTACTTTTAATTCTGACATATTTAAAGCACTAAATATTATTTATCACAGCGGTGAACTGAAACAAAGAAACGCTTTCTTCGTAATATTTCTCAAGCCAAACTAAGTGGTGTCATTATCATTCCGTTCTCATGTCCCTTTTATGTCATCTTGTTTTTCTTTCCCTCTTAAGTTTTGGTGTTTGGGGCAATAAAGACAGTGGCGTGTGTGTTAAGCATACTTGCACAGCATGTAATTAACTAAAGAGGGGCCTTCACCCTTACATGTCTCTTTTTTTCCAGTTTTGAAGTGTAATCAGATTTCGTCAAACACATAGCTTTGCGTCTTTTACTGGATGTGATTGGCTGTCAGGGGATGGTAAAGTGTATAAATGGTCTCCATGTTAGAGATGAAGTAGATTTTAGACTTTTCATCCACAGAGGAGACACATCTTCAGTTTCTCTCTGCGCCACAGAAAAAGGTAAGATGGATTTTTCGTTTGCTATTCTACACTGTGTTAGAAACATAGTCCTGTTATTATCTTATATACAGTGCATCTTGTAGCCAATTATCTTCCCATTATTTGAATTTTCAAAGTGTTTTCTTTTGTTTAGAAAAGGTCTCAAAGGTCCAAGGTGTAAGATTTAGATGGTTCCATCTACAGAATTGGACAGAAATAAAATTTAATACACATAACTATATTTTTCATTGGTGTATAATCACCTAAAAGATAAAAAAACACTGTGATTTTACTTTAGAATGACACTTTTATATCTATAGATGTATCAGCTTCTCTTCTACAGAGTCCGGTATGTTGCTCTGCCATGTTTCTACACCATCCCATCCGGACTAACTAAATCCTGGCTCCACACGGGGCCTTTTGCCTTTTTCACACAGCCACTGTGGTTTTTTCTTTACACCAGGAAGGAGAAAGTAAAACAAGCGGGTTGCAATCTGCAACTACACCTCTAGATGCCACTAAATCCTTCACACTGATCCTTTAATTATATATATATATATATGTGTATGATTATATGTTTTTCTCTAGGAACAGTCACAATGAAGCTTTTGGTGTTCATGATGTGTCTGGTGGTCACTGCCTTGACTGCTCCTGTAAGTCTTTCCTAAGCATCGTCTGTCACTGAGATTTCCAACTGATCCCTTTTTAAAGATTTTAACCACTGTTTTCAGTCGGGGGACAAAACACATGAAGCCATTGTTGCTTCCTCATTTCTTTTCCTTTGGTTTGCAGGTTCCGGGGAGCGAAAGCAACGAGGAAAAAGTAAGTTAAGCTGTTGCTTTTTCTCTGAGGTTTTTTGTTTCTGTCTACCCGTGGCATGCCGTACCGTGTTTTTGCCATGTCATCAAATGTACAGTGTGAAAGATGTCTATCAGAGAGAGGATAAGTGGCTTCATTCGCAGTACATGTCTGGAGATGTCTGGTATTTCCTCAGCAGGTTGCGGCACATGCCAACGAAGCCCTGAGGTGGATGGAGATGTACAGGATGTACCAGCAGCAGGTAGTGGGGGTTTCATTGTAGCTTGATTCATCTGCCTATTAATTCAAATGCTAATCATTAATTGCAATAATTTATTTGTATTTTTCAGGGAGTAGTCAGAAACCCCTTCCTTCCTGCTGCTGATGCTCCTGTAAGTTTCTATCTTGTTATTATACATAAATAAATAGAATAATTTCTATATAAAAAACATAGTTACTCATGTTTCTGTGTCATTAATTTGTAATTTATGTGTTTGTTTAGGCTGCTCCAGCTGCTGCAGCAGTAGTAAGTGCACATACAGGACAACAACTTCTAATTTCATACAATTCAATACGCTGCTTGAGTTAAAAGTGTTTTATTTATGCAGGTGGATGCTGCACCAGCCCAGCCAGCGGATGTTCCTGCTCCCGCTCCCATTGCTAATGAAGATGCATCAGAGGAGGAGGCAGAGGTGAACATCTCTTTGCATATATTGCTGTCTTGGGGGAAACACATCACATTCATATATTATTTGTAGGGATTGTAAAGATGTACTGCAAAGTCTTTTCTTTCCCTTTCCTTGCCACAGGAAGGCAACCCTGCCCCCAGAGCTGCAGCTGCACCTGGTGCCCCTGTTGCCCCCCTGAACTCTGATGAAGCAGAGGAAGTCGAAGAGGTGGAGGCAGTCGAGGCTGAACCGGCTGTGGTTGAAGCAGCACCGGCAGAACCGGCAGCAGAAGACCCGGCAGCAGCAGACCCTGCAGCAGCAGAACCGGCAGCAGAAGACCCTGCAGCAGCTGTCGAGCCAGCTGTGGTTGACGTCCCTGTAGATGCTGCACCAGTTGATGCTGTCGTTGTCGACGTGCCCCCTGTTGATGTGGTTCCCATTGATGTCGCCCCAGAAGCTCCCGTCAATGCTGCTGCTGCTGATGTCCCTGCTGATGCTGATGCGGGTGCCCCAGTGGCAGCAGATCCTGTTGCACTGTAGTTCTTCCTCTTATTACCGAAACTATAAGTGCTCTTCTGTTAGCTGCTAACAATAGCTGGAAACAGTAATGTATGTGGAGCACATACATTGTCTTTTGTGGTCTTTTGAATAAGGACTAAAGAAAAAAAAAGTGAAAAAGAAAAAGATTTATAATTTTCTTTAAAAATCTAACTCATAATTGGACAAATAAACATTTCTTTGTGTTCTTTTTACTGTTTTCAAATGCAATCCTGTATCGTGATTACTGTGATTAGTCACGAGTATGTGCACACAAGATAAAATAAAACTTTCAGGACTTCAGTGTCATGATAGACACAATATCAGGACCCTGAGAGCTTTTCCTACTGTGACATGTCAACATGTTTGCTGTGAAACCAATCAAATAAATGACATGGTATCTAAAATGATCATTATTTGTGAAAGGTGCCTCTGTCACTACACACTCGCACAACAAAACTATACGCCATGTTAGGTGGTACCACAATTACGGCTGGAGCATACAGCCAAAAGAACACCAAGAGTGTCAGACGGGTCTTTTATTTGTCCGTGTTAACAGCATGGCAAACACTCATCATACCACAACCACCCAATGATCCCAAAATGGCATCTTATATAGGGTGTCTAGGTAACGAGGGAGACCCCATTCACCATACTGCCTTGCTCTGTCTAATAAACACTTATTATTGATTTACATTATCCCCATAATCCTCCCACTATATACATACATCCACACATATTTACCAACACAACCTCCCCCCAATTCTAACACACACACCAACACTAATAAAATACAGCATTTCCCAACACCCCCATCAATCACCACTTGGATGCTCCTAGAACTACAAATATGGTGACAGTTTCCTGGGGAAGCCTTTTGCCCGAACACCCTGGAGACAAAGGAGACTGGTGAGTACCATTTCACACACACACACACTTTACTGTCCGCAATAAATTAATTAACACACAATTGCACACATATTAGATTAATCACATTATGTCACTTTTGCATTCAATTACAAACAATAATGCACACTAAATCTCATGTCCCTCTTTTGCAGGTGGAACCATGTGGCCATCACAGAACCCACCAGCACCAATAAGATCTACAGGACAATGAATGTAAAAACATTCCATTATGCAAATATGCCATGTGCAAACCCAATAAAGTGCCACTGCTTTACAAAAGTGCCTGTGCAATTCTTAAAGTGCATGTATCTCAGTTAAAGTGCATGGTGCAATGTTCCCCCATCTCCATCCCAAGCTCCAGGGAACAAAGTCCTCTTCGTTACATGCCAACATAGTTTGAATTTGTTCCATGAAAATAAAACATGAACACACTGAATCGTGTTGTAATAAAACTGCAAACACCACATCAGCCAACAGGGAGTGCCACTGAACCGCAAGATGTCTACAGCACACAAGGCGGGAGGATCTCCTGCTATTAGTACACAGCACTCAACTGATAGAGGTTCAGATTTAATTTCACTCTCACGATTCTTATTCATGTACATGGAGACTGATCCGACTGATCTGAAACCCGACAGGTCCTACTGTAATAGGATCAGCGCTAGATATGGCTGAGAGTGCTGAGTGAGCAGGACATCCCAGTGTGTGTGTGTGCAAACAGACTAAATCCTCTGCTGTTCTGCAAGCGGTTAGGAAAATTATAACCTGTCGCAGATAAAACAAAAGGTGTTGAGACAAAATCATTTTTAGTGTTCTGGATGCTCACTCAACAGATTAAACTGAGGGTTGTCTCAACTTCACTTCCTCTCATCTCCCACCGGTGGTGGACAAATAACGAGGATGAGTGACTTTGCCTCTCTTCTTCTCAGCTGCCTCTAATCCACAAATCCCTATCAGGGTCACTGAGACTCTATGACACAGTTAGTTAAACTCAATGCACATAGGCGACGCTCGTCTAGCTACATTTTAATAATATTTTTAATTATCGTCTTGATGATTAATGCGAGAAATCTGCTGCTTTTTTTTGTGAGTGGCCAGATTCTGGATCTTACAAAAACGACAAAGGGATGAAAGAAAAAATGGACTTCACATTACAATAAGAAGTGAAAAAGGTAAGTTGCATGAAAGGTAATGGATTATGCATGATTCACATCAAGCATCGTACCATTTGGAAACTTTTTTTAGTAGCTACAGCAGATTGAATGACAGTTTTTCTCTATTCGTTCGATTCATTTCTGCAAACTGTGTTTTCGGACTGCAAATACTGTGATCAGTTCAAATGCATTTGCTTAATATTTAATAGTTTGTAGTTGTTTTACACGGTTTTCTTTGCTTTTCTTTCTTTTTTGCAGTATTGAAGATTAGAAAAATGTTTCTGTAGTTGTGATGTGAATGAAAATCTATAGCTTAAAGTAAATCTCTGGATGTATGTGGAGTAAAACTTACAATACTTGTTTTATGTATTGTCACTGAATGACTGCAGATGAATTTGATGCATGGTTTTGAAGAAGCTCATTTTTTGCTCTCTTCAACGAGGACATTTTTCTGATGATTTATCTTCGCAGGGTAAACTGCATATCTGCTGCCATGACCACTCCAACCACCCTCCCTCACCTCACCGTGCCACCTCACGCTGCACCACGACTTGCCACAGACAGTGACGAGAACAGCGAGGATGACCTGTGAGTAAAATATGCTAATTTAAGCAGAGAGCTTACAATTGATGTCTGAGAAATAATAACACACTTCGGCTAATCAACTTTACATGTAATGTGCTGTTTGTTCCAGAAGTGCGCCTCAATCAAATTCTCATCATCTGTTCAATATGAACACCAACAATAACAATGAAGAGTAAGTGGAGCTTTTTTTAAAGTAGTTTCTCTCTGAGCTATAGTAATTTTAGTATGGACTATGAAGTGAGCTAATTAACTCCTTTCCAGGGAGGAAAAAAGAAAAAAAAACGTAGTAAATGTTGCTTTAAAAAGAATATTCAGTGCTCAATATTTTCCAATGTGTTGATGCACGCTGCAGGGAGGAGAAGGAGGAAACGGATGACAAGGAGGCCAAGGAAAAGGAGGAAAAGGAAAAGAAGGAAAAGGAAAAGGCGGAACAGGAAGAAAAGGAAAAGAAGGAAAAGGAAGAAAAGGAAAAGGCGGAACAGGAAGAAAAGGAAAAGAAGGAAAAGGAAGAAAAAGAAAAAAAGGAGAAAGAAGAAAAGGAAAAAAAGGAAAAGGAAGAAAAGGAAAAAAACAAGTGAGTGCAACATTTAGAGCAACGTCCTCAAAGCACGATTTCAAACACACGTTTAGATATTTCATTTACTTTCTTTCTCTACTTTTGTAGGCCCAAAGAATTATTTGTCATCAACCCTGCTGGGAGTCTGTACTACCACTGGCTGTTCATCATCACAATACCAGTCATGTACAACTGGACCACGATCATAGCCAGGTGACTTGTATGAGTCTATACAAGCTGTTACAATCAACAGTTTTTAGCGGTGAACTGACTTTGTGCAGAGGATGTTTCAAAAGCTTGTGACAAGTTGATTTAATTTAGTTTTTTGTTTGGTGAGAGTAGTGAGCTTGGCAACACCTACAGCAAATGCACAGTAGGGCACAGTGATGAAGGTGGTCAACATGATTTATTGACAAAACTCACTCAGTGCTGGTCTTCTCTGCAAACAGGGCTTCTTTCGAGGAGCTGCAGCATACCTTCCTCCTTTACTGGTTCTTTCTGGACTTCGCCGCAGATCTACTCTACCTGGCTGATATGGCTTTCAGGACCAGAACAGGTGAAGAACTGACCTGACCTCCAAATACACTCACTTTGCATATACAGTAACAACAATAGTGGATTTTGTCCTCACTTTCAATGAAATCTCCTTTTCCTAGCCGGTATGGGGAGGATGATCAATGCACATATGTTGTATTAATGTCATGTTTCACTGTTTAACACATCTGAATGTTAATGGTTGAAGATACAGAAAATAAAGACTAATTACAACGTGAGAACAATTCTTCACAAATTGTTTTTAATTATGAACCATAAAGCACTAAACTGCATGAGGTTTTGACCCCCCTTTGCTTTGCGATGCCAAAATCATCACTGGTGCAGCCAACCGTTCCTAAAAGTTGAATCATTTGAATATGAATGGTGATCGTCTGTGTGTAAATAAGGGGTTGATATATTAATAGAAGGCAATGCTTTTGATATGTATTTAATTCTTTTCTGGAAGAAAAAAACCTTACATAAATATATATATATATATATATATATATATATATATATATATATATATATATATATATATATATATATATATATATATATATATATATATATTGTGTCTATAAACTTTCTACCTTTTTGAACACAGGTTACCTTGAGCAAGGCCTGATTGTGAAGGATAAGAAGCTGCTCAGGGATCGCTACACCTCCAGCTTCCAGTTTCGTCTGGATTTCATCTCCTTGCTGCCCACTGACATCTTCTATTTATACTTGGGTCTTGACTACCCGGAGATCCGCCTCAACAGGCTGCTGAGAATTGGCCGCATGCTGGAGTTCTTCGCAAAGACGGAGACTAAAACCAACTACCCCAACATCTTCCGCATTGCGAACTTGATCCTGTACATCCTCATTATCATCCACTGGAACGCCTGCTTCTACTTCTCCTTCTCCAAATACATTGGTTTCGGTGCTGACGACTGGGTTTACCCAGCTGTGGATGATCCTGAACAGCCTGAATATGGGATGCCCATGAGGAAGTATTCATTCAGTCTCTACTGGTCCACATTGACCCTGACTACCATTGGAGAAATGCCACCACCAGCCTTGGATTCAGAATTTTTCTTCCATGTATGTGACTTTTTAGTCGGGGTCTTGGTCTTTGCCACCATTGTAGGAAACATCGCCACCATGATCTCCAATATGAATGCTGCCCAAGCTCAGTTTCAGGCTCGGATTGACAACATCAAGCAGTACATGCAGGTAGGATGGGTTTATTATTTTCACTTTGCAATCATCTGTTCCTGCATTGAGTATTGCACTTAAATTTCGTTATGCATTGGGTAATGACAAAAAAAGATCTCGAATGCTTTTTCTTTCATCCGTAGGTCCGAAAGGTCGACAAGGAACTCGAGTTGCGAGTCATCAAATGGTTTGACTATCTGTGGAATAACGGCAAGGCGCAGAATGAAAGAGAGGTGCTGAGGTATCTTCCGGACAAACTAAAGGCCGAGATCGCCATCCAAGTCCACATGGATACGCTGAAGAAAGTGCGGATTTTCGCAGACTGTGAGGCGGGACTGCTGATCGAGCTGGTGCTCAAGCTGCGACCACAAGTGTTCAGCCCTGGGGATTATATCTGCAAAAAGGGCGACATTGGTCGTGAGATGTACATCATCAAAGATGGAAAACTTGCAGTTGTTGCTGATGATGGGGTCACACAGTTCTGTGTGCTGAGCAGCGGCAGCTATTTTGGTGAGATCAGTATTCTTAATATTAAAGGCAGCAAAGCAGGCAACCGACGAACAGCCAACATCCGCAGCATTGGATACTCAGACCTCTTCTGTTTGTCCAAGGATGACCTGATGGAGTCACTGGTAGAGTATCCAGATGCCAAAGGCATGCTCGAGGACAAAGGCCGGCAGATCCTCATGAAAGATAATCTGATAGACTTGGACCCAGCTAACATTAAGCCTGAGGTCAAGGAGCTGGAGGAGAAGGTCAGTAAATTGTATAGCATGATGGACCTGATGCAGATCAAACTGAAGAAGATTCTCAAACATTACAAGAGTGCCGAGAAGGTACTCAGACATCGCATCGCAGATCTGGAGCGCCTGACAGGGGAGGAGGTAGAAGATGAAGAGGAGGAGGAAGAGGAGGTGAAAAAGGTAGAAGGAGACAAAAAAGAAGATGAAAAAGGAGATGGGGAGAAAAAGGAAGAGGAGGAAAAAGGCGAAGGGACAAAAGATAAAGAAGGAAAGGATAAAGAGACAAAGGAAGAGGAGAAAAAAGATGAGACTACAGAAGAAGAGAAAAAATAGTTTATGTAAAACTTTTAGCATTTGTTACCTAATTAGCCACAATAGAAACTTTCTTTCTTACTGGACTTGCTTCTTAAGTGACACACAGATAATAAAACACCAAAAGAAAAAACATGACACTAGAAACTGCCTGAAGTACCTGAACTGGAACTGGTCTTCAAAGGGTATTTCCATTGTGTATATATATATATGTTATAAAATTAAAGAGTAATTAAATGGACAAATATTGCCAATGATAATATTGAAATAAAATATTGGCTTCAGTTATTCTATTTTTTGTGATTTTCATGACTGGATTTGTTCTGTGCCAGAGTCATACACTGGAAAACCCTGCTATTTCCAACCGTGCAGTATACACTGTCGTCCACATGGGGATAGCAAATAGCAAGGATTTATAGAGACGGCATACAGTAGCTCTGTTGTATGCATTACAAGTTACAAGCAACTTGGAAAGCTTTGGGACTAAAGCACTCTTCTATAGCACAATGGAAGTTGAAGGATTCATATGGAAATATAAAAAAATAAATTCAAGATATAAGGTTCAATCCACATCTAAAATACACACCATTTCAAACAGGTCATAAAAACGACAAAGGAATGTGAATTCTATAATAATAGTAGAGTAATAATATAGTTTATATGATAAAAAGTCTAGATAGAGTCAATTTTGTTACTTATACTGCAGTCTTTGATATTAGTGCATGAAGTCAAGTTTCTTCTGATATGCAAGTAAAGCATAATTTATTTTTAATTAAAAGAGGACATGATTACTTTTGCAATATTTGTATTGTATGATGTTTAAATATCAAACAATAAAGTTAAACTGTCATTTAAAAAAAAAGAAAAAACAAAGAAAGTCTTTGCAGTAAACAAACAGTATGCAGTATGGAGACAGATAGACATGATTAAAGAATAATAAATAATAAATAAATAAAACAAGTTCTAATTTGGTTTTCTCAAAATAACTAGAAACAAATGTCTACACTTGGTCTGTGCAGACTCACAGCTCACTCTTGGTGATTTAGGAATGTACGCGTGTGTGTACAACTTCCAGTCCTAAAATGTTTTATTTACAGTTTTCTGTGCTCTGTTAGTCAAGGTCACTCAGCCCTCACATTACTTCTGGCCATGGCCACAACTTGATTTAAAAAAATAAGAAGAAAAAGAACACTCAAAGAAACTTCAAAATGATTGAATTTGTTTGGCTTAGAGGGACCAGCTCTGCGTTCTTTTTGTGTGTTTTTTTTAGTCTCCCACATAAACCCCTCCAAAAATCTTAAATCAAATCTAAAATGTAAATTTATTCCATTTTATTTCTCGTCCTTTCGCTGGATAAAGACACAGACTCCACAGATCATCTTAAAGGCCATCACAGTAATTAGCTGATTAATATTAATCAGGGATTATGGAGACAGAGCATGTAAAACAAAGAGGAAAGTTCTTTCCTCCAACGAAAGGTCCAAAAAGCATCCACTTATCTTTTACATAAAAATGTTTTGTGTCTTCCTCTTTTCAACATTTCTAACTTTTTACAGAAGAAAGTAATATATCAAGATAGGGAATGCATTGGATGTGGATAATATCTAAAACAGAGAACAGAAGAGTGTTTTTCCACTTTTTTTTAGTTTAGTTTAAAAGTTTCTTTAATTTATTTAAGTTAAGTTAAGTAAAGAGTAAAGAGAATATAGTGTTTTGATCAGATTGTAAAGTAATTTTCTGTTTTGTGATTTTAGGATACACCAACAAAATCAACTTTTGTGAGGATAAAGAGTAAGAGGTACCACAAATACCTTTCATACATTGAATAGAAAGGCTCTATATAAGTACAGTCCATTTATAATTTACCATTTGTTGTAGCAGTGTTCAGGGGCATTTGACTCTGGACAGGTGTGTTTAGATTGGGCTGATTTCTCTTGTCTCTAGAGCCTGATTACAAATGTTTTATACAGTGGTGCTTTGCAAGCAGTGGTAAGTGTACACTGCTGCTTTACGAATCTGTGGCAATGTGGAGCAGAGGAAGTTCACCCCCACGGGCTCTCTGGTGTACTTAATGTTAGGAAGTTCCCATCATATTGCACTTTGCTACATCATAACCACATAATCGACCATTGGCGACTATTACTCACTGCTCACTTTCCCCCCAGGAAAGGGAATTGCCACCTGGATTATGTTCACCAGAAACCTTTGGACAGGAAGGGCTTGAAATGAAATATGTCAAATATGTCAATCAACATTTTTTCATTTTGCAGCATTTCAGATTAATTCATTAAATAATATAGATAAAAATCAGCATTAGGTTGATATAATAAATCAATAGATTTGAACTATCACATGGGGGCATAGTAGCATTTGTCAGTGTTGCACTGTTGGTAATAAAATGTGTAATCATATTAGATAAGCGACTTTATTTGCCCCCCTCAGTAAATGCAACAAAGCCCGAGAATCAACCTCTGTTCACTCCTCTTTCGTAAACAAAAGCACAGATGTGCAAGCCAGTCTACTCTGTTTGTAAAGTACACTCGCATTACACATATGAATGACGGGTCTGAAAAAACATTAGTTATTGAGCCAATGTGCCTTTTATTGCACCCTTCATTAAAAATCCCTCATGTTTAATTAGAACACATCCGCCACACTTGAGATACGTCTGTCACTGGCTGAGGCCCAAGGTATTCGAGCTTGGCAGGATTGGCTGCGCTCTGCTGCACACTGCAACACATGAAAGGGATGATGAAAGCTGTTTATAGGGCATATAGAAAGTAAAATATAAAATCATATAATAAGTATATATGCTTCCTTCATCAGGTATTTAAATTGTTGCTGTTGTAAGTCTTCTCTTGTTTTGCCTTTGTATTATTTGCATTCATACTTTCAGTGCTAATACAATAATTGTATTAGGTGTTTTAGCACATCAGTGTGTTTTCTATTATTGCTCAGCAGTCAAAATTAGCAGCTGTGCAACTGCTGGTTTATAAATCCAAACCCAGCCATAAAACCAGCCATATTTAAGATGCACTCATGGCATTCATGTAACTAAATACACGATCATTCAGACAACAGTCACAACAATCAAAGATGGTGTAATGTATATGTGGAAAAGCAGAGAAGGGGAGCATGGGGAAAGATGCTCTAAAGGACGATGACTAAAGATATTATCACTTTGAATATCGGAATCAAATCTTGGAAATAACAAACAAAGAGGAAACATCAAGTGGTCACCACATTCATAAGGACACGTCTTCTGGTGAATGTTTGTACAACAGGTTCATTATGATCCATCCAATATTTATTTCTATAGAATAATTTCTGTCTGGTACAAAGTAATGAGCTGGTTGTTAGAGCCACACTGACAGCATGGTTAAAAAAAATTAACACAATGCCTTGGCCAGCGGAGTTTGTAATGATTTCTCTAGAGAAAATGAAATGTGTCGTATTGTATTGTACGTACCGTCACCCTGAGCAATGCAGTTTATGGATTTATCAATAGTCTTAATTACAGGTAGATCATTCTGGGAGCAACAAGTTTTTTCACGGTCTCCTGTACAAATGTAAACATTTTAACCCTCTGGGCTCCGAGCAATAGATCGTTGATGGATCCCAGTGATACCCTGATTTAATCACACCACAACGGTGCCATCAGAACATTTTTAAATACAGTGTAAGTGTCTTTTGAATTGAGTTGGCAGGGGAGTTGGCAGCAGACTGTATTTTGTTACTGTGATTATTGTTGCATGTGTTCATTACAGCCCACTTCCCAGCCCTCCCATCTCTTTCGTCTCTGTGTAAAACCCAGGTTGACAGACCTGCAGTGTGATACAGACATGAGGACAGACGAGCGTCTCTCTTCTTCTGTACAGGTGAGTCTCATTGTTTTGTTTTGTTTCTGGTTAACGTCTGGTGTCAGCTGATACAAGAAGCAAACCTTTGTGTTTAGAACGAACGGGAAAGACAAAACATCTGTGAACTGTGTCATTTGAGTCCCTTCGTAACTGAACTTCTCTTCGTTGAGACGCAAAGCTGAGTGCTGCTGAATTTGTTACATTCAATGTCTCTTGTTTAAGGTTGCAGTAATTATATCTTTTGGATGAATGAAGACACACACTAAATAACATTTAATTCCAATTATGACGTTGATTTTTTCAATAGAGCTGCATTAACAAAATATATAACCATCGAGAATATTATTTACCTATGACAAAACGAATATACGGCTTCTAAAGTTAAACAAAATATATTAAGGTATTTATTTTATTATCAGGCTTAAACAACAACATTAACTCACTTCATATATAAAGTACTGAACTGAGTAATTAAAAACAATTATTTTGTGGATAATAAAGGTACAGAATTAAAAGACTGATCCATGCAGACATAATGCTCCTAACATAAATGGAAAATTAGAGGGATGAAAGGGAACAATGGTGAGTGGAGTGGTGGGTTGAGATGACTATTACCAGCCTTTTTTCTGCAGAGTGGATGAGTGCGGCAGCATCTCTATGTAGTGAATTTGAATTTAGTTTATCTTGATGTTACTGATGTTGTAAGCCACGATGATGCGTGCCGGTTCAACAAGTCAACAAGCCTAACCCAGGATCACTTTCCCGTCACCACCGGTCCCTGTGGTGTTCATTAGAATCTATTCCAAGTCAGCTGGAACATCAGTTCCCTGTTCACACCTCTGCCAATGGAAATGTTATTCTGCTAATTACTGTCATATAAGTTTCTGTTGTGTAAGATACTGTAGTTTTACTCTCTACACCAAACAAAAAGATGGCATTTTAGATATGCCAACTACACCAAAAGAGTTTTCAGGCTCACAGTCTCCTGTGACGTCAAACTGAAGCTTTTACTAATGAGAAGTTACCATGGAGCAACAATTGGGTCTGAAACAAACAGAATTCTGGGTGGTTTGTTCATTTTTATCACTGTCAATGTACCATAGAGGAGTGTAGGCAAGCTGCTTTACTCAGCTGAGCCCAATACTCTCGTTATTTATAACTGTATCTGTGTGTTTTGACAGGTTTGATCAGAACATGGATAACGGCAGCTCGGGATCGCTCGGAGATGTTAACACATCTCAGGCTGAACTTGCACCCTGCGCTACAGTGAGGAGCCAGGCCTGTCGCGTTTTCCTGTATGCCTTCCTCTCTGTTGCTATCGTCTGCACGGTGGTGGGAAACTTCCTGGTGGTCTTGTCCATCGCTTACTTCAAGCAGTTGCAGTCACCCACCAACTCTTTCGTCATGTCCCTGGCAGTGGCTGACTGCCTGGTCGGCCTGTTAGTCATGCCTTATAGTATGATTCGAACTGTGGAGGGATGTTGGTATTTAGGTTTCCTTTTTTGTCGTCTTCACTCAAGCCTCGATGTCATGCTCTGCACCGCCTCCATATTCCATCTCAGCTGCATTGCCTTTGACCGCTATTATGCCGTCTGCAACCCACTACTTTACTCCTTAAAGATGCCCCACAGTCGTGTTGCTCTCCTTATTGTTGCATGTTGGGCTGTTCCCATGCTCATTTCCTTTGGCCCCATAATGCTCGATCTTCATATCGCTGGTGTGGACGTCATTCTCCCTGAAGATGTTTGCGTGTTCTTGGTCAATCGCATTTATGCCGTGATGGCTTCTTTAGTGGCCTTTTACTTGCCGATGGCTATCATGCTAGTTGCCTACTGGAAAATCTTCAAGGCTGCCAAAAGACAGGCCAGGCAGATCAGCGCCATGGAAAGCCAGATGGCTGCTGGTGTGGGCAAAGACTCGAGCAAGAAACAAAGACATCGAAACGCCATGAAGAGGGAACGAAAGGCAGCAAAAACTTTGGGTATCATCATGGGAGTTTTCCTGATCTTCTGGATGCCTTTCTTTACAGTCAACATTGTGGACCCGTTCATTGAATACAGCACAGAGGTGTTTGTCTGGGACATATTTTTGTGGTTGGGATATATCAATTCATCTCTAAATCCCTTCCTGTATGGTTTCTTCAACCGTTCCTTTCGTAGGGCATTTCTCATGTTCATGGGCTGCAGGGTGTGTCTGCCCGGATCCTCCCCTGGGATGGAGCTATCGCATCCACCATAAAATAAAGATATGATCTGTATATTTTGTGTAGGCATAAAAAAGTTAATAGGGGGTATGTTTTTGTGAATCCAACCACAATTTTTGGTCAGCAGCCTGGAAAAATAAGTTTGAATCACACATAATTATAATAGATAATAGTGACGTGGGACTTGCCTACCATACCTCCAACCATGACGTATGAAATCACCTCTGTTCCTTCCATTACAGAAATAAGAGTCTGGTTTGTTTCAGTAAATTAGCTTCTGGATAATGTCCAAATTGTGCGATCGCCTTGGAGGAACAGTTCCCCAGTGTAGGAAATATTAGATGAAAAGTCACATGTCTATAATCATATGTTCATTTTGCGAAATAGCTTCCCTGTAAACACATTTTCAATAATCAGAAGGAAAGCTTCAAATGGATCCAGGAGGCTGACAGAGCAGGGAGCAGAGACTAGAAATTGCTACAACGGAAAATAAATTGTGTTTTTTCAATCTACATATTAGTGAGGAGGGTGAGGCTCAAACACACAGATAAGATAACACAGAGAAGATAACAGAGAAAACAACTGCAGAGACGTGAAGGATGTGCGTCAAACATCCAGGTACGTGCAGCTTCATGACGCAATGCAGCAAGATTTAAATCTCAGGTAAAACTCTTAGTGATTCTTTTTCTCCTTATGACTGAGCAAAAGTTATTGCATGATTTGTAAACTCTTTCTTTTCATGCAGCTAGTACTTCTGGCAAAACCTACTAACTAACATAAATCAAGTATTTAGACAGCTGTTGGCCAGCTGCTGATATGATTGCATTGCAAGTCTGAAAAATGAGCAGTGCAGCGGCAGCAGTTTTCTGCTTCTGCGTTGATATAGCCATATGTAACAACTCAGACACTAATTAACATAAACAACAACACATAAACAAATCAAAAATATAATATATCATAATTTATTTAAAAAAAAATATTAAGACTTGTCCACATTCAGTGTGTTTACCTCCGGAAATAACCTGAAATTAAACTTTTTATTTTATTTCTGTTGTGTATTATTTTAATACCTTAACTCTTAGTTACTCTTTTACTAATTTCACATTTAATATGATTTAAAGATTTGTGATGTGACAATGACTCAGACTACAAGCAAAGCTATTTAGCATGAAGTAACTTTTTTTAACTTTTCAATAAAATGTTTGTGCTATTAAATCAAAGATGAGAGATAATTGATGCTTTTTAGCAAGACTGTAACGTAATGTAATGTGATTTATCTCCACTAATCTGTGTCTCATTATTGTGATTGTTGTAATAAAGCAGTGGTCAGTGTGTAATCGTAAAGCAAGATTACTTTTGTCACTCAGAATTGCCACCGCCAGCCGACTGCTGTCGTGGATGGGTCAGCCGACAGTATTGGCAGCTGCATCTAGTGGCAATATAAATTTATGAAATGAAGTTTTGTTTTGATTGCTCTGTAGCCACACTAAAAACTGACAAAAATGGATTGTGTTATGGTGTGTAACATGCAGTAGATTCATTTTTAAAACTGAACAATAAATATATATATATATATATATATATATAATTTATTTTAAAATAAACATTGAATGACTAAGACACGAGTCGTGATTTGAAATGTTTGTTGTGAAATTACTACAAATTACATTATTAATCACTAATGTGTTTACGCTGTCAGCGTCTCACATGGGAATTGCTTTTGAAAAGATGAACCAAATGCATTTCTAAATCTGTCACTTTCAACATGTCACTCTTCAAATCATTACTGCAAATGCACTGACACATTCATGCTCAGATCATCACCAGTATTATGACATAATGATACGTACTACTTCCAGCATGATGGGACAGAGTGCTGTAAATGAAGGGTATGAATTATGTTATTTTTTAAAATCTTGCACAAACTATGAATTCATTAATATTCTGCTCTGTGGATGCTCGTAAGATAAGCCCTTCATTTTGGATTTTGTGACAGGGTGTAGGCAATGTAATATTAAATAAAAAACAAATGTTGTGGAAATAGAAATGCGATCTAATGTAATCTAAAAAGGGTTTGTGCATAGACTCATTGTGCATGAGATAAAGGCCACTGGTACAACACTACACCAAATCACATAAATTATTAATATGTAAATAAACCTTGACTCTTGGTCCAAATCTTGACATTTAATTGTGCTCATCTATAGCAGGTGATGTACTGTATATGGTGGCAGCTTTCATCACCAACCACCCTCGACTGTACACACTGTGGCCTGCTCCTACTGTAACACTCCAAGATAGACACACAGTGGAGATGTATAGCCTCTCTCAGTTGCTATCTCGGCTGATGTTACAACACATTTACCACACAGAAACATTGTGTGCTTTGACTATCAAAGCTCACTCTGTGTGTGCTCAGTACCCAGGGGAGCCTGATAACAGCTACTAATCGCCGTTAGCTGAGAGCATACAGAAACATTTACACCACAGCATACTAAGTGCTGGGTAGGTTGGTGGGAAAGTTTGTGTAATGTTATGTGATTCCCAGTGACACCTCCATATGCGCCATATGTGCCTTTCCATTTCACTTGTTTAGGAACTGAAATTACACCTGCCAGCTGACACTCTTTTGGGTGTGTTCATTTGAAATCAAAACATTCATTTGTAACTTTCGCACATTCATTTGCTCTTCTGTGTTGACACAGCACAGCTTACTCAGTAAGACATTCACTTTAACAGGATTATTGTTTTAGTATCTAGTTTTGCCAGAGTGCTAAACACATACATCCATGGTAGAATGAGGTTAATAACAGGACCTAATTGAGGTTTATTTGTCTTGTTATATCTCGGGTTTCTACCCACTCTCTCTCTCTCTCTCTCTCCTTCATCCAGTACATTACCTACAACCTTAATCTGTGCTGTTATTCACTGTATAATTTATAAGTTATTTATTTTTGGCATTGGTTTAGCATTTTAGTTTTTAAAGGCAGCATAAATGCAGAACACTTTTTGGCCAAAATGCTAAAAAGCTTTAGTCTCAAGGTTAAAAAAAAGGCAGCCAAACTAACCCGAGGCTCTATCAGACAGTGCTAAGGGCTGCGTTTCTATGGTAACGCACAATCACATTTGCAAACAGACAACTGACAAAGAGAAGAAAACACGACTCCATTTGTGGTTTAACATTGCTGTGAAGTGAGCAACGAGAGTGGAAAGAGTATTTGGAAACCCTAGAAACTGAAAGTCTATATTATTTTCTGCTATTGCCTCACTCACACTCTTCTTGTTACTTGTAACTTAATCCTGCACAGGCGCAGACATACCCAGATGCATAGTAAATTAATCTCACTGAAGATAATGCTTTGTGAAGCGGCAAAGTGTAACCGAAACACGGCAGTGGGAACCGGTGACTTTTATCACCGGAGTTATACAGTGGCTTTGGTGGAGTTATCTTGTTATTTCAAGTGTGTTTTCTTCTTGAGGGACAGAGGCGTGCGTGAGAATACAAATGTTTCCAAGGACGTTTGTTAAAGAGCAGAACAAAGAGCTTTTGAATCATGAGAACAAACTCTGCTTTATTTTTATTTATATATATATACATATATACATTTATATATATTTGTACGGTTCATGTTTCAATTTCGAGAGTACATCCCATATACTCGCAGTAATCGGTGCTTTAATTACAGTCCTGTCACCATGTGTTTGTGCACTCTGTGTTTTAGTCGTTAATGTACTAATGCATTTCTTTCTTACTGTTCAAGGAGATTTTCTGCATCGTGTGTTAGGGAGAAAAAAAATTACAAGTTTGACTTTCCCCCAGGGTCAGACTTGAGTAAACTCACAGGGGAATGATGCTAATGACAGGAAGTAATTGAGATTTATTGGTCCTGATAGAGTCTCTCTCTGTTTCTATTGCCTACAGCTCGAAACCTTGTGACACTGTGTGTGTCTGTCACTCTCACTTTGAATTCCTCAAATCTTCATTTGTATTTGTTTGGCAGTCACTACTCTGTTCAGCTTGCTTATCACACGTAGATATTGATTTATTTCCATCAATTTAGTTGGAATTTTGTCTAAAAACATCACTTCTCTAAAGCCAGTGTTGTACTTTTTGAGACTGTGCTTGGTCTAAAGAACACTTTTTTTAAGGGAATTAAACTCGACCACTCGAAGCCACAGCTGCGGGGATCTCATTAAAATGTCATAGCAATACAAGAGAAATCTTCTTTTCTATCTGTCTTTTAATGGGAATGCAGATCTTTTAGATCAGTTTTAAGAAGCTTCTATGGTTTGCACGCAATTTATCGTTAGCTCATCATAAGTGTATGGATATTGATTGATTATTGACATGCTGTTGGTCATGACTTTCTCTAGTCTTGACTACAACAAAAAATAAACTTGACATGAAGGTGAAAAAGTGCAGAAGATAAGACATGCGAAATACTGACATCTGGTGGCAGGGAAAAAAAAGAAAGAAAACATAAATACATTCCAAAGGTGCATTGGTTCATCTTGTTTTCTCTACTTTTTATTTTGCTTTTCATTCTTACATAAATCAACATAACATCAAAAAATACCCCCCCCAAAAAAAAAGCATGATCTTTTCACATTAGCACTTATTCGGCCAAGCAGACTCGTGGATTCTTCATCAAACTAGTGGTACATATCAATGCCAAAAGTTAGTTCATAAATCCAACACTTAGAACAAATACTGTGCAGCATCTTTATTCTTAGCCGGCCTCTTACAATCTTTACAATGCCTTGTCAAAACATACAAAAATGGCAACGAACGAAGTATCATAATTCATGGTGACACATTACATTTGATTAAATCCAAACATTCTGGCGAGAATAAAAAATTGCACTTTTTCCAAACTTTGTTCCATCAAAGATTTAAAATATTTGTTTCGATCTATTGCAGTCGCCTGTTTTTGTTTAGTCAGCTCGATATCAAACAAAGCAGTCACCATTCATTGGTGGTCCTCCTCACACAGTGTCAGCTGGCTAATAGTTAAAGACACGGAGACTGTCTGATATAAAATCTTAAAGGAAAGAAAAGTGTAACAGTAATAATGAGGCTTACAGTATTTTAAACGTCGTACCCGAAAGACGGGCTGTAAAATGTCAATGCACAGTGCTTCAAGCAGTCACTTTAGGGTCCAAGGAGTTCACTACATTTGTGTCCACTTCCAAAATGTGGCAGCTCACAAAAAGTTTCATCTTAAATACACACGATGGGAACGTTGAGATAAATGTTTGTGCTGGGATCGAACCGTCCTTCTCAGTACACAGCTTTAATTTGCGAGCTTCGATTCTCAGCAGAGTGATTCCCTATCACAGTCAAATGTGACTCTTTAAAAATAAATAATATATTCTCTTTAAATGTCAGTCTCTTTCAGGCCGTAGCAGTCTGCCAGATCATAGAACTGATAATTGCTCTGCTCGCAGGAGTTGTAAATCCCCATGGAGACTGTGTCTACTATATCAATACGACCAACTCCAGGTGTTGTACTTTTCCCTGTCCCACCCTTGATCTTGTTTGACAGATTGTTCACTTTCTCCTTGAGCTGGAAGGAGGACTTCTGCAGCGGTGGAAACAGACTCCATCTCTTGAAACCCAGCGAGCGCCCTTTCTCCTTCTGCAACAAAGAGCTGCCACAGGATTCGTGCGCGGCGTAGCCGGGCTTATAGTCTCCCATCGGATCTCTTGTCATTCCCCTGACGGCTGTCCGCCACCTCTGGTCATAGAAGCGACGCAGTACCCTCTGTCTTTGGTGACACTGGCACCTGAGGAGCCGAGTGAAAGCCCGCTGGAACTCTTTGCTGGAGCAGGGGTAGATCATTGGATTAATGCAGCTGTTGAAGTAGCCCAACCAAAAGATCACCTTAAACACGGTTTCAGATGGCTTTAGTGCTGGGAAGAAGGAACCTGGAAGGAGATAGAGCCAACATCGTAAGGAAACGTACATATATATATATGCACAAATACAAAAAAACAATATTTTGCTTTCATCATATCATTAGGATTCCAAGGCCATTTTAATGCATTAAAGAGAATTTAAACAAAGTATGAGTAAGTAATTAATTTGAGTAGTAACAATTTAATTTCCTTTGACATATAGTTTGTTTGAATTGCTATTAATTAATAAACTTTGAATGGTTTATCTTTTTGGAACAATAAAGGAGAGCTTTGTTAAAGTGATCCTAAATCTGTTCTTCTGCTGTTTGAGCCATAAACCACAAATAACATATTTTCATATGCAGCTGTATAATGCTACTTTGCTACATGTAGACATTTCTCATCCCTCTGACAGCAGAGTGTTCACAGCACTATTTTTTGTAATGATTTATTGTGCAGAAGTCAATGTTCGGCTGTGTTTATTAATAATAACAGAGGAGGTTCTGACATTTGGTGGACTTTTATTAACGAGATAGATAATCACAGAACATGCTCCGAGCTCCAGTGCATGACAACTTTTATGAATCTTTTGTTTGTGTAGAATCACCGCTGACAACATGTTTTCTTATCAGCGATAAGGATTTTAAATTATTTTTCTTAATGCTTTTAAATGTTGCACAATTGTCTGACATTAAACAGACTTCTAATAATACAAATATGATAATTTCACATGTTGAATTTATATTAAACATTAGAGAATGTAATTTACCATATGTTAGAATATCAAGATATACAGATTTCTATCAACCGAGGCACTAGCTGCTTTGTTCATTTTATTATAGCACTCGCAGTTGCAATGTTCATATGACATGCAGCTGCATGACATGCTGTTTTTTCACGGGATGTTGCCTTTTCCTATTGCTCTCTTGGTGCTCTCGTCTCCCCAGGCTTGGATATAACACAGTGTTGACCCTGGACGCAGAGGCAACATAGCAAAGTGCTAATGTCATGTCTGCACTGCCTGCGCCCAGAAGTCCATTTTCGTTTCAATTCTGTTAGTACAGTGTAGAAATAAATAAAATGGCTTGTCTCTGATTTTCAAAGTAATGGTTTCGTGTTGTTTTGACATCAGCCACCAACAATATACTCTGCACTCATGAACAAATTCAAACAGGAAGCTTGTGCCATTTACTCAGAGGCATAAACCGAATATTAAAAAGAGTTCTCACTCTGACTTATAACTTCTAGTGCAGCGTTCGAGTCGTTTTTTTGGTGCGACGTTTGCTACGTGACTCTTATTCTGCTTTCATTTTTCATCTGGAAATCAGTTCCGACTCAACGTGGATAGAGATTAAGATAAACACTGTGATTAAAGGATGTGATTTCTCCATTGATTCTTCTCCCTCGAATGATATCACCTCAAAGGCAAGACAGAAAGTGATTCACCACTCTGACGCACACACCCGGAACACCATGACAACAGGTTATGTCTCAGGATCTTTCAAGTCTGATGTCTGCATGATGATTACCATTTTATATCTTTTCTGAGAACATGTTTTTTTCTTTTAACTTCATGTTGGCTCATATCCCAGTACAAATCATAAAGCCAAGCAACAAATCAATGCACTGAATACACATTAAACCCTGTCAAGGAGTCTGGGGACCTGTCCAGGTTCTCAAGACTAAATTTTGTGACGGCTCTTTTGTGTGAGCAGACTGAATCCTGATCTGTTGCAGAGCTTAGGGAATTCTCTCCTTGACTTTTAATATTCTGTGTGAAGGTCAACATTTAATGCAAAACTCTCACTCAACATACGGCCACCAAAGACCAAGGATAGTTCAGTGAATAACCACTGTTAGCATGTATAATAAGGCTTATTTAAATGTTATGATAAATGACATATTGAGATGGTTAGAGTGGCTGATCACAAATATATACTCTCATTTTTTTTTTAAAGGCTGAATCATTCCATCTAAAGAAGCTGGCACAAATTGCTCTAACCGGAATAAACTGCATCTTTGTTTGGGACTAATTTCAGCCGCCAATTTTCTGTGGATGTGGTATCAACTCGAAATAAACTGCAGTGCCCATTACTCATCATAATGAAGGAACATTTTGCTATTAGTGTGGCCTACTGATCTGTGCTTTTTATAGTTTTTGGAAAAGAGTCCAGATCTCTGGCACAGAAACATAAGATATATCTAGCTTTGTTTGTATTTATATAAACATGATGATATTTTATTTTTTGATATTTTATTATGTATATTTTTATTCTTATATTGTCTATTGTGTAAAATGCTGCTGCTGCACTGTGTTTTCCCAGCTTGGGATAAATAAAATCTATCTATCTATCTATCTATCTATCTATCTATCTATCTATCTATCTATCTATCTATCTATCTATCTATCTATCTATCTATCTATCTATCTATCTATCTATCTATCTATCTATCTATCTATCTATCTATCTATCTATCTATCTATCTATCTATCTATGGCTACACAAGCTACAATACTTGAAAGTCGAATTAATTCATTGATTGGCTGACAATACGAAGATATGGAATATTACCATCAAAGGGAGAGAGCCATGAGTTTAAATAAACTCAACACACTCAAATGTAAATTGTGTAAGTTGAAGAGCACATAAAACTCATGGTAATAATGTTAATTCATCTAAGCATATCTGCAATTACACTGATGATGATATCAATCTCAGTGATGTCAGTGCGGACATTAGTCTCATGTTATGAACTGGAAAACATCAGAACAAGTGTGGTGTTCTTTCGACATTCCCAAGTAGATAATTCACAACACACCCTTAAAACAAAGAGTACAAATGAATAAACAGAAGATCGAAACGTGTGACTGACAGCAACAAATAAAGATAAACCAGCCAATTTGAACATGTTGAATAATTCATATGAAAAACTATATACTCACTGTGCTATACGGATCTGCGTGGCACTAATATAGGCAAATGGTGTTAGGGCAGTCTTTCTGGAGTTACAGATGACTCAGACTATGATTCGTCTAGATTTGCATCATCACAGAGAAAAAGGCCTGATTGGCAGAAGAGGTGCTAAAAGTACATGTCTGTCTCTATGCAAAAGGTTACTCATTAATAACGTGTCTCGTATCAACACGCTCTGTCTCACTGACCGAGTATGGTTGAGCAGGGCTAGGAATTAAGGAAGTCGTGACTGCTCCACACAAACAAACAGCAGCCTCCCATAGGGATGAAATCATGAAAACAACGGTGAAACCCTTTATTGATCCCTACGGGGACTTTATGCTTTAAACTACTTCCTCTGGGGCGGTCGCAGTCCAGGATCAAATTGCAGAACAGCATGTTAGAATAGATTCTGGAGGACAGATTGTCTCCAGCAATGGGCTCATATTCCTAAGGACATGAGAGTCCTTCGTTTTATTTGGATTTAACAGTCTCTTGCAGCCATTAGGAGATACTGAGGACACTAGTTTAGATGATGAAGGTGTTTTTGATGGCCTTTTTTTTTTAATCATGCAAATTAGAGGCCCTCTACCACCCACCATCATAAATTCAAACCTTGAGATATCATCAAACCAATTTCTCCAAGATAAGCTTTCCTTTTGGCAGAGCTTCCTGTTATTTTCTCCCTGTTTTTTTAGCAGAGAGCAACACTGAGAAGAACTGTGGACTCATTTCAGACCTTGTAAATAGTTCCAAGAGCAGCCTGTATAATATGATCACAGAGGCGTCATATTTTATTTGAATGAAAATGAAAATAAACCAAAGACTGTTTGTGATAATCATCTCGATATGCATGTTTCAGATGTATGTATGCGTTTTGTGTTCTGACTGTTTCCTCGAAACTCATTCATTTCTTTACTAATGTTCAATCCCAAGAAGAGATGCGTTACCCATCTATCTTCGACTTCTGGATACGAATAAACTTGCCCTTTTCACTCCCATCGAGCGAATAAAGTGATTAGCAGCACCCATTTCATTTCTTGCACTCTCTGTGGCTGCAGGCTTTTTCCACTAATAATTTAATTCAATACATTTGGAGGTGCAGCAAGACTGTGAGTGCTGTGAGTGCTACACCTGATAAGATACTGGCCATTTGTCCATAATGGCTTTTTCAATAAATCATCTGAAAAGATATGCAAAATTAAAATTCATGAGTCCGACATTAGTGTGTGTGTGTGGTGTGAAGTCTATTACAGTCTGTAAGTGCAGTTTCACATGCATCTTCTGTAGTGTGATTTATGCACAGACATAATGACTTGCATTGGTCAATGAAGGGCCTTTCCAACCACTCATGATTAGTGACTGTTCCCTCATCTTAACTCACATATCTCATCTTTTCTTCTCAGTGCAAATATAATTTTTTTTTATTTTCACAGTGATACGATTCAGCAGTGACCTTTCCCTGCTACAGCTCATGAAACAAAGCCCTCAACGCACAAATAGTGTCTCTGTATCATGCCTAATATTTCGACATGAGACTAAAACAGCCGCACTGGAAATGGTACTTGGAATGGGCATATGTGACGGTTGCAAGATGTTGGGAGCATTTACTTTCAGAGTGCTCGCTTCTGAAGAATGCCAGTGTATTATGAGTTCCTGACAAATGAAATTCATGTAAACATGCCAGAATCAGTGGTCAAGTTCAAGATTTGATCTGCTCTGACCAAAACATTTGTTTTTCTAACATTCTAGCAATCTTATCAGTCTCTGACACGGTTCAGATACAGAGCAAATGAAATCCAGAATGCCATTTTCAGTTTCCTGTAAATCTTACAGTGCAGGCAGGCTTATGTGGATGATGTTGTAAGTTTTCTTTAACTGTATTTTATTGGTTTAATGTTGACCTGTGCTTGCTCTTAGAGAAGAGCTGCAGGTTGGAAATGTGCGTCACCCCAAGGGATGCAAATGCATTAATTACTGATATTAAACATGAATTTATTTGTTGTGAAACATCTCATATCACTGCTAATCATTTGCGTCTGTCACATAATCAGTCGGGGTGTTAAATCATAGTTTCAAGTAGGTCACTTGAAAGCATTTAATGTGTTGGAAATCACTATTTTTGACATGGATCATATAATAAATCAATCAGCTTCTTTGCTCTGCACCTCATGTTGGAGAGGGTGCATGAGAGACGCACTGTGGTGCGTTTTATGACGGAGCACAGAGAGCAGAAATATAAAGTTATAAGACTTACCCATCGGCAGAAAGAAGAAAAAAGGCAGCCAGCACAGGATGAACATCCCCACGACGATGGCCAGGGTTTTGGCAGCTTTTTTCTCCCTGGAGAACTTCATCAGCCGCACCGAGAGCGAACTTCGGAACGGGTGGTTTTTGCTGCTCTTGGAGCTGGCCGGGCGCGCGTCCTCCAGCACGCTGCGGCAATGTATCCGGAGCACCACTTCCATCGACTTGTTTGTCTCTCGTTTGACGCCCGCTTCTAGGCTCTTGGTAGTTCTCCGGGCCACCACATAGACCCTAAAATACATGATGAGAATAACCAGGAGCGGGAGGTAGAAAGAAAACAGAGAGGAGAAGAGCGCGTAGCCCGGTTCCTCTGTGATCCTGCAGATGCTGTCGTCCACAGGCGGCGGTTCCTTCCATCCCAGGAGCGGTCCGACAGAGATCACCGTGGATGACACCCAAACTAGGACTAAAATAGCTACTGCCTTCCTCTCTGTCATAATGCTTGGGTATTTTAGGCAGTGTTTAACGCCTATATATCGGTCGATGGAGATGATGCAGAGACTGAGGATGGATGCGGTGCAGCAGAGCACATCCACAGCAGCCCAGATGTTACAGAAAACCCGGCCAAACACCCAGCATCCCAAAACCTCCAGGGATGCAGAGAAAGGCAGCACGATAATGCTGAGCAGCAGGTCTGCCATGGCTAAATTGACAATGAAGAAGTTTGTGACTGTCTGCAAATGTCTATTACATACCACAGACAGGATAACCAAAATGTTCCCAACAATTGCCACCAGAATAAAAACGGAGAGAATGATCCCAACTCCGACAACCTGTGAGTCCATGGTGAAGTTCCTGCATGTCGTGATGCTGTCGTTTGGAAATATGTGATCCAGAACAGATCCATTGAAAGCTTCAGCAAAATAGATCCCATAGTTGCTTTCGTTCCTCAAGTTAGAGTTTGTCATTTTGAAACGCCATAAAGAAAAACTTTAGAGCAAGTTTTTTTTTTCCTTCTCTCAAGAAAGCAGCGACATTGTTTTCAGTCTCTGTTTCCTGCAAGATAATCAAGCAGGCGCCCTCACGGTTTCAAATAAAAAATAAAAAAAGAAAAGTCCATTTAATCACTCACATGCATGATTAGTTTAAAAATATAAATATTCTCACTCAAGAAAAAAAAAACGAGTTTTTGATTTTGGATGAATTCAAAGTATCATTTTGATACAATAATAATAATAACAAAAATAATCAAATATATTCAGCTCCATTTCCACGCATTTCTTCAATATGTTGGTTTTCCACTGATGGCATCCTTTGTAAGTGATCACAGAGTCAGAGCTGAGTACAGCAGGTCTAAACCTACAGCTCCACCCACACGTCACATACTTACTGTTGCGTTCACGGTCTCCACAAGAGAGCGTCACTGTAAATCTGGTCACGATTTCCAGGCCTATAAGAGACACTAAAAGGATTGTTTCATGTTTCAAACAGTGGTTAATTGTCTTGGATTTCTGCATCTAGATGCATTGTATAAGATTAATGTCTTATAATACCCTCATGGGAAAAATAAAGTAAAAGAAAAAAACCTCTAAACCAGCTAACCCTCTCTTTTAACCTGCAAAGATGAGGCAAAGCTGCATCAGTCAGAGCATCTAAGCAGACACCAACAAGCCTGCACTCACCTCTGTGAGTGCCTTCGGGCAAAGCTGTGAAGTTTTCCAGTGACACCGCAGCTGCCATCTCCAAATCTCATGTGCATAACTTAAAGTAGAAAGACAGGCCTGTGCAAACCACCAGGGAGCCCGGAGGAGAGGAAAGGTCAAAAGGCAGAGTCACAGAGAGGACAAACATCCCTGCATGGGAAAACATCAGCCCGGGATGCAAAATGACTACTGCGGCAACGCAGTGTGTTATGACATACATCCCACTTTGTATACATACATATACATCCAGTATGATGAATGTTTAAACATGTGATAGTGGAGATAAACAAATATTCTGACAGTCATGTTCATCATTTACAATGTGTACGGAGGAGTGAATCCAATTAACAGAAGAAAGTACTATAGTTCCTGCTGTTACAAACATCATACTGATTGTTCCGTGGTAATTATGGTTTGCGCACCATCCAATTTCATCTTGATTGAAATGAAATGATCTAATTCTCTGAGCCAGAGTGGGCAGTTAAAGTTTTATGCAAATGCGCTTTTAAAATATTCTAATAACCAATAAGCTCCACTCCGCTCCATGATTACTACTGAGAGTGCAACACACAAGTCTCCATTTATATCTTCTTATTAGTTTTTAGTCTTTAAAATAAAGCTAAAGTTTTATACCTATGCTGTAGATACACTGAAGGATGTGTGTCAGCCATAGATTGTATTAAACATGGACATAGTATCCATGATGTCACCCAGAGGTTTTCGAAGAGCCGCTGTGAAGCTCATACTTTGTCTTGGCAGTGCTCCCCACTCATCTCAAAACGGGCAACAACACGGAGTGTGGGTGGAGGCACCCACCTGTCAATCAGAGCGGCCATGCTCTTAATTGTGCAGATTTTTAAGCCTAAATGTAATTAAAACATCTGAGCTCTATCAAAATTCCCTCTCAGTGCAGTTGTCATAAAAGGGAAAATTAGCTATAGAGACCAAAACTGCATTTTGTACCAGGCTGTAAACATGTTTTTTTGGGCTGTGAAATTGGACATTTTAACATGCAACTTATGGAGATTGACTCATTCTCTATCCAGCATCAAGTGGCCATTTGAGTTTTGAATTATTCTGCATTCATTGGCTTCATTTTCAAGCACTGACTTTGCCAGTGCAGTCCAAAGAACATTATGTAAAAAGCAAAATTTTAAAATGTGGCCTGAAGTGTATATAGATTTTTTTATTTATTCTTGTTTTCTACATTATCTGGCATGGTTACATTTAGAAAAAGTTAATGGTCAGAAAAAAACTATGGTTATGTGTTACGTCCGGCCTAGGGGAAGTAAAGGACGCTCCCCTCATTCCCCACTCCCAAGAATGACCAAGGCCACAGAGCTGCAGTCCAACCAAAGATCATTTATTCAATTATTGTTAATATTTCAAAAGTGGTAGTTTAAAGCTTCAGGGTGAGCATGGCCCAAAACAATCTGACCTAAAACTAACTTACCTAACCAAAACAGGAAAACAAAATACAGGGTTCTAACCTGCCTCCCTATGAAATGAACAGGAGAAAAAAAGAGAAACCAAAAGAGCTACTCACCCCTACTACTACCTGGACTGCTAAGCTAAAGACTGCTAAGGCAGACCAGTACAAATCACAGAACACAATACAATACAGAACAATACAGCATGGTGCAGTGGGGAGTAAGGTCAAGAGAAGAGGATGAATGAACCCAGCGGCGGCCATTTATAGCTGATCCACCAGTCCATTAACCAATCGGCAGGCAGCACCTGGAGAGAGGGAGAGACCTTAAGGTGGTAGCACCACCCCTAGGCAGGGAGGAACAATAACACAAAAATAACATAACACTAAATAATGACCCTGGGTCATAACATATGGTATAATGTCCTACATGAAAGTGAGATATTGGTGCCCCAGTGTCCGACTTTCTTGTGTTGAAAGTTGCCACTATAGATGGAAGATCTTGTTTTGTCAAATGTGGATTTAATTCCAAGAGATACTGAGCTTGGCTGGTCAAACCTGGCTCACCTTTTATCAGTCATTTGTCAGCTTTACACTCTGAGCTGAACGGTAATGGAGCAGAGTTTACGGTTATGGTAAAATACAAATGGTCATTAGCTTCATAAGTATCTTCCACCAAAGCATCCACTGCACTCGTTTGACTAAAAAGCACAGAAGATATATATCAGCTAAAACCGGGTCTAATATGGAGTCAGTGCTGTGGCTGTTTGGAGCAGCGCTTCTGTTTCTAGTCATGGTGAGTCTGCTCAGCTGTCAGAGCACATCCTCATTATTGGATTTATAAAAAAGCTACAACCTCATCCAGCCCACCTGCTCCTCTTTATGAGAAGAGCGGGCCAAATCTGCAGTCATGCAGAGCCAGCTTTATAGGTCACACCATACAGGAGACACTTTTTGATGGCACAGAGCAGGAGCGTGTCAAAGACAAGGATGTTTCAGATAATATGTGAGATGAATTGTAGAGGTGGAGGTCGCTAATGGCAATGTTTAAGATTTCATTCCACTCCTGTCTGTACTCTTGATTTATGACTTCGAGCTCCTGACTTAACCTTCTGATGACATGTTTTCAGAAATAAGCTTTTAGGACGACACCCTCATTATGTTTAGAGTTGAACTATAGCTTCCGATTCTACAATACAAGTGAACCCTTTTATTTCATCCCTTGTTATTCATTTAATATTGATTATGGCCACTTTCAATTCAGACTCTCTGCTTTAAGGGTGTTTGATGGTGTCCACATTCATGTTGGGTAAATTGTGTAGGGCTGGTAACCCATTTTTCTTATATAGTCAACCAAAGAGAGAAGGAAGCTCTCTTTTGAAGGTAAAGAAGAAAGTAAAAAAAAAAACCTTCAAAACAAACAAGAAGTGTAGTTAGCTGCTATTCAAGTCTTGTGCAACATAGGGTCTTTCTATTAAACTGCAGGTGGTGACTGATTGCAAAGATGTGATTGCAGCATCGTGGTTCTTTAAAATTGATGGAATCAACAGTGTTGCAGTGGTAACCTGGTACTGACACGTAACCCAGAGCTTTAATCTTAGTGCCATTGCTTAGTTTCTATTATACTGAGCACCGAACACGGAAATTTTTTGAACCATTTTCCCTTTTTTGTGCAGCTGTTGACTGACTCACACGTTATTAAAAATAATCAGAAACATAAGTTACAAATGGTCGAGGTTTCCCGAACCGGATTTTCCCAAGGGTAGTAACGTGTATTTGTAGTATTCGGCCTTTGTGTTATTTATCATATTGGTATGTATTCAGTAATGAAGGAATGGGCAGTCAGCACAGTGTGGTTCCACAATGTCGCACAGTTAGATTTTTGTGTTATCGTCATTTGTAAAAAACTAAATCTGTATCATACACAGCCTTCTCTTCAGGCTGGACTCCACTCGCAACAGAGGCTTTCGACCTCCATCGAAATGCCTGGTATTTCCTGTGATAGTGTACTGTATATGTACAATCAAGAAAAAAAAACACTTGCTTAAAGCTTTCGGTATACGCTATTTATCAAAAAGTCTGTCATCAGTGTCTTAGGAGTGAAAGTAGGAGGGGCATTCTGTTGCTTACTTATATTTTGGGTTACGTTTGTTTTGGTCCTAACCCCTTTCTCTCTCTCACTCACTCTCTCCCCTCAGACTCTCAATATGGTAATATGCCCGAGACTTTGACTGTGTGCCATCTTATCAGTCCTCAGCAGAGCGCTGGGATTCAGCCACAAGTCACGCTGTGCTTTGATATCACTTCATACATGACTGTTCAAAGGCGCAAACGTTAGAAAAGGTCAAACGGTCAGAAGTTTCTCATACTGCTCCTTGGCTTTGCAACGATGAAGACAATTGACCAGCAGGTGTGTGATTTACTTAAAAGAAACATCATGCACACTCAGAAATATTTAAATATAACATTATGGTTTTCAACATTTTGGCGAAAATTCCCTGGAGCTTCCGATTATGACCCAATAAAAGCAGCAGCATCACCTCTCAGCCTCTTTGCATTCAAAAGAGATGATCCACACCTTGTAACTGAGCCTCAAAGAGCTCTCTTATCAGACAGGGAAAACCTGTTGCATTCACTGGTTTGTTTAAACAGAAAAGGATCTGCTCAAATAAAGAACCTCACTGGATTCATGATGATGATGGAGACAGAAAGATGATGATGATGTTGATGTTGATGTTGATGATGATGATGATGGAATGATTAAGATGATGATGATGATTAAGATGATGATGATGAGGACGATGAGGATGACGATGACGATGGAATGATTAAGATGACGATGGAATGATTAGGATGATGATGATGAGGACGATGATGACGATGACGATGATGATGATGATGACGATGATGATGGCGATGACGATGGAATGATTAAGATGATGACGATGAGGACGACGATGACGATGGAATGATGATGATGATGACGATGAGGACGATGACGATGGAATAATTAAGATGATGATGATGAGGACGATGAGGATGACGATGGAATGATGATGATTAAGATTATGATGATGAGGATGACGATGAGGATGATGATGACGATGAGGATGACGATGGAATGACGATGAGGATGACGATGAGGATGACGATGATGATGATGACGATGATGACGATGAGGATGACGATGGAATGATTATGACGATGATGATGAGGATGATGGCAATGACGATAATGACGATGATGGCAATGATGATGAGGATGACGATGGAATGACGATGAGGATGACGATGAGGATGAGGATGACGATGATGATGATGACGATGATGACGATGAGGATGACGATGGAATGATTATGACGATGATGATGATGATGATGGCAATGACGATGATGACGATGATGATGATGATGATGATGATGATGATGATGATGGCAATGACGATGATGATGATGATGATAACTATGACGATGATGACGATGATAATGATGATGATGGAATGATGATGATGATGATGAGGATGATGATGGCGATGACGATGATGATGATGGAATGATGATGATGATGATGAGGGTGAGGATGATGATGGCGATGACGATGATGATGATAATGATGACGATGATGATGATGATAATGATGATGATGAAATGATGGTGATGATGATGATGATGACGATGATGATGATGACGATGATGGAATGATTAGGATGATAATGATGATGATGACGATGGCGACGACGACGACGACGACGACGACGACGATTGCTCGTTTCAGTCGAGTATCCGGTACAGATAAAGCACTTTCGCAGAGTACAAGTATTATATGAGTAATACGAGTCAATATCCTCATTGGGTAGCTGACTGTGTCTGCGTCCTGTGATAGGCTAGTACAGCGCCACTCCCCTACACACATACAAATGTATTGTGTTGCTGGGTCCAGCTCTGCCCACTCACACACAGAGCAGCTCTCTGTCTCTCCCTCAGTCACTCAGGTTCGCAGGTCTTCTCTATTAATGTTTAGGGTTTCTTCAGCTTCAGGTTTGTTCTTACTTCGGTTTCTACTTACTTATTAACCAGTGGAGTTCTGGTAAACGTGGGTTTGTTCAGACGTGGTGCTTGGTAGAATTCGGCTCGTTTTGTGTCTCTGCTTTATTCTTACTTATAAAGCTCAGGCACCATCATATCTAAAAGAGCTCATAGTACCTTACTACCCCTCTAGAACACTGCGCTCTCAGGATGCTGGGATCCTTGTGGTTCCTATAGTTTCCAAAAGTAGATTGGGAGCCAGAGCTTTCAGCTATCAGGCTCCTCTTCTGTGGAACAAACTACTATTTTGGGTTCAGGAGGCAGACACGGTTGTTCACCTTTAAGAGTAGACTCAAGACTTTCCTTTTTGATAAAGCTTATAGTTAGGTCGTCCGTTTGGATTGGCATGTTATGAGATTATTCTGTTTGTGTAGGAGTTGTAGAGGCCATGGCACTGGACCTGAGATAGACCAGAATACCACCACACACACAGGGGAGAGTCTGAATCATTTTTGGAGTCATATTCTTCAAGCATTAGCAATGAGGTACACTATTTTAGATATTATCTGGGAAGTCACATTGCACATGTAACCACAGGCCAAATGTAGTTGGGGGATTGAATATGTTACAATGTTAAGGGCATGGAGAAGTACAGGCTGAAAAAAATATAAATAAATACACTAGAATTAATTCTAAATATGACAATTCAGAGGGTGATTGCTCTGCTGGTTGTCTGGCAGATACCAGATATAGTCAGGGACATAAATAAGATTATGCTCATATATCTATCCAAAATAGTCCAGATTAAATGGTTAAATGACAAAGCTACTGTTTTCACTGTTTATGGGACTGTTCAAAGATCCAAAACATCTGGAAGGATGCCATAAAAATGTTGCCAGTCCCCTTAGATGCCAAAGTCTGTGTGCTTGGGATATATCCAAAGAATGTTATAGGGACACCTCATGGTATCCCTCCCATTATTGTGCAGTTTCGTTAAAAAAGCATATAGTATTTTGTATGTAATACCTAGTACATACTTTAGAGAGAAATATTGCTTCCCTCTACTGGTAATAAGTAGCCTACTTATAGCACACTTAAAGGAAGATATGGCCATAAACATTCAACAGTCTGCTGAATAAACACACACACACACAAAAAAAGCATTTCTCCTCGAGGCCCCTGGGGTCTCGACAATTGGTGGTCTTCAGCCTACAATGTTGCTCTGACAGGGAATGTATGAAACTCCATGCACCACATTGATGGTCTCGGGTTGGATTGCCAGCTTCCTCTGGCCATGGCTTGCTCGAAATAAATCTTGGCTAATAAACACATGGGGCAGCTGTGGCTCAGATAGGGGAGGGTTATTTAATAATACGGCTGGTGGTAGCAGTCCAGCACATTTAATGGGAGCATTAGGATGTGTGTGTGTGTGTGTGTGTAGGGTGGGGGTACCCAAACATGGATACTACTTTAACACTAGCAGACACAACAGATGAGGGGAGTGTGCGGTAGATCATAGATCATCACCGTCTGCCATGATACACACACACGCTGCTATTATCGTAGGTGCCTTTCCTCTAGAGAGCAGACTGGACAGTCAGTGATACACAGGTGAGACACCATCTGTTTACTGGAAAACAGCCATGTCACATAAATCTACCAGCACATACAATCTGCCAAGTTGAGTTTAAAGAAGGACAAGTTGGGGGGTAAGTGCTGTCAGACAGTGCTTGGCAGATATTTACTTAAAATGCTGATTTATGTTGTTAAGGTTGACTTTGGCGTCCTGTTGACAGCTTGATGCACCTATGGCAAAATGAGTGCTTTTGGGTATGAAATGTTTTTCTGAAAAATCTCAGATTGCACTACAGCTTGTGGAAACATATGTATTTTTCCTAGACTATTTACTGTTGCATGCTCACATTTTTTAAAGGCCGGAATATATGCATTCGTATTTTCTCCCAGATGGAGCTTTTAATTTTTACCCTGTACTATTGATTATGGATTGAGGCTGTACAAACAAGTGTATCTTGAGGTCAGGATACCTGGATGATTGGAAATTTATGCTGTTTTAAAATGCACCTGGAATAAGGTGACTCGTGATGGTTGTACAGAATAAAATCTTGCCCAGAATTGGGAACAGCTTCCACTTGGATATGTTGACACAAAGGGAGAAGGTAGCAGAATGTTCCTCAACCAAAAAAATGACAGATGATAATGAAGGATGTAAAACAAAAGGACACTGTTACTACACTATGCTATGTTCTCTCTGCGTGGGTGCACTTTTTTAAACTTTGGTACCACACTGATAATGAAAAAGTGGAGAAGCAGAAAAGATTGAAGTGTGATGAAAGAAAAATACCAACACAAAGTGATGAAAAATGGAGCAACCTCCTTGTTTTAGACGTAGACATCTAACCTGAACCTAATTTGTTTCTGTTCACACAACTCCACTATAAATAATAGAAACGGCACTGTGGGGTTCTGTCCTCTCAGATTCCCATCTAGATAGGACCAGTGCTGGCAGCTTGCAGGTGAAATAGTAATAGTAAATAATTTTCTTATTCGGACACATGCGGTAAATCTTTATACTTTGTAGATTACAGTTCAGGGAATATGTTGGTGATTTAGTGCAACCTGGAACTGATAATCAAAACAGGGAGTTGTAAATAACTATAACAGCTCCTGTGAAACATTTAGTACCCAAACAATGCATCCACTATAATTTAGCAATGAAGTTGAAAGCACAAAACAGCACCAAGTTTATTGAAGGAGTAAATTTGTATTGCTATTATTGTGTTTTATGATCCATTTGAAGAAGTTCTACAGATATGTCTGAAAATGATAAATGTATTGCTAAGAAATAGTAATTTGTTGACATGTTTGTATAGATGAATCAGTGGGCATTTAGATATTAGGTCTACTTGAAGTAAATGTGGTGTTTTTCTTTAATTTAAGTGTTCAAGAATTGGAGATGGATACATAGGCCTAAAGGTCCAGTATCTCAGATTTAGGGGGCTCTTCACAGAACATGCCATAAATTAAATACAATATGTATAAATATGTTTTGGAACAGTCTCTTATCTCTAGACAGCAACTTAACAACAGAAATAAACAACAGGTTTACAACCTGTCCCCATTTGTGACACGTGTACCGGGTGTAATTTTTAAAATTTTTTAAACTCACCTGTTCGAATGACGTTAAGGCTTAAAGTTACGCATAATTAACAGCATGGCCGCTTTGATTGACAGGTGGATGATGTTAGAGATTGTTTGAGCACCCAAATGTCATTACTAGATAATAGTAGTATAATAGTAATAACAGTCTAGACGCCAGCCTTATGTCCACTGTTGATTCAAGTCTGTTCCAATGTTTATATTAGCCAGGGGCCGGAAGAGTCAGGTCAACATGGTGCCAGGCAGAACCACATATTTTCAACTTCAAAAGCTTTGGAAATTTATGGGTATTTCATGCATGCACTGTCTGTTCTTTTTAGTGTCATTGGTAATACCCTGAAAATAAGAATCATATTTTTATTACCTTGCATGAACTTTTATATCTACACTGCTATGCTGATCGGTTATATCACCACAGTTGTCTGGAGTGACTTTTTTGCACATTCAATTGTCACCATAGTTTCTCCTCCATGCTTGGATGGAGAGGGTAACGGCCACAACAGGTTTGGCCATTCATGGCGTAAGTTGTATTTTAACTGCAGCAGAGATTTTGCCTGGATTAGTTAATCAGTTGCATCAAATTGGTCCAAAAGAAAACCAGAGGGACGGTCTGAAATTAACTTAGAGCAGGTCGAGGTCAGGACAAGCAGACAGGGACGAAGGCTGGAATGTGAAGCCTGAAGCGGAATAGATGATCAAGCGTGATCATCAGGAAGACCACACACACACACACACACACACACACACACACACTATTGCTGGATTACTTTTAATTAAAGAAAAATGTGACACTTTATATTAAAATGTTTTAAGACACAATAATATATGTTAATAAGGATATATAAGTGCTAATAATAGCACAATAAACAGATTTATTGTTAGATTATAAGACTTTTTTAAGCTCTTATGAAAAACTTAATAGTTTTTAGACTGCTTAAGAATTTAGGTATGTGTTTATTAACAGGTGACTATATATATGTAACTATATCTAACATTAAATATGTTAATAATGGTATTCTTATCACTTTCAGTCATGTGAGTAGACATTAAGCACCTCATATTATCTTTAGGCTTATTACAAGCAACTTCAAAATATAGAGTGATGCCAAAAAAATAAAATAAAAAATGTGATGATATGTTCTGGAGTCATAAAGAGCTACTGTGCAGATTTATAGTCATGATGGACATTGAAGATATCCTTTGGAAGTGTAACTCACACTAAATCTAATCTGTTTGAGGCGCTAAGGGTTTCTTAAATACCTTAAGTGCCTCCGCGAGCTTTGTGTCACAGCAGCTGCTGCAGCTCTAACTTTTTACTGCGTTGATAAGCCGGCCAAACTACAATAACTAACTTCCCCAGGCAGTATGTTTGCCTGAGGTCTGTCTCCACACTCCCACCTTCAGCTCGCACTTTGTAAATCTCTGGATTAGGTGCTAGGGGGCAGGTATGTGGGGAACAGCAGGAAGGACAGATGAGGAATAGCAAGGCTTGAAATGAGAAAAGACTCTAGTACTAGGAAAAGCATGTGTGGGATGTGAGGAGAATGTACAAAAACAAAACTAAGTGAAGGCTGAAGCCGTGAGACTTACAGCCATTTCTTTAGAAGAAATGTGACATTCAGTTAATTTCTTCAGCCGGAGAAATATGGCAGATATTAGGAACACAAATGACTTCTGCAAGGACTGCAAATCATAGAAGGACCCGTGTGTGAAGACAGGGTCATAACGGGTCTTCACAGTGCTAATTAAAAATGTCACTCTAAACTTCAGAGCTTTGAAAACCAACAAACACGTCTATCGAAAGTTATTCTAATGTTTGTAACGTCTCAAAACAGAAAGGAGAAATCGCCGGAAAGGGCCTCACATAGGAATCTTCTTCATAAACAGAAAGAGACACTCATAAACATCAATGTAAGCTTTTTAAAAAGGCACATATTGAATGCTGCGACAGGATTGAAACAATCCACGACTCAACATAGCAAAAATGTGTTTTCAGGCAATTCTTACAAGACAGAACAGAGTGGGCTAATTAGACGATCCTGAAGTCTCAGCAGTGCTATAGAAAAAAAAAAAAAGCTTCTTTCCTGCAATTTTTACAGCTGAGACTTTGGGATTACCAGCTGTCTTTGTGAGGTGGATCTGAGGGGGCTAACGATGCTGAGGCTGGTTCAGAAGTTGTGAAATATAGCCAGAAGCAAGGACATGCAAGGATCTGAAAACAAACAAAGAGAATTTAAGAAATATATTTTAGAATAGCAAAAATATTTTATAAAGAGACTGAGCGACTCTGAGTAACCTGGTCTGAGGGCAAAGATCATGCATACTCTATATTAGATGATTAATATTCATGCATCGCTATCCCTGTTTTGTTTTAATAAATAATGAACCTAACATACAATGGAAATCTCTGCCTCCTTTCTGTCTAAGACACATACACATAGATGGAAATTACGCAAACACACATTTACTGTAACTAAAACAACGGCGTGTTCTGCTGGCCCCTGCCTGACACTGTTTGAATCTCATGTAATTATGAGCTACTGACGGAGTTTACTGAGTCAACTCCCCTGAGATCTGCTTTGCGTACTCTGAGTCTCCTCCAAAACACAGAGACCCTCCGGCGTCTTTCTCACGCTACATGCACTTTGTTCAGAGAAGTGTGTGCGCGTGTGTGTGTGTGTGTGCGCGCGTGCGTGTGTGTGTGGACAGATGAAATCAACACTGATCCATGCTAACATACTGTTAAACACAACACACTCATATCCTCTTGGCCAGCACTCAGCTTAAATCTCATTTGATTGCTCACCACGGACCCAGTTTACCATGATAAATCTTCCTTGTGCCTCTGTGTGTGTGTGTGTGTGTGTGTGTGCTCACTTTTTGAAGACAGTGCAATGCAACGAGGGGATACTCATCTCCTATTTACATCCATTACAATTCTGTCTTGTAGTTTAATCACCTCTTCCATAATTAGAATTCATCCTTCCTGCCTAATTACAAACACAGTCGTGTTGCCCGGGGTCATTTTCTCCTCATGGCAGAAATAAATTCCTTTAACAATCTTTGGCTCAAAATGTTGTCACATTATTAAAATATCAGCTCTTCGACAAGCAGCTGTTCAGAAAGTGGATATGACATAGCGTTCTTTAATTCTGCTATGCTGATCTTTTCTGTAGACATGACATCTTTTCATTCTGAGGGACGTCTTCCCCGTTGAAGCGTTTCTTTGACATTTTTATTTTTAACTGAGACAGATAGTGTCATATACACAGATTGTAAAGCCCCTTGAGACAAATGTGTGATTTGATATATTGGTCCATAAATAAAGTTGACTTTCAGTGACCTGATTTAAACTTTGTGTCACAGGTGGCAGCAGTATTGGTTTGACAGTTTAATATATTTGAGGTGTAAGGTATAAAACAGTTTGACAATGTGGCAGAGATGATTGACTACGAACATTTTTCTGACAGACTCTTTTTTTTTTTACATCTCCCTCATTTTCCAAATGGAGAAAAACAAACATCTTACATTAGAGACATTTTATACAAGGTGCAGCAAAAGTTTAAACAGCTTCATACATTTTAGTTTCTGTGCTGAATGAAGAATCACCTGATCCACAGCCTAACATCTGTTTTCTAAATTCATTACATTTCATCGTTCTATATGCTGTTACAGTAACATTTTAAAGAAAATATGATTATATTTAGCAACGTTGCATTATTCTTGGAGAATTTTAATCTCAGTTCAGGCTGTATGGGTTTTGGGTCTACCCCAGGGAAACAAAAGAAGGCTCCCAGGAGGCATCTTACTGTAACCAGATGTCTAAAGCTCCTTTTGTCACAAAGGAGCAGCAGTTCTTTTTTGGGTTTTCTCCAGACGTCTAAGATCTGTCCAGTCACCCTATGCAGGGAACTCATTTTGGCCTCTTTGTGTGTCCACGATTTTATTCTTTTGGTCACTACCCATAGCTCATGACCATAGGTGAGGGTCAGAATGTTGATAGACTGAAAATCACGAGCTTTGCCATGAGACTTAGCTCCCTCTTCTTTTAAAATCTAAACCAACATTTAAACACAACACCACGCACACCAGTTCATCTTCCATAGAAAGAGGGAATAAATTAGCTCCATAAAAGCATCTAAAGAAAATCAATATTTATAATATAGCATGAAGACAGAGAACACAGGAAGAAGGGACAATATCTTCTGAAATTTCTGCATTTTGCAGATGTTTTGGTTCAGTTGGCTTCATCAGGCCATGACCTTCAACACGCACTGGGGTGGTTTGCAGCCGGGATGACAGTCAGCACCTCCAAGCCTGAGGCCATGGTTCTATGCCAGAAAATTGTTGAATACTCCCTCCGGATTGGAAGTGATTCGCTGCCCCAAGCGAAGTTCAAGTATCTCAGGGTCTTGCTCACGAGTGAAGATCAACATATGGTAATATTTTCCATTTTCCTCTTTTCCCGTCAATATCAGTTCTGGCAGGACAAGCAAGTTCAGTTAAAATAACAGCAGCTTACTTGGCTTTCATGCTTATTTGATGAATCATTTAGTTTATAAAATGATAAAAAGTACACCCATCATAATTTATCGGAAGCCAAGCTTATAAGAGTCTGAAACCCAAATATATTCAGTTCACTGATATGAAAGAGAGAAAAGCAGAAAATGCTGAAATTTGAGAAGCTGGAGCCAAATAATGTTTATTTATTCGGGTCAAGTAGCATATTGAGGTCCAGAGCTCAAAAAGCATTCCACATTGTTTTAGCAAGTTCTACACTTTATGCGTTATATACCAAAATCTGCAGACACCTACTCCTTACTACGTCTCAGGAAAGTAGATATGAAAGGAGGGTGTTTGCGGTGATGAAAGACAAAATAGAGACAAAACTAAAAAAAACTCTAACTATAGGATCTCATCAGATAATTCATTAACATAATCATGTTTTGTCTCTGACACCTCTCAACTTACATATGATGTCGTTATGGCATAGTGGTTTGACTGAAAAACAAAATGCAAGTGATCCATCATCGGTGACAGCGATCACTGTGATTTTAAAGGGCAGGAATGAGTGCTTGTGTAAAATATTCATCACCACTTTCCTGTGCATTCACTGTAAGAAAGCAAATTCAAAAATGAACAATGCAATAAAACAGCGCCTCCTTTTTTCTCCTCTTGTGTCACGTCTTGGTACCATTAATACCAGCAACTAGTAATTAATACTAAGCTGTTAAGATCTGAGGTGGTTTTTCCCCCTGCCTCACCCAGGTGCCACATCTGACTGCGGATCAACACTGATTTACATGTAACATTTAAAATCTGCGCTCGCCTATTTGTCCTGTCACTGCGGTCATATCAACAGCAGGGCTGGTTGCCACGAAAATAACAGCTTGACATTTCGGAATTGATTTTAGACAATTACACTATTATAGGTAACATGTTGATCTTTATGCATATTTTCTCTGTCTGGAACAACAGACGGCTTAAGGCTTACATACTGTTCGGGTTAAAATTAACCCGTTTTGGGCAGCAGTAAAAAAAAAATACCCTTCATGTCATTCTTGTAACCTGAAATTTGATACCTTGTGACCCATGTAGACCCATGTAATTACTATAAATAATAGTTCATGAAGTGTAAATATGTTTAAAAAAGTCATTTTATATACAGTTAAAAGTCAGAGATAAAAGGGTGGTGTTAGTTTTAAACAGACATGTATAAAGTACTGGAGTAAAGGAGTGAAGTAGAAGTACAAGTGCTATATCAAAAAACTGACTTGAGTAGAAGTTGAAGTGTTCTTTAAACACCATACTTAAGTGAAAGTACAAAAGTATTCAATTTTTTTGTACTTAAGTATTGCAAGTAGAAGTATGTAAAAAATGCTACTCAAGTACTGAAAGTACAAGTACAAGTACTGTTGTTTATATAATTTCAAATATTTATTAAGGCACAACTTCTAATGTTACAGTGTTACAATGTTCATGGTAGAGTTCTGTGATTTCCCATGGTCTGTGAATGCGTCTGAATGAATGCGAGAGCGAGGGGGCGGGGCAGCAGGTGAGAGAGCGCACCTGGGTGAGTCAGGTGTATGACGTATGGCGCACGAGCGAGGTTGATGTGTGAGACTGTTTTTTTTTTTTGGCGCGGTTATGGCGACAGTCACCGAGTCCTGGAACCAAACCGTTCAGCAATAAATGCAGTTTGTTCAATATCGCCTCGTCATTCATCACGTGTCCAGCTGGACGCTACAATAGTAGATACTGCATTTTAGTACTTAAGTACAGTACTTACTGTAAGTAGTTTCACTTCGTTACTATACATCTCTGGTTTTAAAATCCATATGATTGTCAGCACAAAAGCTAGGAGACCACATTTGTTTGTGGGGTCTCTTAAATCTCTCATCTTTGAATGTATAGCTGTAGCCAATCCTGTCCTCACCTGGTTCCGGTAGGAGGGGCTTAGCCAATCCTGTCCTCACCTGGTTCAGGTCGGAGGGGCCTAGCCAATCCTGTCTTTACCTTGTTCAGGTGGGAGGGTCTTAGCCAATCCTGTCCTCACCTTGTTCAGGTGGGAGGGGCTTAGCCAATCCTGTCCTCACCTTGTTCAGGTGGGAGGGGCTTAGCAACACCGACGTGCCGACACCGACGGATTGCTAATTTGTTTAAGACCTACTGTTGGTTTTTCGCCATGAACAAGCCTGTAACTAAAGTTACTGAGAGAAATTATGTGATTCAGGACCGGACAGAGCGAGGGCCGGGAGAGCCCTGGACCTTTGGAGGGAGTCTGTAGCTGCTGGACTTGAACGTGGCTCACCACGCCGTGTTGCTGCACGCTCATTTTCTTGCCACTGAAACTGCACCTTGCCTTTTGCCTGTTGCCTGTTTTCCATCTTAATCTCTGACTGTTGCTGGACTCGTGAGTACACCATTAACCCTTTGCACGTGATTTTGTTTATGCTTATGTGTAAACTTTTCAGAGAATTATATAGGAGTAGGGGTGGGCGATATATCGAATATACTTGATATATCGCGGCTTGTTCTACGTGAGATGTATGAAATGACTATATCGCGACCATCGAGTACTTGGCACATAAATGTTTTAAGCCGTCAGCATTTAATTCCCCGAAGTTTTGCCCGTCACTCACTCCTGGTGCTGCTCACAATGCTTACAATGCTATCAAGGTAATAATGACATTATTTATTAGAAATAAACAATACAAAACAACAACAACAAAAATATTGAGATGTATATCGTGTATCGCGATATATCTTAAAAATATCGAGATATTGGTTACAGGCCATATCGTGCAGCCCTATATAGGAGTTTTGAATACTGTTATCAATGCATACTTAAAGGTCAACAGTAAACTATTTGACTAATTTGAACATCCAATTCGTAACTTTGTAATAAAGAATTATTGTTGTTTCCAATAAATCCTGTGTTGTATTTACAAAGGTGATACTTTTTGGATACATATAAAATAGGTTAAAGTGAACTTTTACTTTAAAGGGGAAGTACCAATTTTGTGTTACTTCTTAAACGTTATCTGAGGCACCGCCAAGTTATTTTATATCACATTTATCACAGGTAGCGCCATCTCCAGACGAACTCAGGCCCCGCCCCACTGTACTACAACACTCCAATTATTTGTCAGTCAATATTTCCTAGCTAACACCCAAAATACTCGAAACTATTTTGAAATGTTATACTTTGGCACACATGCTACAAATTTTTGTACATTGAGGCTGTATTGGGTACTGTACTGTATATGATAGTGATTTTGGGGAGGATGTGTCGGCATGTAAGGACGGTGTCTAATGGTTGCAATGGTTATGTGGTTATATTATGACAGTTCCAGAATGTTCTTTTTCTCCAACAACGAGCGGTGTAGAACCTAAAAACATACACTCATGCTATCTGAATCATAAATTAAGAATTAACAATGAATTTATTAATGTCAGATAGGATATTTATATGTTCTAAGTAGATCTGTAGTTCAGAATTTGGTATACATACTTTTTATGAGGATTTTCTCAGATGACCATACTGTGAATATTAACAGTTTGTAAGAGTTAAGAACGAACATGACAGTGATTTTTATATCTTCTACAATTTTAACTTCTAATTGAGGCAATTGTCTGACAAACAATTGCACTCTGTGTCTTTGAGAACTCTGACAGATTTGCTCTAGCAGCCGGCTTATGTAATGTCACGACACTAGGGATGTAACGATGTAACTCAACTCACGACTCGATTCGAGTCACGATTTTTTGTTCACGATACGATTTTTTCACGATTTTTTACAATCAAAATGAGCTACAGACAAATTCTGACCAAACAAAATTATCTTTTTATTTGAAGGAAAAAAATGTCTCTTTACAGAAACTCTCAAACAGTTTGTGTTCTTATTAGGGCTGCCAGCAAGCAGCTGATCTGACCATTACCTTTCAGCTTGAAGTATGAGCTAACTGAAAATAAGAACAATTAAGATGATAGCTCGTTAACCCTTTGATGAGAGTCAACGGCCCCGGGAAACGGCGAGGTCCGGGCGCTGTAAACGCAGAGCCGGTCACGGCGCACCTCCGCCAGCGCCGGGGAGAGGTCCCACGAGCGGATCCTCCCGCACCGTGCGGCCGAACCTGACCCGTGCTTAGTCCCCCGTGCAGACTGCGCGGAAGTTGCGGAGAAGTTGCGGTGATTGGTTAAAATTGCAACACCGCCCTGAATTCACGGGGATTCACTGAAGTTGCGTTGAAGTTGCAAATCGCAACATGGTGAATTCCTGGAGGGTCTGTGTTATGGTATCATTTACTGTACAGTCAGGCCTGACGCCGAATAACCACTACTGCGCATGTGTGTAGGGGTGTGTGTGTGTGAGACACAGAAAGGCAGACGCGACAGTTGAAGCTGCAGCCACAACGTAACCTATTTCTAATTTAAAAAAACTTACTCTCGCATTCGCCAAGAATCGCGATTCATTTTTTCTGTGAACCGGTGCGAGTCGTCACGCATTTGTACCGATTTTAATCGTGTCACGATGTATCGTTACATCCCTACACGACACCATTGTCACCAGCACGCTTAAAGCAGTTTTAAATCGGTGGCACAATTAGCAGCTGTTCATATTGTGTTTTTCACATTTCTCACCGGCGAACTGAATGTTAGTGTAATAGGACTGCAACAAGCCACGAGGGTCAGATATCAGAACAAACTGTGTGTCGGGACTTGACACTGAAAAGCGTTACAAAAAGTGAGTTGGGGCAAGAGAGGGCAAAAATGCCCAACAGGGTGGATAATGTTGAGAAAGGGCAGATACTGGCTGAAACTGATGTCTGCCATGGTGAGAAAATCATTGCCGGAGAAGACAAAAAACTTCAGTATTGCCGTACAACTGCTGTTTGTTTGAGGAGAAAGTTGAAGGAAGCCTGTGGGCAGACAAATTAGGATGTTGTTAGATCTTTGCACTGACTACTCAGCAAAACTGAAATGAGTTTTTTCTTGAACCTACAAGAAGTGTCTTCGAGGCCTGATGCTTAGAAACAGAAAGATTTTAATAACCTATGTTCCCTTGAAAGATGTTTGCCTCTAGACATGGGAACCATTTAAGACAGTAAAGTAAAAAAAGACAAAAAGAACAAAACGGGGGGATTTCTTTCATCTCAATCAGGATGTAATGTAATCCAGAGTTGCGTCACATGTCAGTCAGATGTAAGGCAAACAATATATGTATTCATCTTGGTTTAAACTGTACAATCTGTCCCATGGGATCAAGGGAACATAAAGACTAGTCTCTGAAGCTCATGAAGATGCTGATGAGTAAAGCTCTGCACAGAGTCAAAGTTCATACCAAGCAAAACTCATCTACTTCCTCCAAATATTTCTTTTGTGAGAATAGTTGCTAACTCCCTCACATATGACATGCAAACTCCAGCTGGGTTGAAAAAGATTGCATTCTCCCATGCAACTTGTGTTAAAGCAGAACATACGTTTTTCTCTCAGCCCTGGACAAACCAGCAGCGTTGTTATTATAAGCAAATATCCCGTCAGCACGATAAAAGAGATTAAAAAAAAGCTGAATATGTTTTCCTTTGATACAAGATTAAATTCATTACATGCTGCAGCCAAACGGTGTCACAAAAATGAGATCTGCAAGCACAAGGCAAGTGACATTTAGCTGGTAAATGTCTTTGTAGTTTGACTGACGCATAGATCAGTCTTAGAGAGTCTGTTATGATTTGAATTTGGATAATCCTGCAGGCGTGGGCGGGAAAAACAACACGGCTGCTTACCTCTGTTTGTTTGCCTTTAACATGCATTAACATGCGCTAATAATGTTGGAAGTAGCATATTTGTAAGAGAATAACAGCATAGCGCAAAAAACAAGTAATTATATTTCCACTTTAAAAAAAACAATACATCACAACTACATTTATATTAACTAAAAGCATAGAGAGGATTCACATACCACCATAGTGGTTGCATTTTGGTATCTTAAAGACTTTACATCTGAAATCTGATGCAAAAAGGATGTTTACACTGACAGGTGAGGTATAACGATAAGCACACCTGTAAGGTTAAAGGTAGCAGAAGTCTTAACTGGATGGTAAAAAGGGTACCAAATAATACAGTACAGTTTGTACAGTAATAAGTCTGTATAAGGAGGCTGGTTGAGGTGGATAGGGCTCGTGTCCCATGTGAAAGTCAAGTTTCAGTTAGATAACATTATATACTTGTATCTCTTGTTGTCACATAACAAACTTGTCTTAACCCAAATCATGATCTTTTCCTAAACCTTGCCAAGTCATTTTGTTGCATAAACCAGCACCAAAGGCGTCTTAAGGCAGCCTTTGGTGAACAAAGCAATGTCAGTGTTTGACAACCTGGGATGAGAACGTGTTGAGAGATTCCTGCCAATAACAGAATGTAACAGAATTAGATCAGATTATCAATTAGAACTTAGGACTGATCCAGAATCAGCACTTCGGATCTGTTTGAAATTTTTTAAGTTTTGTCTAGTTTTTGTCTACAAAGCAGTGAATACTTTTTTTTTGGGCTTTAAATCTTTATCATCAAGTAATCAAGTAATTATCCTAAATTTAGCCGAGCTGTCACTGTAATTAGACAAAGAACAATTTCTGATTAGTCAGTAATTAGTGGTTAGGAGAGAAGTAGGAGGACAAACGTCCCTCAGCCCTCCAGCGTCTGCTCCTACTGACACTCTGATGAAGACTGACGTGCTTGTCTGATTAATCCTGACGTGACTGTGGAGCCACAAACCATAGCTGTATTTTGTAGACAGAAGAGATTTAATAAGAGATTTCATTTTAATCATCTAATTTCGAGGGTAAAAATAGAACTGTGACTTTTTGAACTCATGGCTGGACGGATGTGTGTTTTTATTCGATGATTAAATTTCTCCTCAGCGCTTTGCTGATTGCCTAAAAATAATTTTCTCCGCCCGTACTCTCACACCCGACTAGGAAGAGTGACATGTGTAAGAAGCCATGACAGTTATGTAATGGCAAAATTATTAATCCTCCCAATTTGCTGTCAAGCCCGAGCTCACGACAGTTAGAGCTATCTCCAGACTGAAGTGCATGCTCTGAAAACAGATGAGACACATGTTTTATAAAAAGTTAAATCAAACTGTTTTTTTTTATTGATTCACAGTATCTGTAAACAATAAAAGAGTCACATTTTTTTTTCTATATAGGAATTATATAATTTTTCTGTGTGCAATCAAGGACACAGAAGCTATAACATTTTCCTGCATAGTTCATCAGGAGGCACTTATATACAAATAGCCATCTGTGGTGAAGGACTAACAGATATGCCTAGGCTGTCAGAAATAGATTTTAAAAATGATTGCCAGTAGTTAGACAGTTTAGAGCGTGTCCAGATCATGTGTGGCAGATTGCAGGGCCTCTGGGAGCATCTGTCACAAGCTTCAGTAGTCTTGTCTGGATAGAGTTTGAAGAGTTTGTCTCTGCTATAGTGCAGTCTAAAGAGTACTTTAAATTGGATAAAAGAAAGTCTGGCACAGCCAGAGGAGGAGGTAACTGCTTCCAAGGCTTTTTTTTTTTCCATGGAGCATCCGAAATACTTCTGGAGTGCAGTGTCCCAGTCGGCTCGGCTCTAAATCAAACTATTTATCATTTTAATAGCTCCACATTTTTGCGTTTCATTATCAAGTTTAATGGATGTTTTAATTTGTGTCACAATGTGTCACAAATATAAGAAATCATAGTCAAACAATAAATGGTTTAATGACAAATAGGGTAGCCTACATTGGAACAGACAGCTAGATTTTTATCCAACCGAACAATCCCACTTTTTCTCCCTTTAAGCCTCCATCTAAAGCCACTCCACCAACAAAACACATTTTCATGTGCAACGAACACACAAATGAAAATCTTTGCCAGGGCTCATTGCATGCTTGCGACAGCCACAGATACACAGATTCTTTCTCTTTTTTTCCCCCCAGAACATTTGATTTATTATCGCTGTCAGAATACAAGGGTCATTTCAACAAACATAACAAAAAAAAGCTTCCGAAATTGCATTACCTAACTAACTGCGAGAGTAAAAACAAACGTGCCAAAGCGTCAGAATAAGTTTAGACGTGTTTGAAATGGAGAGAAGAAAAACTCGTTCTTGTTAGAGTTATATGGTACGGCTGGTGATTTTTTCTTTTTGTAAACACGTCCAATGAAAAGGCTAAAACCATCCATCTCAATACTTTCCAACTCCTCGCTCAGCCTCAATTCCATTTGTTTCTACTGAAAGCACACATCTTTAAAAACATCTCACATGTAGAGTTTCTTTTTTTTTTTATAAAAGACTGAATAATTTACAGAAACATCATGCTGGCAAACAAAAAGGAATAAAAAAATAAATGCATCTGTTGGAGATTCCTTCAGACGAACACATTTAGCGCTCTAGTGAGTATTTACAGCAGCAACATGCTGTAATTTTGCTGTAATCTGATCCTGAACTACACTGCCCGTGCTCATCACAATGTAGGAACATGTTACGCAGTTCGGTGCTGCAGCCCGCTGATGTGTTTCTAATAGATTTTGGTCAACAGTGCAGCTCTGTGGCACTGGTTTTGGTCTTTTCATTTGATTTATTGATGCTATGAAACTTTTATTTGTGTTTTTTGTTCATTATAACCTTCTTTCTTTTTTTTTTAAGATATTTTTTTGGCCTTTTATGCCTTTAATGATAGGACAGCTGAAGAAAGATAGGAGGCAGAGAGAGGGGGAATGACACGCAGTAAATTAGCCGTCCGATGCGGGATTCAAACCGGGGCCAGCTGCAGCGAGGACTACAGCCTCTACACACGGGGCGGCCGCTTAACCCACTACGCTACCGACCGCCCCATAACCTTCTTTAAACTGCGGCCCTGAAGATTTTAATATTGTCAGTCACTTGTTTATTTGGACGAAGGCGTTTGATATTGTTTCACTGACAGATGCATGTGCTTGTGATGCGATGCTGTAGCTACAGGGAGGCCTTTCTCATAAATTCACAGTTTATCTTTGTAGGTTAAGATAAACGTTTTATAACAAGGACTTCCCGCTTATGGGAAATCGCCGCTCCTTTCTTTTTGTTCCAACCAGCAGTTTGCTTTTATCGGCCGTGCAACATTTACAATAACAAACACACTAATTAGCCACTCTAACCTCGGCCTACAGAGGAAGAAGAAAGCCTTTGTGGTGGCTGTATCTTGGCCTCAGAGTGTTCGCACAGGTCGGTTCACATAACCCTCGGCTTTGTGCACAGGAACTCGTCAGTGATGTTTTCCTTCCCTCCGTAGCCGCATGTGGTTGCAGCTCCGAGCTGTTATCTAACGTTTGCGTCTGTGCGGCATTTAGCACTTTTGGAGATTCACTTTGGAAATCTCAGCAAACTGGACTGGAGTAATGTTTTTATCCAAGAGAGTTGGCAAGTACATTAACTCTGAGCTGCTGCTCTGTTAATCTGTGTAGCTCATTTTAGCTTCCCATTAAACAGCCATGCATCTTTGACTGAGGAGCTTTGCACAGAAGCCAAAAGGAGCATTTGTCTCCTTGGTTTAAAGCAGTACCCCCCTCCTGACTTAAATCCAGTTCCTTTTATTGTAGACCTGCAGTTGATAAGACATGCATAATAAAGGTCTGCGAGACAGGAGAAACAGGATTACATATGCTGAAGGATCGACCGGCTCTCTCTGCTTCATAAGTCTTGACAGGTAATTGACAGTGCTTCTTATATACAGGCAGTTGTGTGTGTGTGTGTGTGTGAGTGCGTGTGTATAATTCTTTAGTGTAAAGACAAATCAGTCAAAGTGTTACTAAAAATAGCACAAGACAGTCATTGAAATTCCACATGGCACCGCTCCAGCTTTAATGGACATGCAGCAGAGGAATGAACTCACCAAGACTATGTTTCATTTCTGCACCAGAAAGAATAATGAAACAGCACTTTGTATAATTAGGTGTCGTCAGTCAGAGAAGCTGAGAGATGCGGCAAAAAAAAGCCGAGCTGAAAACAATAAACTTTCAATTTCCGCAGTACTCTCGTTGAATAATGACACAGAGTCTTGGAAAAAAAAGAAGCTGGCAGAGATGTGACTGCAGCTGAACTGTGATTGAATATTTTGTCAAACAGAAAGAGAGAGCGACTGTGAGGAGCCACATCAGATAGGAGAGGGAAAAGTTTGTTCTTAGTAGTTTTCGGTGGAGGTAATAAACACACACTTTGAAATTGTGCTGGAGTCAGTTCAGACCCTCTCTGACAAACAGAAGGAACATAACCACTTTTGGAAAAACACTTTTAGTCTGCAGAGAGACACGGTAAAGAGAAAAATTGGTGGTCTTGTTTGACAGTGACATGAAAAACTTACATGAGTTGTGTTCACGGTCATTTTGGACACTTATCGAGAATCAAAATGTCAATTTTTCACCATGTTTTTGTTGTGATAGATTTATAAGCAGAAAGCTCTCTTAAAGTCACACACTTGAGGAAGGTTACACGTTGTACTCTTACAGGCCCTTGAACATGTTTTGTATGCTGGTCTACTCAGACATGTTCTTGTTCACCCAGATTAGGACAGGCGCATGAATATAGTGGTACAGTGACTATGACAGCAGGTCTACGTTATGGTTTAGTTCTGAAGTGAAGCCAAATGCAGATGTGAAGGTGGAGTGAACTTTAATCACTTATAGAACAAAAGAACTAAGTCCAGATAATAAAAAAAATGCATACTAAATTCAACCATCCAAAATAAACCCAAACAAGTTACAACCTGATGAGAGAAAAGACATGTAGACTGAATACAAGAGAACGAATTAACTAATTTAACAAGTGAAAGAAAATAAGCAAAGCGAGACAAAGGCAGGAAGTAACGAAACACATGACACCCATGGAAAAACTCTTTCAGCATTAAACAGGAAATACCAAACCATGACAACAAACGTTAGCTAATGTGAAACAACCAGGTTTGATTGGTTGATTGTCAGATGGTCAAAGGTTTTAAAAAAATCATACAGAACGTGCAAATCAACCAGGAAGATTTGAAGTCACATTGGTAGCTAGTTTAGTTGCATCCATCTCCTAAATGTCGACAGAGCATGCTGTAACCGTTTATACCCTGACAGTGGGGTTATATATGCTATAGGTGAATGCACTTTTCAGATGATTTGCTATGATTATTTAACAGTGCAAAGTTGCTTATCAAAGTTTAAGTTGAAGTTTATGCTGGATGTAACAAATCCTACAAATCTTTGATGAGCTGATCCATCAGCTGGACTTGAACCTTGTTGACAGTGAGTGTTATTACAGACGTGTGTGTTTTCTTCTACACCTATTTTCTTTTTTTAATTTCTTTTAATTCTGTATCCCTCATTTGCAGCACAGAGGACAATGGACTGTCATTCTGTGGTGATCGCTTGTCCCATGGTGCCTGCCGCGGTGGGTGAAGTTTAAATAAATGATGTGGAGGTATTGATTGATATTCAATGAACTTCAGGGACACTTCAGAGTACACTACCTCACGTCCATACCAATGAAGAAGAAAAAACACATTAGAATAAAACCAGAAAAAAAGAGAAATTCAGAGAAAGACTTATAGAACTCCCAAATCAGGCTAATTTATCCTGTTTTGAGAATCTCTCCATACTAAGAGTTTATTTTATACAACTATACCATGTTCTACATTGTATTTGTATATGTACCTACATATATTCAATATACAATACTATTCCATTGCTTTTCAATTACCTCCTTGCTGTAGAGGGTCACTGACACAACCGCACACACACGCAAAAAACAACAATGTCAAAATTTTTCCATCACATTTATTCTTTTTTGATGTATTTCAACAATAAGATATACAGTTTGTCACAGTCCATCTACATTGCCCTGCAGCAAAACAACGGCTGCTGTGATGTGTCATCTTTTGTCAACACATTATCTCCAACCGTCTTATTTATTTTTGAAATTGTCTGCAAAGCCCATTTAAATATCTTCATACTAGGAAAAACTGTTGTGTTTACTTCCCGTTCCTTCCCAGCAGTCCATTGAGTCCTTGAAATAAGTTTTTTTTAGTTCTTTGCGCTCCTGTTTGTGTGTTTAATTTGAAACCTGTGAAACATGCACAAAGTGCCCATTAGTGTGTCCTCGTTTGCTAAAGTGAGAACCTGCAGAGGAATCAAAAAACACACACGGGGTCATTGATTTAAAAACTGCAAAATTAGCTCAAATCCCGTTGACAGTTCAGCAGTATTGCAGAGAAGAGGTGGACCAATGATGCTGGCTCAGTGTGTCCTCTTTCGACATCTCTTCTTATGACCATAAAGAATGGGTTCTGAGCAATCACCCATGATTGCAAAAGCAATTAATCCCAGAGGGTTGATGAATATTCGATTGAGGTATATGTATACTCTAGGAAAATAGGTTCTTGATAGGTGCTCTGGAGCACTTTGAGTTATGTTGAGAACATTTTTATGTTTTTTCAATTTTTTATCTAAGGTTCTTTATGAAACTGAAAGCAAAAGAAACCACACTGGCAGCACTTCTGGTGATTTTGAGAACCTTTTAATGTTAAATAATTGGATTTTTGCGGCAGTCGGTAGCGTAGTGGGTTAAGCAGCCGCCCCGTGTGTAGAGGCTATAGTCCTCGCTGCAGCTGGCCCCGGTTCAAATCCCGCATCGGACGGCTAATTTACTGCGTGTCATTCCCGCTCTCTCTGCTTCCTGTCTATCTTCAGCTGTACTACCAATAAAGGGCCAAAAAATTATCTTAAATGAATAAATAATCTGGTTTTGATAGAAACAATTAAAGGGACATCTTAGAAAACCTTATTTGTTTGTCTGGCTGTAATTAACGGCTGCTATATGCCTAGCCTATTGGCCTTTATTTTTTTAAGGGGGTAATTGTGGTCATTCCATGAGCTGTTTGGCATCAGAAAAATCTTCTGAACTGCAGAAATCTCATAGTCTCAAAGTCTCATAAACAGACGTAGGTATACCTTAAAACCGATTTCTCCTGGTTATTGTTTGTTTTCTCGTTTATGACCTGATTGTGTAATTTTTCCTCGTCAAAGTAGAGACAATAAAGAAGCAAACGATTATATTGTCTGTTTGATTCTTCTTTATTGATCTCTCTATCATTCCCTTTTCTTGTGAAATACTTTTAAAACGGAAAATTACATGTTTACTATATATAGTATCTTTCACTGATTGTATTTTTTTCATATTTTACCCAATACAGACATCATAAACATAAAAGGCTGCATTACAAGAATATAAATTATTTAAATCTTGGTGCTAGCATATATACACATACCCCATCATATTCTCCTTCCATGCACTATAAGCCTTTTATGCTGAACGCTGCATTACAGACTGCATGCAAATGTCTTTTGAACAGGATTAACTACAATTTTTGGAGTTTCTTTCCTTGAACAACCTCCAGTGCAAACAAGTCTCCGCTTTTATTGTGATTTAATTAGTGCATTCGTCATATTGGCAGACTGGGTGCTCTTTATTATACCAGTTCATTTCACCTTGTGTGTGTGGGCCACATATGTGAGTATTGTGATGCGCTGCCAGCGGTGAAATTAGTGCAATGCGGAAGAGGATATGGTTCAGATAAGGTCCACAGCAGTGGGAGAGCTGCAGCCTCAGGCAGCTCTGCAGAGAGTCGGGAGCTTATACCAGAGAGAATAGCTTGTTGATTTTCATCATCTCGGTTAAATGCAGTCTGAGGGTTCAGACAAACCATGGAAAAGATTTGTCTGGGATGCTGGCAATATTAACTGTCAGATCAATGGCCATAGCTGACAGTAAATCCAGGAGCCGTTTGTTTGCAAATAAGTTCCTCAGATACAGGTACTGTACTTGTGAGGCAGTGGAAGCCTCCCGCGGGAAAGAGGAAAGCGAGGGTGGAGAGGTTTCCAGTGAATGTTCCAGATCTATGCCAATGACTTATAATCAGTGCCAGACACGTCCGCTATCCTCACAGATGCTGTGCAATTGAAATGGATCTAACAGGGCTGCAAATAGTTTAGTCTGAGGTTAGCACAGAACCTTTTAAATTAATAGATTCAGGTGAATTCAATTTATTTGAAGGCAAGTAATTTTAACTCAATATGCCCTTTGCTGTGAATAAAATAAATCACCTCTAACGACGAAGCTCATTGACATTTAAAAGATTGTAACCTGCAGTAGGATCAGTATTATTCCTATAAGGGCCCACATAATATATAGAGTAAACAGTGAGAGCACAATAATGATGATTTGAATTGTTTGTGTGGAGGGAATGCTCAACATCTGGCACGGGGGCTAAACACGCCGCTCAAGCGATCCGCATGTAGTTTGTACGATCTGTGGAGCATGAAACGACCTCCCTATGTGCTTCATTTAGTCACTGCGGGAGAACCCCACATGTTTCTGTTCCTCTTTTCCTTTACGCAAACATGGATCACAAGAGAAAAGTAAAGCCTGGGGTTTTTCTACACGGCCAAGGTAATCTAAACGAAACCTCTTGCCAAGTACTTGATAGACCAGGGGGCAGACTCACAGACAGGCAGACACCAAGAAAAACATGTTTTAAAGAGATCAGCATATCGCCCCTTCACCTCTCATGTGTTGTCCAGGAGCCAAATCTGAGTTTTAACATTCGCTTTGAAGTGTTATTATTAAGACCTCATTCGTCCAGATGAAGTTGTCTGAACCTATATTTTCTGGGAATAAACTGAAAGGGAAGAATTTCTTCCCTGCGACGGCCCTGAAAGTTAAAGATAAATATCACATTTTCGGGTCGATCTTACGACACTGTACAACGAACCAGACGACAAAATTTTCCATAAACAAAACAAACAACGGGAAGAGGTGAAAAAATGGCAGTGACCTCCAAGACTGGGAGGTGGTAAGAGCATTGGGGATCATCATCATCCTGTCCCGGTCCAAACATCGAAAAGTGATTAATCCCTTGGCTGCCCTCTCCTTCAGCTGTGGGAAAATTCCATAGATGTCATGAGGGGAAGCTTCCTCCTTCCGGCCATACATAGAAAGTGTCAGGAAACTCAACTAACATCCCCCAAGTTTTTAGCTTTCCAAGCAGCAGGTTCGGGGTGCCAAAAAAACAACAACCTTGTGACCTCTTTTCCATCCACAGCAGTCTGAAAAACCATGCATGCACATGTCACAAACATTCACAGCTCCTGTTTGAATAAAATGTTCTACGCTGGTGTTTCTGCAGCTGTCTGCCAATCTTTATTATCCACATCTGTCCGTCTGACCCAATGTGACATCTGGCAAATGCAATACACAGTTAATTGACATTAATATTGATCTAAATGAAATAAATTATCCTAAGAGATCAGACTAATTTGGGGAAAGGTGTTTTTCGTTTAATGCGTTCTGTCAGCATTTGAAATGAGTTCAAACTTTCTGCCTTCGACTGAACACTCTTATCTTTCAGCCTTCCAAACTGAACATATAAATCAGCAGCTTGTCACTGCCCTCCAAAACAATACATATGCTCTTGAGTTGAGCTAGTTTCTCACTTTCAGCAGGACGGCATCATTAGTCAGTGCTTTGTCAGTGCTAACAAAAAACTAACAAAACTAACAAAACTAACAAAACTAACAAAACTACTCTGTGCTCCTTTACAACTTTTCAGCTTATGTCCTCCTCTGTAAGTCCCTTTGGATAAAAGCGTCTGCTAAATGTAATGTAATAATGTAATGTAATGTAATGCTTTCCAAAAACACAACACTGCGGTTTAAATTAGTTTGTTAAGGTTTGGAGAAAGATTGCTAAAGAGCTTTTCCTTTTTTTGTCCTTGTTTTGAGATGACTCCACACCTTGACCTCGTCATATTCAGATCAGAGCAAGAAACATCTGAGTGATAACAGATAATCAGCGTCTCCAGTGTGCTTGCCTGTGTTTGTCACAGGGCAACATATTGACGGACAACAAACATTAATCAATTTGCACCGCTGCTGTGGGTCTGTTTGCAGCACAGAGCGACAAAAATCAGATGTGAGGATTCATCGATGCTACCGGGGAAGCATGATTTTCCATCTGCAATCCGTAGAAGATATAAAGCATTAACAATGGATGGAACACAGTAATGGACCAATAGTTTCCACAAACAAGCATTAATCAGCCTCTGCTTCGTATTGACTTTTAGCCTGCATACTGCACATCATCCCAAAGTTTTATTAAACATCTCGTGACCTGTGTTTCCACTATAAAAGCCGGATTACATTTTTGTTCTTGTTTTTCTCATGAGGGTACAACCTTTGCAAATCTGCAGCACAGTGCCAACACCGAGAGAATAGGTCTAATCAGCAAAATAAAAAGATTAAAAAAATAAATAATTTATAACAGATTAGAGTTCCACTCCATATACAGTCATCTCAGGCGACCGGCTTTTCCTAAAATTAGAAAGAACAAACATATTCCAAAATTACATAACACACCACCAAATAGGTGCAGGCACTTTCTTTTTGCTGATCTCGCTGTTAATCGCATACTAATGCGCTTAATGCTGCCAGTGCACATGGCAGCAGTATTGAATTCCCCTTACGTGTGGAGTCACACCCCATTCATTTCAATGACGGGAGGTGACAAGATGTATTTGCTCTCTGCCGTCGTGAATAGATCCCCACATCGTTTGTCTCTGCATAAAGTTTCACGCACGTTGAACTTTGACCGTGAAGTGTTGAGAGTCAGCTTGAGAGTGAATGGAATTGACTTCTTGTTTAGTTTGTTTACTCTTGCCTTTATAGCGGGACTGCAGTCGAATCAGAGAGATGCTTCAAGGCAGGCAGTGAGTGAAAAGACAATAAGAGTCATCTTGAGCATGTTACGTCCCCTTTCAGAGGAGTTTTTGCAGATCACACAAAAAGTGAACGCTTCAGGCATGTTTCTTTATTGAGCGCCCCAAATGATGTTTGACCAGCTTCAACTCTGAAGGGAACCAATGAATAGCATCACCAGACCGCACAAGTGGAAACCAATTAAGTGGTTAGCACCTGGAGAACAAACAGGGGATGGGAAGAATGAAAGAAAAGGAGGAAGAAAAACACACAAACGCTTTGCCCCTGCCTGGCACGTAACAAGTTCAGTCTGTCCAGCCAACACTGGTCTCCCCGCAGCATTGGTTTTCAAATGAAAAAAACATGTATATTATGTCATGCCATGCTGGATGAAATTTCCTGTACAGGAAAGCAGCTATTACACCCACCGAGATGATGATTAAAACTCCTTTTTTTTCAGGAAAAGGGTGGGGGGGAAAGGAAAGAGACACTGCAAAAGTGTTTTTGGCCCAATAGAGTCAAACTTTGAAACAAACAGAGCCAACATCTCTTCGTTTTGCCTTTTTAAAGACGAGGTGAAAGGCTTGAATAGAGATGATGTGCACGCTTCGATTTTCATTCTGAAGTTGATGTCTTTTGCTCATACCCATAAAACTTCTTGTTGCAAAAAAGTCATTAAGGAACAATTTCAAAGCAATTTCGTTCCATTACAAATTGGCAACAATGAAGTATTGATGCCAGATGAAGGTTAAACTTCTGTCTCATTGCTTTGGCTCATGCCTCGAATGTCTAGCCAAAAAAATGTGCCTAAGTATACGTTTTTAAAAAATGCACCTTCTTTTGATTTTGCTTTCCATCTTATAAAAATGTCTGGATATAGCTGTGCTTTGTAAAGCCGGCTTCGATCTTGAAATGAGTTAATAATGAGTTAATCACACAGTCAATATGGTCGCTGCATGTGCGGTGAATGAGCTGCCGTAGGAGTTAACACAGAGCGGACCATTAGACCCTATCTGATTACAGAGCCAGCACCAAGGCAACCGAGTGCTGTTGTGGTCTGAGCCCGCCAAGACCCTCTACGCTAATAGAGCACAAACACGGGGCACTTGACTTGGCCAACCCTGAGAGGTTTCAGATGGCTATAATTTTCATTAAAACGAGAGGAAAATAGCAAAATATGGTACAACATGTGCCAGGATACACACATGAGAGAAACTAAACTGCAATGTGACAGCAAATCCTCCACTCAGGGGATTCTTGAATTGCTACACAGAGATCTTGAGGTTATTCCTGGAGCCAGGAAGAAAAGCAGTACTCTGAATAAAGAGCCAGAATGCCTCTGTTGGTGAATGACGAAATATGCTATAGGAGAATTAATAGAGTAAAGACAGCTACTGTGTGATGGTGTGAAGCTCTGGGGGGAAAGGGGAACTGCCTTCATGGATGTGGATGTAGGGAATAAGCCATACAGAATGATGATGTACAAGGTCCAGAATCGAGTTGTTAGGAAAGAAAAGCCACATCAAACAAGACATGACATCAAAAACAAGATGATGTGTGTGATACTATGAACTGTTGACATAGTAAGGTAACCTTTAATGGCACTAAAAAAGCTGTGGGACTTTCATTCTGTCTCAAAAAGAGACCTAAAACATCAGGTCTCTGACACTGCAGAGCACGGTTACTTTTGTTGTATGGTTTACAGGACACCTGCACGATTGCAAGGAAACACGATGATGTCAATGTCGTCTTAATATGTAGTGTTTTTGCATTATTGAGTGTCAAATGTGCGTATATGTATGCAACTTAAATAATAATACATTGAAGACTAGTCTGATATTAGCAGGCCCTGCAATTGGCACAGGCAAATTAAAAAGAATATACACATATTGTCACATTTCAGTTCTACAAATGCAGACATGAAACTAAGGTAACTTTATGATGCACTTTGTTGTGGGGAAATTGCTGAAGTGAAAGGTCAATGGTGAGGTCAGGAGTTCATAAAGTGTTCAGGAGCCTGTGATGTCTTATGCCAGGGGTGTCCAAACTTTTTTCAATGAGGGCCACATACATAAACATATAGGAGGGGGTGCGCCACTTACTAGAAATTATCTATATAGCCTTAATGTATTAAAGTTAGAAAAATCAATTAAAAGTGGTCAAATATCTTATATTGTTGAATATAATTAAAAACAACACTGCATTCATCACAGCTTTCTATAAATGGATCTTTATTGATTTATTCATAAAAAGCTTTGGAACAGCAGCCTCAGATTTCTTCTTAGACATAAGATTTACAGCACAGAGAAAAAACAATAAAGGGGAAAATAGGACGGGAAAATTTCAAGCTTGTTATTTAAGTTTTTAGGCTTAGCATCACACCTATTAAAGTTCGTTTGGATGGTTATCAACATTAACAGACTGAACTGGACTTTTAGTAAATTATTCTGGTGATTATCAGCTGTGCTGGGTATGTAAATCGGGCCATCCAGCTGCGATGATGATCCGATGGCACTTGTGCCAAAAATCCAGACAAATGTCACTTGATCCAGGAGTAAATCTGCATCAGACGACTTTGCGTGTGCAGTTTGTGCACTGTGCATAGCGGTGTGTACTCTGTGTGTTAACAAAAAACGCAAGTGGTGAGCAAAAACAGGCTAGTGACAGAATTGATGTGCCTTTTATATATATATTTGTCGCATGTGTACCTGCACATAAATTCTTATTAACACACGGGTACTGTGGAATATATCTTTTACTCTAAATTGTGCCAAGGAGAATTAGAGACAATCTCAAAGTTTATCAGAAGTGCTTGAGTCGGTCTCACATTCTGCCAAACTCATCCTAGTGGATCGACTTTAAACCCCAAGATAACACCACAAATACAACACGCCCAGAATTAGTCAAAGAGAATGTTTTTACTCATGGATTTGTTATTGTCAGAATATTCTAGTCTGGAGATTGGAACGTCAACGGCAGCTATTAGGTCTAGGAAGGCAGCAACAGGTCTCTTCGACCCTGTCCACCACAGTGTTGAGATCGACTGGCACCCAGTCAAAGCCAAACAATTATTACTGAGGACCTCAAGGCCCACATGTGACCTTGTGTAACCTAAGGATAGAACATTACATAACACACTTAAGAGACAGGTAAAGACAATAACAAAAAAGAAGAAGAGAAGTCAAAGCTAAAACAAACTAAATCCATCATTCTACACTGGTAGCAGGAGTAGAAACATTAGGACTGAACAAACACAGGACTGACACCCTGACACCAAGCAACCCAGGGAGTAAATGCATAAGTGAAGACAGGAAAACAAGACGTGGGAAGGATGAGACAATAAAAACTGGTGGGAAAAACAACAAAGGCAGGAAGTCACAGACAAAAAGAAAAATACAAAATAAAAGAGGAAACACTAAACAAGAAGCCCAAAACCACGACACAAATATGTAACCATTGATTTTTTAATTTTTTTGAAATACCAACAATTTATATTTATTCAACTATTTAAAAAAAAATACATTTACAAGTACAAATAAACTTTCTTTGACACATTCAAAAAGTTTTTATGGTGCATTTTGCTGTGGGTGAAATCACTGTGAAAGTAGTCGACCATCAAATAAGTGTCTGGATTTAATAGCTGCCAGGGTAGGGAGCTATCATGCTCATATCAATGTCCAAGCTAATTGGGATTGTGCATAAAAGGATAAACACATCCATAAATCATATTTTATTTTTCTCTGGAGACAACTATGTTTCACACTTTGCTACAGTGACCGCATCCATGACATTTGTGTTTTTTCCTGCAGGACTCACAGTGACATGCTCCCGTCGTAGCCCTCTACATCGAAAATGCAATAACCCGTGAAATTAAACTATTCTTTATTTGCAAGGAATCCCCCGAGACCCTGTCTGAGACTTGTGCTTGACAATCTGCAATATGAGATTCCTGGTTCACAGACAACTTCTCAGACAACATCAGGAGGGGGACTCCACAGGGCAGATCGAGTTTCATAAGCTATTCATTAAAGTGCAGATTAAATTTAGATTAAACGTGACTGGATGTCTGTATGGCCAACTTTGACTAACATTTGTGAAACTTTTCATCCTGTCAGAAACATTTATTTATTAACTTTGTTGGTATTGAAAAGTGGGACTAAAACCACATTCGAGTATCATGTCACTGCTCATCACTCACTGTTTTATGGGTTAGGGTTAGTACTTAAGTACTTAGGACATCATCAGATTGCAATAAAGTGCCAAGTCTTTGCCAAGCACAGCAGTCTTTAAAATGGCTTGAGCTGTGCCAAATATGTATTTACTGTTAGTTTAAGAAATTAAATCTCAGAGATGTCTCAGGGAAAAACCAATTGGTATGTCTTCTTTGAAATAGTTTTGTGGGGGCATAGATTCCCAAACTGATACGAGAAGAAATAACATTCCCCACAGTGCAACTTGGTTTGGTTGGAGATTCATTCATACTGGATATTGTGGCTCAATTCAATCACGATAATCTTTCCTAGTGGAAACTCGCAGTATTGTAACGCACAAAACATTTTCATCATAGAGCACCATTACAAAAGAGACACCTGTAAAAAACATACACATTGGACTACAAACAAGCTTTATTATTACTTGATTATTGTATTATTATTATTATTATTTATTATTGTTTTGAATCCATGGGGCTTTTATATTCGTGAAACTTTCCTGGAGTCTAGAAAAGCAGCAACACATAGGTGGGCCTGAGGGGAAACACTAATAATCATGTGCAATGCAAACCCAGGCAAATAATTTTTAGTTCGATTATCTTTACCAGTAGCAGGTAATGTAGACTCGGGCGGACCCTGAGTTTTTATTTTTATTTTTTCAGACTTGTGGCCTCCATACCCAACTGTCGAAAGTCAAAATTTGTCACAGGAAAAAAAGTTAAGGTTATGGTAAAACAAGAGATAGAATATATGTTATATATTGTACCAGTAGATTATGTATATAGTAGGCAGGGTTTTCTAAATAGTCATTTTATTTTTAATACTAATACTTTTAGAACTTTTAGTAGTAGTTTTTTATCAAGTATCAAGTAGTCCACAGACTCTCTCACCCTTTGACACTCCACACCAGTCAATGTACAGTTAGCAGGACAGCAACCCTTGAGAACCGTACATAGATGCAATGTAATTTTAAAAAATATATAATTATGGGTTAAGGTTAGCATTATTGTACCTAGGTAGGTTTAAAAAAATGCATCTACCAAATTGACAGAAGTGAAACAAATTACACCCATGATGTGTCCAACAGATGTTCCGACTCATTCTGCAGTGTGACACAGAGGATTGGACTGATGCACAAGGAACAGAACAACAATGAGCAGTGAGCAGGATGTCAACAATCAGAGCCAAAGTAGGATCATGCACAAAAAACTGTGCAGTCTTGTCTTTGTATGCATCTTTATTCCCATGATTCTTTATATATATTTATGTATTTAGAATTATATTTCACTTTTGTTTGTTGAGGGTTCTGTGGTGTGTACACTGGCATACACTTCTTAATATGTTATGAGCATACTTTAATTTTTACTTTTGTCCAAGTAGTTCTACTTTTACCTGAGTGAAATAGTACTCTTTCTGTCCCTGGTTGTCATTTAATCTGAGGCCTATACCGTCTTTTATTGATTGGCTGCAGAAAAAAAAATCATCAACAGAAAAAACAGAAAAAAACTTATTGCTCCAAGAAAATAAAAAACTTGAGAGTGTGCTAAGAGCTTGAATCCTTAAAGAGGTAAACAGTCATCTCAGGTTGACTCAGTGTGTTAATTTGTGATAAATTCCTCCATGGGCAGTAGCTGTGTGGAGCAACTGGAAAGCAGATTTCTCAGCTCCACCTCCTCCAGCATATTTCTTCTTTCGCTCCAGTTTAAGAATACTCTGCGGTGCAAGACAGTTATTAAGGTGTGAATTATTAAATGCACCTTCTGTTGAGAAGAACCAGAGAAGCTCAGGGTTTTCTTTCCAAGTTTTTAAATGTTATTCTGAGGTAAACAGGTTTTTGCTCCTGTTGTTATCTCACGGTAATAAATATAGCACTTAGCAACATACACAGTATCTGCATGTTCACTTTTATTTTCAATTATCCGTGGAGGTAGTCCACGCAGGTTTAATGCATGATCTTATATCATAGAGGCAAAACAAGACGAGGGCCTTTATGCAGATGTCCGTGTCCCTACAATAAGTCACAAGTCACTCGCAAATACACTTAACATCATGCTGTGTCCTGAGACAGACAGAGAGACTAAATAGCCAATATGCTTTTTCTACACCGTAATGGATCTTCAGTAGATGCTCAAGTGGATTTCTGCTTGACTGTTGTCTTAAGGGTCAGTAGAAAGCAGATATCCTCCATTACACTAATTAGTTTTAGAAGCACGCATATCAAAAATGTTTTTGTCCATATGATGCTTGTTAAAGCAAATATAGATCATTTTAAACATCTGGATAATAGCAAATGTTCCACAACAGTTTCTGCTTCAGATTTTGATGAGTGGCTCTGTTCTCCCCATGTATGAAATCAAATCAGTGATTAGTGTGACACTGAAGACAGAGTGTGTGCTTTTAGCTATTACCTGGCCATGAATCAGACTTTATTATCCAAATGCTAATATGAAAGAGAGAGATGTTTTTGCTACTGTTTATAGAATAAACATTGTGGCACACTGTGAAAGCTGGAATGTTTTTAATCCAGAAATAGAGTTGAATTAATTTTGTGTGGGTTTGGTGTGTTTTCTGGGCTCCTTGGGATCTTCCATCATAATCTTGTTCCAGACTGGGCTTAACTTCGTAGATAGATCATATTTTTTGTGTTTTTACTTTGTTTTGCAAGTCATATTTCCACAGGCTTAAGGTTTAAGCTTTACAGACAACACACATCTCTCCAAGATCTTAAAGTACTCTAAACACAACTCAGGAACAAACCAAGCACTGGCAAGCTATCATGGCCATTACTGCCATCAATTCCTATCACAGTCTGCTGCACAGTTGCTGCAAGCGAGCAGCATTTCAATCAGGATTCCTGTGTGTTCAATAGCTTACAGCGGCTCCTTTGCCTTCTGGATGGTGTGCAGCCAGACAGTGGCTGATAGAGAGTGGCACTTTCACAGACATGAGTTATGCAAGACGGAGTGCGACCTGAATGCAAGCAGGGCCATGCGTCACTGTGTGTGTCAGTGTGGAGGTCGACATCCGAGGCTCTACACCTGACTGATTACGGGGTCCGGAGGGCAGAGAGAGCTGGAGGTGGATGAAAGGAAGATGGGGGTGTCTGGAGGAAGATGTGAAGGCTGTGAATGGGAGGTTATCACAGTGTCAGATGAGGAGTCTCATTAACAGAGAATGAAAAGGACATAGAAGTTTGTTTTTGTGGTGGTTTCTTATCTGAACTAATGGGGCTTCCAGGGGTCTTCCTCTCGGTGCGTTTTGCAGTTATTATATTTGGTGATTTAATGTTTTGTATTCTCGAAAAAGTAAATTATAATCATCAAAATGTGACTGTACATGAAATCACCTGTTCAATGACGAGCTATTTGATTTGTTTTCTATCAAATGATCTGATTTTGCAGTACAATATCTGATTGCAGTGATTACAGCAGTACAAAACATGTTCATGATTATCCCTGGACTTAGTTAAGGTCAGGGATACATCAGGGTCTGATTTAATACAGAAAATGTTACTTGAATCACAAAACACAATGTTATGATCACCATTTTTTCCGTTTTTGTTGCCTAATCCTGACATCATTGACATCTGGTTGTGAACCCCAGGCGTCGGTGTCAAAGAGCCTGTTCATGTTGGCATTAACATCCATCTTTGCTAATCGTATCACCAGTGGACAGCTCTGAGTACGTCAGTTCACACACTAGGATGTGTCTCCACATGCGTCTCAAGTGACCTCTTGTGATTAGATCTCGCTTTCTAGCCCTAAGTAGCCAACACACCGGGACAAATGGACACACAAAAAGAAACATTTCAATGTATAACATTTTCTGAACATCGTCGAAATAACTAAGGATTTCCCAAAGACAGTGTTTCACAAAGTTTCTCCAAACTCAACAACATTGCGAGATTTGTCTGAAAGTAAAAAACTTAAGTTACTGTTTTGTCTCTTTTTAACTGTATTTGTAACATTTGACATGTTAGAAATCAGTGTTGTAAAATGCTTTAAATTCTAAATTGTGAAATCAGTTGAAACAGTGCTAAATGTTACACTGTACAAAAAAAATTGCTAATATTATGGTAATAGTAAATTAGTACCATTGGTTTTTCATTAAAGGTTTCCTTTTTATTTCATATTTTAAAATGTCTGTAGATTTAATGGTAAAAGGCAAAACCGCCCTTAAATATGTTGAAATATGATTGTTTCACTCTGTAAATGATATTACTACTATTTTACGCCTTTTACTGTTATGGTTTGGCAGTTTTCACCATAAAATTGGTTTAAGAGTGTAGCCGGTAAGATTCACTTCAGACATGGTTTATACACATTTATGACAGAAACAACTTAATGTATTGAATTTATTGCTGAATTTACAAGACGAGATATTGCAGTTCATGAAACTGGCTGAAACAGTTTGTTCACGTCATCGGCTGCTTATCTTGGCAGGTAGGAGACTTCTAACATGTTCTCTGCATGACAGCAAACCAAACAGAAATCAGACAGAACGTTTCATTTGTAGTTAGAGGATGTTATTTGACCAGACAGTTCTTCAATATCTGAAGTCTTAAGCTACTATACATGGCAAACACCTCCTGGCTACTCTGGTACAGTTCTCAAATGTCAAAACTCAAAACAAGTTGTTCTGAAAATAATCCAACCAGGGAATATGTTTCCTACTACAGCATAATTCAATAATTTTGCACAACAGCAGTGAAATTTCTGGTAGAACAGGCTTGTGTTGACGCAACTCATCTGTGGTTTAAAAGATCATTTTGTTACAATAACAAGTCACGTTTAAAAAAAGTCTCAAATGGGGCCCAAACTTTGAATTACTGAAAAAGCCTTTCATTGATCTGCAAGCTTTAATAACTTTCATTAGAAAACAGTGAAAACTTGCCACATCATGGTCTGTGGATTATCCTGAGTAACCGTGGCATCATTTCTGAAATGACTTTCTGCTGTTGTGTGCTGGTTTTTCAAATGTAAGTTTTCAGTGCTTTGAGCACTACAACACAGTTTTATTCAGCTGTTCTGCTGTGACAGCAACGTCTTTCTGACAGATGTGACAAATTCTCCAGAAGTAACTTCAAAGCAATACAGCTATCTCTCATAGTGGAACAGTATAAATTCCTATTTTCTAACTGATTTGATGCAAATTTGTAGCGTTGTTTTTCAAAGTCATTTAGCATTTTTTCAGCCGCATTTAACCAGACTGTATATTGGAAGAAAGATCTGGCCCTAGGCTCTTTGAATCCATCCCACTAGATGAATGTCCTGCGCTTTAAAAGCATCTAATATACATTCAGACAATGTCTTTCCCAGTCAGCACTTTCGTGCGATCAGTTGAACGAATCCTGCCCCTGAATGTAGATAAAACGTGACCTTGACCGTTTCTTCTGGCACTCTTCTCAATATTATCCTGAATTTCTCTGAGCTCCACTTACCATTGCAGCATAATGTGTGTAATTGTGTAATACACTGCTAAATGTTTGCAGGAAATGGCTGCAATTTTAGATGTCAAATTACCTGTTCTTTCTACAGTGGATGGGACTTGCCAAGATGTCTCACTTGGTTGATAAAACTGTTTTCACACAGTCCTTCACATGTAGTTTTCTTATCTCTTCTCCCATTTCTCCAAACTCTTAGACATCATGTGAACACATGCCGGTTATCATCATCCACCCTAACCCCACCAATGGTCATTTCTGAATAAAAACAAGACCTATATAATTAATGCATGGAGAGATGTCAGAGCGAGAGTAGTTGTGAGATTCGGGGCCAAGCTTAAGGGTACTTTGATTGTGCCCAGGAGGCAAACTGGCATCGCTCCAGCTACCAGTTCACAGTCCTGGTCTGTGCTGGACTTGAACTGGTGACCCATGTCAAGTCCCCTAAAGACTTGGCTTCTCTACTTGTAATTCAATAAGACTGAAGCCTGATTTATAGTTACATGTAGAGCCTCCGCCATAGCCTATGTATGCCAGTCACCTATGCTGTTGTGAGTTTTTAATACTTGTGCAAGGGTGTCTACATTGCATTACAAATAATAGACTATCTATCTATCTATCTATCTATCTATCTATCTATCTATCTATCTATCTATCTATCTATCTATCTATCTATCTATCTATCTATCTATCTATCTATCTATCTATCTATCTATCTATCTATCTATCTATCTATCTATCTATCTATCTATCTATCTATCTATCTATCTATCTATCTATCTATCTCTCTCTATCTCTATATATATATATCTATCTTTCTATATATATCTCTATCTCTCTATATATATCTCTATCTCTCTCTATATATCTCTATCTCTCTCTATATATCTCTATCTCTCTCTATATATCTCTATCTCTCTCTATATATCTCTATCTCTCTATATATCTCTATCTCTCTCTTTATCTCTATCTCTCTATATATATCTCTATCTCTCTATATATATCTCTATCTCTCTATATATCTCTATCTCTCTCTATATATCTCTATTTCTCTCTCTATATCTCTATTTCTCTCTCTCTATCTCTATCTCTCTCTCTATCTCTCTATATATATTTATCTATCTCTATCTATCTCTCTATATATATCTATCTCTCTATCTCTATATATCTCTATCTCTCTCTCTATCTCTCTCTATATCTCTATCTCTCTCTATATCTGTATATCTCTATCTCTCTCTATATCTCTATCTCTCTATATATCTCTATCTCTCTCTATATATCTCTATCTCTCTCTATATATCTCTATCTCTCTCTATATATATCTATCTCTATATCTCTCTCTATATATATCTATCTCTATATCTCTCTCTATATATATATCTCTATCTCTCTCTATATATCTCTATCTCTCTCTATATATCTCTATATCTCTCTATATATATATATCTCTATCTCTCTATATATATCTCTATCTCTCTTATCTATCTAATTTTTTTTTGCTTAAATAGAGCCAAGGCTGATGGGAATGTCTTCAGGTCTGCAAGAATTTGGCAATAAAATAAAAAAAAATAAAAAGTATTGGGCAGATTAAATCCAGGTAATGATGATAGAGAAGAAGTTACGGGCTTACCATGATTATTACAAATTATCATAAAGAGACATGGATGACATTCGACATTAGTGCCTGCCCTCCTGCCAAATGGACCAACGGGGTAGACCAAATGACCAGACTAATTCCTCGAGCTTTATTCAAGAGCTTTGACTATCCAGTTTGTGTATTAGTATATGCAATAGTAATGATAACAGCCCTTTCTTTCAAATGAGCAATGTTTTCATAGCATTGATTTAAATGCTATGAAAACATTTCATCCTGACGTTCCCGGAGCTCATATAAATCCAGCGACATTTTGTCAGCCATGTATCTTGGTTTAATAAAGATTATTGCTTGGAGTCACTGACTCATTTTGAGAAAAGAGATTACAGAGGGAGTCTTTGTGGAGCCTCCTCGTCATACCTCTTAGTGATCCTTCTTCATTCAGGCTGAGGAGAGAGTCAAATTCATAATCATAAAGTCAGTATGAACCTGAACATGTTACTGGATGCAGGAGTGCATTAGTGTATATTACATCTTGGTAATTGGATTAGAAACTTTAAAAAATGATGACGGCATTTCTGCAGTGAACTGCATGACATGAGCCCTTCGATGAAAGAAGAATCTTCCTGGCCCAGTTTTCAGGTGACTGCCAGACAATTTTAAACTGAGTTTTCTGTATGTGTGTGTACACTTTAAGCTCTTTATACTGTGTATATTGTTATCTTTTCAGTTTAAAGACCAGCTGTTACTCTGTTTGGACTCAATATGCCACGAACAACAACATACATTACAAATGAAATGTTTGCATGTATATTCTACATTCTTCCCACGTGTTGAAATGTCTTGTTTTTCTAGTCCAGGAGATTTTCCTGCAGCTTATTGTTATCCACCATATCCTGCCCTGTTTGTCTGACAGGGAGGATTTCTACACGCACAACAGACACAAAATATCCACATGGAGGACATTCACTGCAGTAAGCGGGGACATTTTTCATGCATTGTTGATAATGCGAGGCAGAATGCTTGAAATAGACATAACATAGCATTGAAATATTTTGCATTTAATGAGGTGGACCTCTCTCAGATTGAGAGCATCTGACAGCATCATGCAAAGCTAATTGTTAAGGAGAGCGTGTCCACCTCCTTCCCTCGTAGTGTCTTCCCCTCCCTCGTGCTTCTGTTTTGCCTGTCTCTCTGTGTTTGTGAGTCTCTGGACGTGGCCTTCATTCCAACCTGTCTGATTACTGCACCTGCTGCCTCATCAACTAACAGCACTAATTTTGTGTGTTTTGTTTTCTTAAGAGATTTTTGACTAATTATGTTTAGTCAAAAATCTTTGTGCTTCAGGAAAACCCCACCTGCCATCCTCCTGCCACATTTTTGCACTCTGGGATTCTTGTCACCACCAGCTCTGCACCACCCGAGATACCCTGCTGCCACTGGCTCCCCCACCTGCACATTCTCTTTGTGTTTTTAATAAACTGAAATTCAGTCTCTAGTAGGGGTGGGCGATATATCGAATATACTCGATATACGCGCCGTGTACGCACCGCGGTCCCTGGAACAGATAGCTGCCAGTCTAGTCAATGAGAGCACTCACACAGGGCACGGAGCGGAAAGTCGCTTTTGGGACGCTCTGTGTCGTGAGCATTCCGTAGCATTTCTATTTTGGCCGCGAGCCGCTGCTAAACCTCGTAAATTTCAACAGAGCACTGTGCACCAGACAGGAAATCCAACACAGAATCAACATAATAAACTTCCGCCTCCTTTCAAAATAAAACAATACGCAGTTCATGTAGCTTATCAACTTCTTCAACAACTTCACATCAATGTTACGTCATGACCAGTTTTTGCATCAAAGGATTGAATTTAACATTCATAGTGATTTACAGGAGAATTAAAAATAGAGATATATATATATATTGTGTATCGCGATATAGCTTAAAAATATCGAGATATTGGTTATAGGCCATATCGTGCAGCCCTAGTCTCTAGTTTGCACTTCAGTTTGCTCATTAACAGGAATATACGTTTAAATGGCAGATTAAGTTATTTCATGTATGTGCATGAACACATGCTGTACATTCTTTGCCGCAGTGGTCCGAAAACTCCTCAGCTCTCCACCTCCTTTTTTCACAAGAAAAGCAAACTTGTATCATTGCAGAGAATCTGCATTTTAAATGAACAACAATAATTTACAAGCTTTATGTATGTCTGTGGAGCAATCATACTCCAAAGATATATGCAGATAATGTTTGTAGAACAATATGAGTGCAGTGGAATTTGAAATTCAGTTTTACAGGAGCTCATTAACAGAAACAGGCAGCCTGGATCACTTATGTGTAAGCCAATGCCACGGTATTATATTAAATCATTTAAACTTTAATTTAAGTTGAGAACATCAGCACAAACTGCATCTGCTTAGTGTACAACAGGAACGAGTCAACACCCAAAGAACTAGAGTGTTGAAGCTGAAGTACTTTTGGACACTGTGTGCTGTGAGGTGTTGATTACTTTAATCTCTGATCTGGTTTGCTACATTCTTCTTATTATTTGAAATACAGAGGAGCGCAGCTCTCTGTCTTTGTGCTTTGGGAAAAAAAAAGATCTAAGTTTCAGTCCCATGTTTCATCGATGCATCCGTCCGTATCCACAGTTTTGTTTTCGGAGACAAAGACTGAAATTATCTCATTAATGAAGCTTGAAGGCGAGATATCATGCTGCGAACGACACTGATGGCCTAATCTGCAAAAACAACTTATTTCCATTTTTCTTTTATCGTGCACTCCAGGGAGTATCAATCAAACTAAGAATGGTGACAATACGCTTTTGCAAATAATGTTTTGAACAGTTGCATCTATTCACAATTTTAATTGATTATCCAATTTAGCGGTTTAATGACATTGAGCTTCACATTTGTTATTTAATGTTTTTGCCAACTTAAAACATTCTGCATCTGTGGGTTTGTTAACATCATTCTTTACTCCCACTATGACACCACTAACCTCATGAAAACACAAAACTCTGAATAGTTTATATATCTAACCTTTTTTATCTGTTGTAATGTCAGAATTATTTGAGTCATTTGTAGATAGATAAATGTCAGCCTCTGTTCAGCGTGTGTGATGCGTTCAAGCTTAATATTTTCCAGTCCCCTGTCAGTACAAGTCTTTAATGCTTGAGCTCCAGCTTTCACAACAGTGTCTCCAGTCTGCAGTCTGTCACAGTCCACTTGTGTGAATGAAGAGTGACTGTCTCTGTCGCCGCTGACCTTCTCACGCTCACAGACGCACACAAACTATACAAACTATAAACAGGCAGGCCAGAGAGGGGAAAAGAGCGAGGAGGCAGCATAAGACACAAAGTGGAGAGGAAGTGAAATCACTGATGAAACACATGAATGAGGCGCATATTCAAAGAGAGGATATGAAAAGGGAGAATCAAGTGAAGACGTTGATTTATAAAGGGTGCGATTTAGAGGTCTCATCTTAAACAGAGCTCGGTACACAATCGTAGAACACGTGCGCCTGATTCTGCTAAATGTAGTTCTCCAGGTAGTGCTTCATACATCACCCTGCATATCTGTGAAATACATGAGCTCTAAGCTGTAACACTCGAGGACCAAGCGCGAGTTAGATTAGTATCTATAATGTTGCGGCAGGAGGCATTTTTCTCTTTTTGTAAGTGTGTTCTTAACCTCGTCTAACCTGTGGCGTTCTTTATTCTCATTATTTAAGGCAAATGTTTCTGGCTGCTTGCTTTGGCTGGTGTTTAATTTCACCTCATTTTTCCTACCTATCTTTCTACGTGGATATATCAGGCAAGGCAAAGAGGTGAAAGCTCTGGAAAAATACCATTAAGTTGAAATGTGTCACTGCGCAGTCAGGCAGGGATCGGTGAGTCGAGGGGACGGCGGCGGGAGGGAGCGAGGAGAGGCAGGGGGGTATCTGAGGGTGATGACTCATACCAAATGATTACATGCCATTGCTATGTAATGATGGAGAGCGTAGAGGCCTGCAGTGTGTGTCTATGTGTGGAGAGAGAGAGAGGGAGAAAAGGTATTGTGGGACCGAGAATGATGATGATGCCAACAAAAAACACACAGCTCATCTTTCCTGTCCGCTACCTGTTACATACACTGACTGAATGATTCACTACAGGAAAAAGTAAAGTACAGGGTTCCCACGGGTGCTTGAATTCCTTGAAAATGCTTGAATTTCAATTGTGAAAAACGCTTGAATTTTTTGTGAAGTGCTTGAAAATGCTTTAAAATTTCACAATTAGTTAAAAATGAAAACAATCAATCTACCACCATATGAAATAATGCTAATTAGACCCATATTATTATGCCATACAGCGGCACCGCTGCGCTTCCCATGACCATCATGGCAAACACAACTAGTAGGCTACCTATTTAAAGGTGCTGGAAAAATGGAAAAACTGGTGCTTGAAGGTCCTTGAAAAGTGCTTGAATTTGTTCATGAAAAAGGTGTGGGAACCCTGAAAGTAGTCAAGTCCAGGATAAGTGATGACCACACACAAAAAACCCCAAAAACATGCAGAGTCCTTTTCCATAATTGATATTTCTGTGTGGATATTGGTATTTTTAATATCTGCTTATCCTCATCAGGGTCACAGAGGGCTGGTACCGATCCCAGCTGACACTGGGCCAGAGGCAGGGTACACCCAGGACAAGCCAGTCGTCAGTTCATCACAGGGCAAACACACAGAAACAAACAAGCATTCACACTCACACTCGGATGCTTTAGAGTCACCAATTAACCTATGAAGTGCATGTCTTTGGACTGTGGGGGAGGAAGCGAGAGTACTTGAATCCATGCAGACATGAGGAGAACACACAAACTCTGAAATCACAGTGATAACCACGTCCAATATTTTATCCGGTAAAAAGAGTAAGACATATCCAAACAACACTGCCTTTATCAATATAGATGTGCATTTTTTGCCCTGAATTAGATTAGACATTACACAAAAGCATTGTTTTATGCAGTAGACTAAACTGCATAAAAGACTAAACTGGATCTCCGGCTTTACGTAATGAATCGTTTGGCTTCACTCATGCCTCAGAGGAGAGTCTAACAAAGTAATGAAAAACAAAAGCATCAAAGCATTGATCATGGCTCAGAAACGCTCACTGATTTCAGCTTCGTCCACAGTGGAAAAACCTTTTTAACCCCATGCTGCTGTCCTCAGATCAGGCCAGAACGAGGTCGGCCAAAAAAAACTGTCTTCATGTATTTATTGTATTGTCATTGTCTTCTGCCTGAATGAATTGCTTAGTGAGGGAGACTAGTTACTGTAAGTAGATCGTTATGATTGTTTAATGCCGTGCTTTATTACTTGTTGCTTAAAGACACATGTGGTGATTAAATGACCTCTTGGCAATGTTATGTGTACATAAATGTATCCAATGAAATATGATTTGAGACGATAGCTGATCGAGCTCATATAAAAATCACACTTTGATTTCAAAGATTGTAGTAGCTAGCTTCTGCGAGGTCAGTAGACCTCAATCCAAAAAAAAAAAAACTTTTACATTTCTAAATTCTGTTGCTGTGATCCGATTCATTAATTTGGTCTGCGCAGGTGAGGGAGGTTTCATTGGGAGGCCAACAGTTCCCCAGAGGTCCACGTCTCTCTCCAGCTTAGTTTCACTGTATTTGCTCAGCCGCGCTCACTTGTGATCAATCAAATCAAATTCAAAGTGTTTTGATTCAAATTCAAAAGCCAGCCAACATATTTAGACTCCAATGGGAAACGTGTCACATCAAGAAAATAAAAACCCGTTTCACTGTGACTTTACTGCATCATGACAAATAGGTTGATAACTCATAGCAACAAGCTAAGCCAAGACTCGCGTGTGTGTGTGTGTGTGCACTTGCGTAACTAATAACATTAATAATTGTTCTGTTTTATTTGGCAGGGCAGGCGAACCTGCATGAGAGCAGTCTCGCTGATGTCTCTGCATCGCAGTTCTCCACAGTAAAACCTCCCTGCATCTCTTGTAAAAGTCGTCCGTGTAGGTCACAGATCAAATCCTTCCCAACAGGACAAGGCTCGGTCCATTGGTCCGGTTTGAAAGGTTAATGTACGACTTATATTCCTGTAACACTGAGGGGATGACAGCAGTGTGTCATGACCCTGAAAGTCCTGCATGCTGAAGGACCCATAGGCTAAGAAGTGGAACATTTGATTTGATCTGAGTGGAAACCACTCTGCCCCTTATATTCTGCTCATGTCTGATGTCGGTTTAAAAAGTAAGATACAGGCCCACTTTTCACCTAATCTGACTGATGTACATCAGAGACAGGATGTGTCAGGTTGGTAACATCAAGCAGCAAATTGAGTTCTAGAGTTTAACAAATGGAAAGCCTTTCTTTAAAGCTTGAAGTCTTGCAATATATATATATATATATATATATAGTATGTCCTGCTCTTACGATGAGCGTCAGTGCATTAGTTGTAATTGTGCGTTCACACAGAGAGCAAGTAAACTCTTTCACATGAGCAGAGTCAATGCAAAGATGATAAAAGATGCAAAGTCGCATAAAATCATGCTGTGCAATGTGACTGGGTGATGCAAACATGCAAATCTCGTGTTCTCATGGCATTGGCAAAATCTCCAACATTGTGCTTATTGCAGAGTGACACTGCTTAGTGCCGGGTAACTCTGCAGGAGAGACCCGGTGGTTTCCAGAGGAATAAACATCCAAGGTGAGCCCAGATTCTGTTCTGATAAAGAGCTGTTTACTGGCAAGAGGAGAGACTCTGAGTTTATCTTTTAAACTTTTGGGATTAAAATGTGGATTCATCTTGACTGGCGGTTTATCAACCTGTGTACAGCAGCGAGCAAGGGAGGTGGCAACCTCCAGCTGTAGCTGTATGTGGCCAATAGTTCCTTATATTTACAGAGATCGGACAGAGAGAAAAGAAGACTGTTTGGAAAGAAGCAAGCAAAGACATTTAGCAGCCTGGTGAGTACTGAAAATATGTACTGCTTTTTAAAAGTTGTTTTCTTGTGTTCCTGACAAAGTATGAATTTTTATTTTTTCATAAATTGGCATCATGATTAAGTTATTTCAGCATATATCTATTTATTGCAATCAAAACACAGTAACATTTACAGCAACTTTACTCTTGCGAGTAACACATGTAAACGCCAATAATCGCATGAGCGAAGTCAAGCGAGTAACAAAAGGCAGAAAATCTGCTTCTCGCTCTGTGGGAACTCACCATAATGTGCCGCTTTGAGTCATAGCTTAAAACCGTTAGTTGACACTGAAGTTTGCCAGAAAAGTTTTTTTTTAAAGCCTCTATGAAGCTGCTGTTGTCTCGTCAAACTTTTACCAGACAAACATGGTAAAACATCAACTGCTTCCTTTTTCTTTTCCCTTTCCTGAGTTTTGATTGGTCCATGTTTGCTTTTAATCCGCCCTGAAGAAGATGCATACATTCTTTGTGTGCATTTTGTTTCCCTGCCTACTAATTTGCATGTCTTCCTCTCTGGGCGGCTTATGTCTCGTCCCGTCTCAAACACACTCACAGAGAAAGCCCCCTGGGATCCAGCAAGTTCGGAGGCTAAGTCAAAGCTTGTGGGAACTAATCTTTACCAATGCGTTCTCTTCCTCTCGGATGACCATGTATCTCAAACCAGGGTCATCTCCACTGTCCCGAAACTGAGATCTGATGTCCATGAGGAATGCAGTCCACAGCCCTGCGAGTGATGACATTCATGTCGATAGGAAAGGAGAACAAGAATACATGGATAATATGATATACAAAGCTAAAGCTGTTATAATATATTTCATTAATGAAATTATTTACATTTTCAAAACTTAAAATCAAACTGAAACAGAATGGAAATTACAAAAATATCATTATCTTTGACTTTCTTTCCTTTCCTTCTTTCCTCTTGCCTCCCTCCACTTCATCTGTTCTCCGTGTGTTTTTGTAGACTTCATCTCTGTGCTGTCGAACGCTCGTTATTTGTCACCAAGTTCAAAAAATGTCCAAATTGGACAATATTTTTCTCAGGATTTTGGTCTGTAATTCTAACTTTAGCCATGGATTCTCAACCATAACAAACACCTCGCATTTTTAATTAAACATGTAAGCCCAGGATGTTTGCTGTCTCAACGACGTATTGATCTTTACTTAATCAGTTAGTCTTGAGATTAAGATCTTTTTTCCAAGAGAGACCTGAGAACAAGAACATAACACGTCCTTAATTAAAATTTCACAACTTCAGCTTTACCGCAGATGAATGTTTAGGGCAGCTTGACGCTTTATATCTTCTACAGTGCAGGAAATGATTGATTGTTTTTGCAACAAATCGACCGTACACTTCATCACTCACATTTACAGCACGCGGCTATTGAGAGAAGCGTTCCCAATCATCCCGCCACAAGGAGTCTTAACTCATAACCACCTCGCAGGACTGAGACAAGTCAAGTCATCTTTATTCGCAGGGTCATTTATCTCCGTGCAATCAGAGCACTTCATTTTCCTGCAGATCTCCTTCCGCTCTTTTGATTTATACTTGATGATCTCATATTGACGAACTGTTTGTTCTGTGAGCTGTGAATGAGATTATGTCTAATGTCTGTTTTTATTGCTCCCCAGAATCATCTTATGTCCATCACACTCCAGGCAACCATGCTTTTAAAGGAGACTGGCACAAACAAAGTTATTTTTTAAGACTGTTACCCGCAGCATGGCTGCAATTAGATTTCGTTACACATACATTAATATATTTTGCACAGTTGTTGGGATATTTTGTATTCAGCATTTCTGCTGAGTCGTGTGAGAAATATCTGCTTTAACTACTTTTGTCTCCCTGCAATAATTTCCATTTAATAATAATTACATTTTTACATTATTATAGATATTTAATATATGAAAATAAACTTTCCCACTGAGGAAACAACACCCTCAAGGTTATTTCTCCCTATTTTTTAAAGGTGTAGCCAATTCAGGATTGAAGTCGTATTGACTTGAAGTTGTATCGACTCGAGGGCTTTAGTTCGGAGGAACAGTGGAACTTTTGTTGACGCTGCAAGTTGATTTAATCCTCCCGAGTTGCAACACATTATAGAAACACTGAGATTTACTGCTGAGATTGCTGATTGCATGAGCAACAATGTTAAAAACACAGTTTATTGCAATGACAATGTGACAGACTGAGTCTGTGTTGAACTGTGAAAATTAGTAAGAAAAATAAAACCCTTCGATCAAATCAGCATTTCCTAATGCTTTGCACCCAGATGTATCACTCAAACACCTTAAACAACAACAAAACTGCCAGGATATAAACTTTATCAGAAGTTGCATTCCTATTTTTTCTTTCTTCTCTTGCTCATTTCAGTCTTGCACTGTTAGAGAATGCGTTGCATGTTACAACTTTATATGACGCCCTGCTAACTAATAAATATGAAAATTCCTGTAAACAATAATACTGTGCTGCAGCAGAAAAAATATTGTCATTTGAACGTTTTAATCTCTTATTATGGCTAACTTTCATTATCAGCATCAACACATTTGTTATTAGATGATAAAAATCCCATCTTGCCGACGCGCAGCCTTTTGTCTCGACAGAGATTTGCACAAATTAAAATGCATGACTGACTTTGCAATCAGCCTGCAATTTGCAAATAGGGTTTGTTGATATTCTGTAATGATCAATTGTGAATGCAAAGTGTGGTGTTTTAGATTGCGGCTGATTGATTATTAATTTATTGACGCCAACAGTTAAGTGGAAAGCGAAAACAGCTTGTTCAGACAAATACGTCTCACTGCCTTTAAGTGATTATGACCCAGTTAGAAGAAAATGATCTGCAGTCATTCAATGAACATGGCAGACTGAAGAAAACCCGACACCTGTCTGCAATGAAAAGAATGCTCGGTGTCTGATCTATTTTGAGCACAAAAATCTTCGCTGAAAGAAAAGAAAGGGAACCGCCAAAAGGTCATAAACCAAAAAAAAAAAAGTCATTACAGCAGCAGTACCTGTTGTTTGCAAGTGCTCTGTTGAGCTATTGATTTCTCATCCCTCATGTCTTTCACTGTCATTGCTTGAGCTGTTAGAAATGCCCGGCGTGAAAACGCCTTTTCTCCAGTGTCTGATCAATAAGAATAATAAAGAAATGTGTTTTGAATAAGAAGCACAAAGTGTCCTAACGCACAATTTGCTTTGGAAAAGAAGTTAGTGTTTGTGCCTGGATATTTCAGCGTTCAGCCCGTTTTCTAAACGGAAACTAGAAAAATGCAGCTCTGCTCCTAAAATAACTTAACGTTGGCATCAGTTAACAACCTCTGCTGAATCATTTACTCAGTGTAAAAGGGCTCAAACTGGTTCAGAGTTTACTTTAGGTCTAATACAGTCGCCCCCCCCCCCGCCCCGACCCGAACACTTGCTCTTACCAACTTTCTCAATCCCCTTTCTCCTTCATAGAATTTTTTTTATCAAGAGTCGTGACAGCGTTCTTTGCTTTTGATTGAGTGTTGTTTGCCAAATTATGGCACCTGCCTGGCTGGATGGATGGTTGATTAGGAGAATATTTAGTCATCAACATGATGTCGCAGATGGCGGTGCACTTAGGGGCATACTGATAATTCCGAGGCTGCATTTAAACACGGAACTCAATTAAGCTGCCGTTGCGCAGCTGACCCAGCTAAAAATATCTAAGGGCTGAAGAGAATAAATTATAATCAGTTTCCTCGTCATAATTTACCTGGTGTCTTCACACTTCATGGATGAAGATGAAGCCACAATCCTGCCCTGCCTTTCCACTTTCCCCTTTCAGTCTTTCTAAAACACTCAATAGGTTGATTTTTATTTTTATTTTTTATTGCCTCAACTCATATAAGGTGCATATAAGTTCATTTTTTATTTACACTGAAAAATAACACTGCCACAAAGTGCTGCGCTGCACAGAAATACCATAAAGAGGTCAGTCACCTCCACACTCTATTGTGCTGTCAGCACAAGTATTCACAGCATCAGGTATACAGTATTTGTTGCAATGAATCCTGTGCCAGATCTGGATGTTTTCCACGAGTACGTTGATTTTGCATGTCTTCCGTTTCTACATTTACATTTTGTTTGCACATTCCTCATTATTGCTCATGCCCAACCGTTTTGCCTGACTCAATAACGTCTCTCCATGTACATGAACATAAAGCCGCGTCGAATATATAGAATGCAAGATCGAAAAAACCCAAGGAGGAGAATGTAACGCTCTTTACTTTTTCTGCATCCAAACTAATGGTATGATATCTTTCTAGTTACTGTCTGTTTGATTAAAATCATCAGTGTGTTGTAGGGCTGCCACGATTAGTCGATTAGTCACGATTATGTCGACGAACAAAATCGTCGGCATGGAAAGACTCGGGGGCGAAGGTGGCTCACGGCTCCGTCTGCGAGCTTTACAGCGCCCGCCTACCCGCCACTCTTCGGGATAGTCAATTTACGTATGATCCGATTAGTCGACTAAACGAAAAAATAATTGCGATTAGTCGACTATCAAAATAATCGTTTGTGGCAGCCCTAGTGTGTTGCTCTTTTCAACCAAAGTCAGTGTCTGCCGGAAGCTGTACTGTACATCTGCAGAATCCAGTCAGCTCGACATCAAACCCTTCAGAAAAGTGATCTGTGATAAATGGAGTGGTTTAAAGGTTAGCCAGGATATTGTGTTCATTGCAAAAAATGTCAAGTGGAAACACTAACATTTTCAGTCTGTTGAAATGTGCCGAGTCATTGGTCATAGTCATGGTGGTAGTAACATGGCTTTGTGTTAAGAACATGTACTGTATATGGGCAAACCAGTTTGCCCCAGTACACCTTTTATGACAAATGTCACTGTTTCGAAGGCACTGACGGATGAGCTTACAAGGGCTAGGCATATGATATCCCTCAAATTCTGTCGAAGCCATTGTAGGTCATTTTTTTCCAGGCTAAACAGATCTGGTCAGGTTGAAGTTGGGTGGATCTATGCTGGAAAATATGATGACACCAAACTCTGTGAACTAAGTCACATTCACGCTGTATTGTTCAGAACCATTTTCTTGATTAATCGTGTATATATATGAAGTCTATAAGATGTCCATTCCAATTTCTCAAAGCCAAACTGACATCTTTAAATGTCAAAAACCCAAAGATATTTAATTTTTCTATCTTAGAAGCTTAATGAAGTCAGAAAATTCCACTTTTGGAAAGCTGGAACTGTAAATTTGAAGCATTTAAAAGAAGCTATATGCTCTTCACTTGCATGTGGTGTTACTAGATAACAAATAAAAAATGTTTTTAAACCTATAGAGATGTAAAACAACTAAAGAAGCTCAGCTTTAGGCTGTTAATCAGAAGGCGAACAGTGAGGTAAGCACCTTTTGGAATGATGCATGAACACAATTAGCCAATATTGCTTGAATGCGGCTTAATAGCAATGAGAAATGCTGTAAGACGTCCCACCTCCAACAGGTGCAGCGGAACAGGAGAAAGAGCAAGACGTCAAAGCTGACGCCTACGCTGTTCTCACAAGTGGCCTAATCAGGGAGAATAAGTGAAAGCACCTGTGTGGGTTGAGGATTGGTTGTTGAGGTTTTTTAATCCTGTTCATGACTTGAATCTAAACTGCTATCATTCTTATTCAGTGCATCACAGCACATCCAGCCCCAGAGCCATATATGATTACACCTTGTGAAGAGAGGAGATATATGGTCAGGGTTAGGTTGTTGGGTGGAATTCGCCAACAGATGCATGTTAAGGTAGACACAGCTACGACCGATAAATCCCTGCCCCTTGATAATGATTTTGGTTCTGGTTACTCAAGGGGCCTTAAACATGGAAATCCTTGAAACAACAGATTTTCAAACCGATGACAAAACATACTATAATTCGCAAACACCATAGAATAAAATAAAAAAAACAGAGGTTATGAATAATGAATGTGGTTTTGGATTGTTTACCGAAGGTCATTTGAACCTTAGTGGTAAGTTCAGGAATAATACTGTCATTCATATTCTGTCCAGGTTTGTGTTTTTCGGGTTCGCTGAAAGGTTCATTTGCTATAGTTGCTGTGGTTTCACTCGAGTGGTGTTCTTCCAGCTGAGCTCAGTTCAACTCAGGCATAATACAGTGAATCTTAATTCACTATACAATACTTCAGCCATGTCTCTTTTCATATCCTGACCTGGCCTCATAACCTTCACCACGTAATGTCTACAACGCCCAGAGGTCTGATTTCAGGTTGTTAACCATTATCGTAATTTTCACCTGCATATAAATGATAGTATCTGACCATTAAATCACAGATTCGAAATCATTTTGATGCTGTAAATCTGTTCTTGCACTATATAATATCTAATTCTTTGTACCTGCACTAAGTCACACAGTATTTTGCTGACTTTGGTCAAACTGGATCATATTTTTAATGGAGAAAATGGTTTCTGTCTCACCCTTCTGTGATTTACAGAGTTTCTAAATAGACAGTAAACTGCTGTGATCTATAGCTGCTGTTAGCTAATGTTAGCCTAGCTGCCCGGACTGTGAGCTCAAACCATAGGGGGGAGTGGAAGCTAAAAAAAAAAAAAAAAAAGAAAAGAAATGGTGAGAGTAACCGGGCAAGAAGTCAGGAGTAAAAATCTGGGACTGATTTTTTTTTTTTTTTTTTTGTTGCTGACAAACGCACACAAGCTGTGCTTCTTGTTGTTGGATTAAAATATTATGTCATGTTGATGTTTGGCTGTTAGCGACCTGCCAGTTTTTTATTATAAGTAATGTAATTATAACAAATACACATGGACAACTGCCTGTATTTACCACAGTCGTACTGCATTCTGTAACTGGTGGCGCTAAATCCTAAAAGCAACAATTCCTACAAATTGTTTCTTTAAGTAACCCAGCTATTGGCCACACTCTCTCCCTATATATACAGTATATATAAAAGAAAAGTTGAGTCAACTCTCTTCTTCTTGATATTTTATGTTTATATTACAGTTTACGGTGTTGCTCAGCACTTGCATCCACATCAAAACACAAAAAATGACCTTTTTGCAACTTTAGCAAAAACATCTACAAGGCCTTGTTAAGTCCAGGACCAGCTTATTATGTAATATTATGTAATATGTAATAACCATTCTTTAATTCATCAGCATCAGGGACTGGGAATGAAAAATGGCCCTGGACTTCTGACTGTGTAACCTTCACTTTCCCCTAATCAGTCAAGAGAGAGAACACATTTTGCAGTGTTGTTGTTTTTTCACAGCACACTCTGAGAATATGCAGGTGCGTAATGTAGAGAGCGTATGGGATTTGCATCTTTACACAGTATGTACAGTATAAGAAAACACCTAATTATTTACATTGTTCCTCATGCACTGGTAAATTAATCGTATCCAGTGGGCAATCAGCATATAATTGGAGTTATGTCATGTAGTCTGTGTGCCCTTTTGGTTTAGGGCTGTTTTTATAGTCAGCCTGGAGCTCTTATATTTCCAAATAAGGAGATTTGTAGCATACAATGATGTTTCAGACAACTGAAACCAACTTTGTGGCAACAGTTGGAAAGTCCTCACGAGACTTTTGTGAACAAAACGAGCTCTGTGAAGAAATCATTCTGAGTTTGCTGTGAAAGAACTTTACTGGCCTGCACAGAAAATTCAGCCACTCCTCACTCACTTAGTGCCCGACTTTATTAATGCTCTTGCGGCTGAATGGGAACAAATCCCTGCGGCCAGGTTCCAACATTTTGTGGAAAGCTTTCCCAGAAGAATTACAGCTATTATAGCAGCATAGCAATGCTTATGGTTGGGAATAGAGATAAGACAGCTGTGCAGTAAAGCGGTTTATTTTGTAAGTCATTAACTGAATGGAGGAAGCGTAATGAAAAAATCAATACTTGATAGTATTTAAAGATGTCTTTCAATATTTTCCCGGTGAGTGTTTTTATGTTTGGTTCAGGTGGAAAATGAAATAGGAACATATTAATAATTTGTGACTTTAGGTGTTTTTTTACATCCATAGTTTGGCTACGAGCTGATGAGTTTATAGACTTGGCTCAATCCAAAAAAGCCTTAAAGCTGCCCCAGTGCAATTACTGTGCTCACACCAGCCCAAACTAATCGCACCAAGGGGAAAAATTAACCACAGTCTGATTTTAATGAACAAAAAAGCACAGGTATATATAAAAAAAAAAAAACTTAAACATCCACTGGAGCTGCAGAGTGATGAAAAGACTATAACCTTCTTCAAATGTATACATGGAACAAAAACATAAATCCCATATTTCCATTGTGCCTACATGTTTTTCACCATTTGAGACTTTTTTTATGAAATCAAAAAGACAGCAGAAAACAATGCACACAATAAAGATCTGACTTATAACAATCCCCTCCTACCTCCCACTGAGCTGACAGCACCATAACAATTGTGTTAGACGCTATCACAGCAGAAAACATGTCCACATACTTAGACAAATAAAAAAAAGGAGACATATTTCTCTCCCTGCAGTGCCGGAGACCACCAAATCTTTGTCTCTCACCTTCTAATAACTGCACTACAGTTATAGATGAAAAGTTAATCCACTTTCTGTGTGAAATTGGGTTCAAATCTGTGCTACATTTGAATATAAATCTGATCTGGCTCCTCTATGGTTTTAGTCTTTGTTAAGGTTAGGGAGAGATGTTTTAAATGAATCACTGTGGAGACTGACAGGAGGTAGGAGATGGGATGCAAACCACCACTGTCGGTATTAAAGTTGAACTTTGTGCCTCCGAGTCAGACTGTAATGCTACTTTAACTTTTGCATTCAAGGGAGAAGAGTTATCATCTGCATAACATTAAGAGGTAGAGATGTAACGATACACTCAACTCACGACTCGATTCGAGTCACGATTTTTTGTTCACGATACGATTTTTTTAAATCAAAATGAGCTACAGACAAATTATGACCAAATAAAATTATTATATTTATTATACTTTTTATTTGTAGGAAAGAAATCTTTCTTTACAGAATAAAAATCTTTCTTTACAGAAACTCAGTTTACAAAAAACAATTTGTGTTCTCTTATTAAAAGTGCAACTTACATCTTAAACAACAAAAAACATGACATATCTGCTTTCTTTAGAAAAAAATCTCACAGTAAACTACCGTTAACTGGTGTGATGTGCAGTTTTCGCTCACGAGGTGGCGTAACCAGGGCTCTAAATTAACTTTTTGGTCACCAGCCAATGTGGCTGGTAAGTTTTGTACATAACAATAAAATAAAAACATTAAAACTTGCGAGCGTCAATTTCCACAGAGCACCTCGAGCGGGCGAAAGCCAGACACAGAAAAAGCAAAGAGAACCCGGTGGATTTTCAAAATAAAATATCCCGTGCAAACTGCCGGTCGTAAAAACAGACAAAAGCGAAACTAACTAACTTTTTTTTGTCAACCGATTCGAGTCGTCACGCATCTGTACCGGTTTTTAATCGTGTCACGATGCATCGGTACACCCCTATTAAGAGGTCACTTAAACTGTAGGGACATTTTACCTGTGCAAATGTCGACTGAAGCAAGCAAGGAGAAAACACATACGGGAAATAAAATATGTTTGGCGCAATGAGCTGAGTTTGTGCATTCTCGTCTGACGGATGAAAAATAGGAGCTGAGGGTGCTTATCGATACGATACACTGCATTGCATTCAAACAACAAACATTCGATTCTAAGGACCGGTTTCGTGTTAAGCTCCCGAAAGAAAAGGAAGGCATTTCTTCACGGCGTTGCTGCCAGAAGCTCTGTTTGTGCAATCAAGTGCAACAGGTGAAAACACAGCAAACTCCAGCAGACCATCATAAAAGGGCACTGCACTCACTCCAACTTTCTTCTCTGCTTTCCGACCGCCAAAGACGTGTCCATCCTACTCTTCACCTTTTCCTTTCCCCATGAAGGCGCCTCCATTAGTTTCAAAAAAACTGCGTCTGTGTCAAATGGCAAATCGATACTAAATTGCCACCGGGATCACAGGATGCTCTTAAGTCTCTGTGCTGCTCTCACCTCCCTCTTTTTTTTTTGTTTCACGGGCGTCCGTATTAATTAGTGTAAGCCATGGCTGTAGAATGAAGAGGGGTGCAGACATGTAATGATTTATAATGGAAAAACACTGCCTGGTTTGTGTTGTCAATGAGCAAAAAGTATTTGTACTCGATTTCCAGTCAAGTGTATGATTGCTGTGTTTATTTAAGGAGGATTTTGTTTAATCTTTTTTCGCCGTGAAAATTAAAACTTTGCTATGGAGTCAAGATTTGTCCAAAACACAAAAACCTAAAAGGGATGCAGGCCTTGGTTTTTGTCTCACTGGACTGATAAATAGAGGTTGTGGACTACACATATGTACTTCATCTATCAAAAGTGTAGTACATCTCAAAAATAATTTATAATCTATTTTTGGGATTACTTTGAGTAACTGAACGTCTCTGCAAATAAAGTTCTTGTTTTACTTTTTCAACACATTGCATCTGGAAACAGAAGTTTGAAAACACAAAACCTTATTTGGGTGAACTGACCCTTTAATCTCCCTTTTTTTTTCTGCCCAGCTTCAGCTTGTGTCCTTATGGCCTAATGTTGCCCCGGCTATTACATCTTCCATCAGCACTCTCATCTCTCTAGTCTTTGGACCCAGTGTGAATTTTTAAACTCTAGGATGAATCATGCAGAGAAAGAGATGACACACAGAGAAGGCTAAATGGACCACATGGTCAGATGCAAGATATGGCACAGGGTGTCTAACGTGTTACATGCTGAGGTGTTATTAAGTCGGACAAGAGGTAAGCTCCTGTTTTATCTCTTAGGTCAAACTGACACAGAGAATCTGTCAATAATCAGTTGCTGGAAAAAGTCTGTCCCCTGTCTATACGTGAGGTACAGCGAGCCGGCGAGTAATTGTTCAACAATTACAAGAAATAAATTTAGAAATTTTAATTATTGTGTCTGCTGATCATCCACAGATTTCAGTCAGAACTCATCAGAATGGTCTGTTATACCCTAATTGATAATATACAATATTCTGAATTGTGACATTCAGCATAATGACTAATAATTATACATAAGGTATATCTTAATGCCCTAATACTTTTGTGCTTTTACTTTTACTATTGTACTTAGTAAATAGGTAATAATTACAGGGTTCCCACGGGTGCTTGAATTCCTTGAAAATGCTTGAATTTCAATTCAGTGTTTTCAAGGTTATAAAATTGCTTGAATTTTTTGTGAAGTGCTTGAAAATGCTTGAAATTTGTGTGATGTCTATCTCAATAAACCAAGAGAAAACAAAAATGTTTCCTAAGCGGCTACGCGCTTGATCCGATGCCTTTACATGCAGAACTCAGTTATCATACTCGCTTGGTGTTCTGCAGAGAAATAACAGTAGACTACTATCCACACCTGTTGGTCACTGTTATTGTGCTATGGTAGTTACACAATACACCGCTCACAAGCTGAGAATACAAGCCAATTCACAATTAGTTAAAAATCAAAACAGTCAATCTACCACCATATGAAATAATGCTAATTAGACCCATATTATTATGCCATACAGTGGCACCGCTGCGCTTCCCATAACCATCATGGCAAACACAACTAGTAGGCTACCTATTTAAAGGTGCTGGAAAAATGGAAAAACTGGTGCTTGAAGGTGCTTGAAAAGTGCTTGAATTTGTTCATGAAAAAGGTGTGGGAACCCTGTAATTAGCATACACTGATATTTTGGACCTCTAAAAGTTCATTTTTTGCAACAGTTTGGGACATGACAGTCCTCCTGTGCACAAAGCGAGGTCTGCAAAAGAAAGTGTTTTTCTGAGTTTGGTGTGAAGGAACTTTCCTGGGACACCGACTTCAATCCAGGCCTTATCCTCTAATAATCCCTGCAGCAAGGTTCCAACATTCTGTGGAAAGCCTCCCCAGAACAATACAGGCTATCACAGCAGCATAGTAATATTCCGAAATGAGATCAAACTATTGTCGTATGACTGCTGTATTGTTCTTTGCCTTTGGGCCCTCTGATATTTCTGTTATTAGTATTCATGGAATCATCTTTTGCTGTGACATAATACATTTTAAAGGCAAAATAAATTAAGATGTATGACACAAACTGAAAAGCTTTAACCGTTGAGTGCAAAACAAGTTTGACATACATCAGTGTTGGCATGAAATGTCAAGCCTCCATATGCATGATCAGGTTTAGATGAGTTCAAGTGAACAGCTCTATGCAAATCATCCAGACTAGTCTCTGGATCCTCGATGACAAATATTAAGCTCCCGGTCTGAGCTCGGTCTTCATACTTTTGGCAGACTGGGACAATAATAGCTACATTAAAAATGTGTCTCTTTTATCATTTCTGCAAGAATTTGGCAGGTGTTCCTACTGAGAGTTTTTCTTGTACAAAACAAAGACACCAGTGGCTTTAGGCAAAGGAGGGCTGAAACTAACTCTGCAGCAAAAACAAAAACTAACTTATTCATTTCAAGACCCTAACAGAGACCCGAACACAACCCCTTCGAAGAAGAAGGTGCTACAGTGCATAAAAGATGTTGGTCCTGGAGTTAAGTTTGAGCCATGATTTACATTTGCACATTTAAACTTGCCTCAAATGAGTACAAACCACCTGTGTGTTGGCATGTCTTAAGAAAACTGGACGCAGCGGTTAATATCTCATGTGTTTTATTTCTCTTAATCTTGCTGAAACACCCCCACACTTGTTTAGTACAGTACAGTAAATGCCTCACGGCCATACGCATCGGTTGTCTCTGCTTTTAATGTTCGTGCCTTTGTTTGGTTGTAAAACAACAGAAAACACACAGAAATATGACCGTAAGCAATCATTTAATCACCTATTCAGGAAAAAAAGAAACCAGAGCATGTTTATTTTCACGAAATAATGAATGCAATGTGCGTTACATTAACTAAATGTGCACAGGCGCAAAATATCTGAAGAAACGAATAAAAATCTGATGATAATCAGCTCAGTTAGATTATACAAATATAAAAACCACATAAGCGAGGCTTGTAAGGTTAGTTTTAAGTACAACTCTCATTTAGTGTACTTAAAGTATCGACGCCTCAGAAATGAGGTCCATGAATGAATGGCTTCTTTCTTAAAAATTTGACTCCGGGGAAACGTGCATATTATAATTATGTACAGTACAGTTTCCAGAGCACACCTGGCTTGTTGTGTCTCTTTGTCCATTCACACAAACGGCCCAGAGTAATGGCGTCCATAGCTGCACGCTGCTATTTACTGCGAGAGAAGCTTTTCACACTTACTTCAGTGGAGGCAAATTCAGTATAAATGTACTGTTGGAAATTCTGTGACAAACCTTCACATGTAGCCAAATCTTGGAGGTGTTTTGACGCGCTATTTCCCACCGGCCTTCTGACTGCAGACTGAGAGTAATACTGATGATGGAGCTCTGTTCTGGTGAGTGATCTGCGCTAAAGTCAGTCTGAGTTTGTCCTGGTGTTCGATGATCGATTATCACCAGGTATCCAAAACCAGCAATACATGGCTCATAACAAACTTCAGATAAGAATGAGATACATTTTATTATTCCCACATGGGGAAATTAATAATCGCTTCATCCAAATCACACAAAAAAAACTTATCTACTCACGTACGCCACGTTAGCCGAGCAGAAAGTTTCTAACCCTGGAATCCGCTGCCATCTTCTCAAGACGATCGATGTGAACAGGATACTCCACTCCACTCCATGTGGAGTTTATCCTAATTGGAAAACAATTATAGCGAGTTATTTAGCTCGTTTTAACAAATTAGCAGAGCTCTTGATGAAGTTTCGGTGTCAGTCACACAAGATGCAATCTGTTTCGTGCTTGTTAATTGTTACCCCCGGTGATATAAACAGCTTTTCTTCACTTCACTCGGAATTTTAACTCTAACAGCAATTCCTGGAAGGAGACAGAAATGACACCAGTGTGGAGTAATTGTTAATTAATCAGATCTTTTCAGGTGGGAAAGTTTTTTTCACTAAGCTTCTGGGCTCGGTTTGAGGAGTTTGGCACAAAAAATACAGACCACTTGGGAAAAGGGAAGGGAAAGGAAAGAGTACCGGCCAATCTAGTCTGAAAATATACTTACTCTCTCTTAAACTTTTTTTTTATTTTGCCAGTGTGCATCAGAGCAGAGGTTCGGACGTAAACGCAGACCAGCTAAAGGCTCCTGGAAAACGTCATCGGAGTAATTCAAGGGTAAAGTGTTTAGACTGTACAGTGTTGTGAGCGTGAGCAGACACCACTTTAATATGAGAGAAATAATGGTCAGGGCACTACTATTACTGCAGGAGCAACAATAACAATGGCACTAATCGAAATGGTAGCTATATTTCCACCACAGTAGAAACTTTAGTGAGCACACAGCAGGCTTTAAATTAGAGAGTAGCTATTAAAATGATAAAAAACATAGGGTAGGATATGATTTATGACAGGAAGATAACAGACAAAAATACAGATTTTGGATTTGTCATTGTGATTTACTGTTACTGTCTTGGCGTTTTCATACTCTGTTTATATACGAGAGGCTGTCCCAGCTGATTTTTAAAGTTCACTTTTTCTGCAATGTATGTACTCGCCTGTACTTGGCGTGGTGAAGGCTGTTTTGAAAAATGTCAACAATGGGTGCCTTCCCTGGGGGAGGTGGATTAAATTATCACAACATAAAGAAACATCTGTGTTTATCTAACCCTGTACTACACTGTGTTCTAGGAACATTCACAACTTGACTTGCAATCATGATTTATGCTCACTGAGAACATTTATTGCCAGCAGAGGAAGAAGTGTGACTTTCCGCAGTTCTGCAGTCGTGGTGATGGATGTCTGAAATGCTCCAATTTAACATCTTGATTTGTGTTTGTCTAAAAGTTAAAGTCAGCGCTGACAATTGTCCACTATGATCACAGTTTCTGTTATAATTAAGATGTTTTTGGTGCCAAAAGTAACCACAAATGCCTCGGTCGTGCTTTAGTTGCTACAAGCTGATCTTGTGAGGAAATGAGAAGGAAGATGTCCAAAGAAGACAATCTACTGTAAAGTTGTACTTACACACAGTGACACTTTTCTACCATTTAATAAATCATTTTAGTGTTACATTGTAATCAGGGGGAATGGTGTGTCTGTCATCAGGGACGGACTGGCAATCTGGCATACCGTGCATTTGCCCGGTGGGCCGACGTGCTATTTGGGCCGTCAAGTTCCGAAATATATATTTAACGAGTAGATCACACAGGGCGCACGGAGCATCTATGCAGCACGAGAAAAAAAAGTTCGCCTCCAGGGGGTTCATGGGCTGCTGTGGTCCCAAATTCCAGGGCCCATTTTTTTTGTCTCAGTTCGTCCCTGTCTGTCATTCACACTCAGCCCCCCCTGCACATCTCTGGGGAAATGCAGATAGGAAGCCCGTGTCGTGCCAGAACCAGAGCTGGGCAACCAGGCTTTGAAGCCTCTAGGGACATGATAACAGAGGCGAAAAGACAGAAGGGACGTGGACAGAAGAGGCTAAAAAAGAGAAGAGAGTGACCAAGCAAGAAGTCACTGGATAAGGGTAAATCTGGAAAGGACTTTTTTGGTGATAGAGCTTTGTGAAATCAGAAACAGAAAACAGAATAACAGAAAGGGAATATGAATGTTCGAGTGAAAAGTTTTGAGTGAAATGTGTTGAATGTCACATGGATTTCCATACAGAGATTAGAAAATGTCAGCCTCGTTGTGGCGCTACACGAGAAGTCAGAGGATCACCAGAGTCAGCGGGGTCTATCCTCAGGGGACCACGCATGTCTGTACAAAGTCTTTGAGATATTTCAGTCTGGACCAAAGTGCTGAACTGGCCCACAGACCACACGTAGCTATCGTGTCTTAGAAGAATATTTTGCAGCTGTGTACATACTGTACTGACTGAATCTGTAAAAAAAAGTTTTTGTTCTCATTGCCTTTGAGTTTTTTCTCATTTTCCCCCCAAAAACACATTTTGTTGTTGTTGAAAAGTCGCGTGTGAATGTAAAAATGATTAATCAGTGTTCATCCGCTGATTTCACGTCACGTATCGCACATGGCGAGACAGATGCTGCACATATTAGGAATGTGTGGGAACTTTTTTGCTATAAAAACATGGTCTAATCAGAGGTGCTACTTTAAGTCCATGATAAAGTCACTTAATTATACTTCAGTTCACACACAGTGAAGATGGATTCTGAGTGCCAGTGATAAGGACGCAGCTTCAAAGCTTGGCTCTGTCTTTGAATCACCACAGCAAAGATGAATCACTCACTTTGAATAATTGCCATGGAGATGTATATACAGTATATTTCACTTAGATTGGAACTGGGTGAAACAAATACCACTGCTGTAGTTTTAGCAGTGTTACTGAGTACAAAAGGATTAATCTTCAGGAAATTCTCTTTCACCTATTTTACCTTCTCCTTTCATTTCATAAGTCAGCTTTAGATAAAATCAATGCATATTCATGATTTCCCTTTTTGTATCCCATCATTTGCCACCATGTCCTAGTCCTTGATAACGCTCTCCTGCCCCCTGGTGTATTACATTTGATCCAATCATTTATTATCCTCTCTGGCGTTAAGTCCGTCATACTCAACTTAAGGTTCGTCACCATGATTAATTACAGTACATGGCAACAAAAAAATCAATTTGAGTCATGACCACAACCATTGATGCTTGTAATGGGGACCAGTGTTGAGATCAATACATGACAGCACACAGTTTCCTGTAACAATTACAGACTCCAGCTGTTATTGAATTCAGTTTTGCATGTGATATCAAACCAAATTAAATGGAGAGGTTGGTTTTAAAATCATAGATTATATCAAAAAAAATTATAAAGCAAAATGTTTTTTTGGAATATAAACTCACACACATGAACATCATGTAACGTCCAACAATGGAGGAGTTTGTGATGATAGCCTGCCACCTAGTGGCAATGCTGTATACTGACACACCTCGTCTACAGAGCAATGACGACGAGGTTTATCTCAGGAGAAAAGACCACACTGACAAACAAGAAGACATTTTGTGTTAAGGTTTTTGAACACTGATACGCACAATATCACTTGATGATGTTGTTAAATGGGATACTGCTCAGGCAAAGGAAACTAATGAGCCAGGAAATGTGCAAATATAAATACATTCTGTGCGCACCATAAATTTACAGCATCTACACTATTACAATGTGCATGTTTTGCTAAATTCCAGAGAATATCCTTAAAGATATAAATTATAAAATCCTTCACAAACCTGTGTCCAACATCAAGCACTTACTGTTTATATGCTCGTAGATGTAAATAAAAGCTTGTTTCTGGATTGAAAAGATCTACTATGATTTAGAAGTATCACCTTCCTTTCATTAAAACACACTCAACAATACATAAATAAGAAAAAGAGGAGTGTGCCTTTAGACTATGATGATATATTAGGGGACAGAGTACCTTTAAACCTGAGAGACTGACACTAAAAGAGACTCCAGAGAGAGTATTATTAATATTACAGTAAGTGACAGTTATACTGACGTTAAATACAGAGTAACTGCCTTTATATTACAAGCTACAAGTTAATATCTGCTGTCATTGTCCTCAAACACACGTTTTGCTTCAGGTACTCCAAGCACAACTGCAAACACAAAGTAAAAGCCAGCAAACAGATCAAATAACGCAGGCGCTCAGTTTATAGACATAGATACACCCCCACAGTGTTTTTGTTCTTTATCTCTCAGACACTCCTTATTAATGAGACACTTGTAAACCGAATGAATTGGCTGTTAATCTCAAGGCCAGCCAGGAGCTTTATAACATTCATTGTGGTTGTAAAAACCCGGTGTCCTGTTTTACGAAGGAGGTGCTTTATCAGTTCTCACAGTCCCTGTTAGGTGCGAGTTGACATGAATTTCGAGATCACTCAAAAAGACTTCAGCAAACACGTTTAGGTGTGTTCATATAAAAGCGCAAATAAATGTATAAGAAGGCCGCTGACGGCGTCGTCGCACAGAAACAGGATGTTCGTATCTCAACAAAGAATGCTTTGAAATGTCACGTTTGTATTTCCTCTCCTCCCGTCGCTTTTCTTTTTCTTGTATTCATTATTTTCCCATCACGGTGTTATTGTTGCATTATCCGCTCCGCCATACACGCCATCTGATAGCTTTAACAAATTACAATAGGAAGCGTCCCCGTGAATGACAGCGGTCGACATTTACATAATAATGACAAGTTAAAGCAAACAAAGTTTCCACTTTAAATAACAAAGCAAGAAAAATCACGTTTTCTCTCCCCCTGTGCTGGTCTCCTCCTCGTCACGACTCGAAGCCGTGACAATCTAAATGATAAGATGTGATAAAATGACATGACGCAAGATATTGAAGATATTTTAACTTTCGCTGTGGATGAAACTTGTCACATTTGTTGCATCATTTCTCATTTTTTATATATTTCAGAAACATTCCAGCACAGCATATGTAAGTGCTTGCAGGCAGCAATGACAAATAACACCAGCAAGTCTCTTGATATTTTTTCGACAACACAACAACTCTGTGCGGGTGTGCGTGCGTGCGTGCGTGCGTGCGTGCGTGCGTGTGTGTGTGTGTGTGTGTGTGTGTAAGAAAGAGAGAGAGAGCATCTGTCTGTGTGTGTGTCGGGCAGATAGGATTGGCTCGTTCCTCCCACAAGGCTGTGCATGAGCGCTGCTGTTCTTCGCTGATACATTTCAGTTTCTCTGATCATATTCCACATCCCTATCCATGCACACATCCCAGGCCAACATCAGCAGTTTCAAATATGCCTTTCCTATACAGCTGGGTTGTCTGCAGCATTGCAGCATTGTCTCTAGACTGTGAAGCGTTGAGATTTTTTTGCATTTCTCTGCACGTTCTCTTGGACGAGGTGCACTTCTTCTTCTATATGAGCTGCAGTGACAAATAAAAGAGAGCTAATGAAAGAGGAGCTGACTGACAGTCGCTGCACGCCTACTGTTGTTTATAAGATACAGGAGGATCTGATGTTGCAGGCAACTTATTCCCGGGTTAATACTTCACTGAGGGGATGTCTACAATTAGAACTCCATCACTGGACCCAATTCAAATAACTAATGAGGTAGAGGATTAGCAGAGAGGTTCGTGCTAATGGAGAAGTCATTTCACTCCGAGACATTTAGAAACCTCTCCAGGTGGAATTAGCCTCGTCTTCCCAGGCTCTTCTTGAAATCCGCTTAGGTCTATGAAGCTAATGATCCAAACAGAGGAATAATTTTCAATCACACACTCCAAAACAACACAGAGAAAACTGTTTTTCCTCCTCACAAATTCATCCCTCACGGCTTTTAGCTGCACATAGTTGTCAATAAACTGGCCAGAATACACGGTGACGATATCATCACCCTTTTTTAAAATAATCTCTGACAAAAAAATAATATTCAAGTACTTGTGGATTCATTATTCTACCGTGCCCTGCTGTGACTGCAAGCCCTCGCCTCAGCTAAAAGTTTAGAGGAGCTCCTGAACGTAACTTGTCACAGAGAATGAATTCCGCATTGATGCATTCTGCATAAATAGAATTTATGCTGCATAGAAATATGCCATTTTTATTTATTCAGAATACATTTGTGTGAGAATTTAAACCGCTTCTCGTGCTGCCTGGTGGCTTTCATCTCGTTAATCCAGTTTGACTCTCAGTGTCCTCTTGTGTGCGCACAGAGCGACAACTAACTATTGGCTTGTGGAGTTAAGGAGATGAAAACAAAGGCTCTTTGCAGAGATCATCATCATCATCACTGTTTAAATATCCATAATTATATGAATCATACTGTCTATGCTAAGTTTAACCTCACAATAGAAAGTGTCAGTTCGTTCTCAACATTAAAATGCGTCTCCTGGGTAGCCCTCACTACTTAAAATAGGGTCCATGCATATGAATTCATCCCGTTTCAAAGCATTTTGGACACTTTAACGAAATACACTACTGCTTATGTGGAATATATGAAGAGCTAGAGCTGTTTCTGCAATGTGTTTTATTGTGATACATTTATAGACTTTATTGTGGATTAATAAGCTTGAGAATTTGATTTGGCATGAAATGCACCAAAGGAGCCCATCACAGCATGAAGTGGACCACAAGATACAGACGACAGCCTAAATAATGAATAATGTAAAAATTCTGTAGGATTCCCTGTACATGTGTACGTCATCGCGGGGGATTACATTACCGTCACGGACCTGCGAAGGACCGGTCAAGGACCAGTGAAGGACCAGTCACGGCCCCGTCACGGAAACACGGGAACTTTTAAGTTGCTACATCTGTATATCAAAGCTCTATCTTCTGACTCATCACTTCTCTTTGCCTCTGATGAAGACATGAATATTAGTCTCTAATGCTTCTTTGAATAAAGAGTCTTCAAAGCCTTTGTGTAGTTTTCCATCATGTCTGAAGGTGACAGCAGCAGCGCAGATCTGCCGGGCTGGTTTGTTTCATCGGGTCAATCGAGGACACTCAACGGCCTGTCGACCAGTGGCCTGGCAGAAATTGGCCTCGTCAAATCTCAGCAAGACCGAACTCTTGTCTTTATTATTATGGATTTATTCAAGACGCTTTGATCGTGATCATGAGGGAGCCGTGCCTCAGCTGCCATGACCACTGACCTGTGTTTTTTTCTGATCTTGTTTATCCGTCAGCTCCAACCTCCTTCACTAACTAAAAACCAGTAAGCCGTTGCCCATTAGCCGTGATAAATGAATGGCTAAGGCTTTGATTGTTTAGTAAGAGCATCTCCACACTTATTAACTCTCATTGAGCTAATTGGTGACAAGCCCACTCGACACAAACCACAGTGCAGCCACAAAAGGAGAATAGAAAAGTACAGAGCACAGACTCTGCTTCTCCTTGTCTGATTGTGCTAATCAGATATCTGCCTCCTTTGCTTTTATCTCCGTTCACTCAAAGAAGATGATACAAAGTGGAAATCCAGACAAAAGATGCATTTATGCATAATTAGCCCAGAATGAAGTAGCAAAAAATCAACTTATCTATCTGCTGTCCATAAGGTTTATGTAATAAGTGTTTATAATAAGGCCCAAGATGCTTGTGAACATTAATATCTGTTAATGTGACCAACACATCTGTTATATTTTAAGACATGTATAAGCACGAATATACAAACAGTTTATTGACTGCTTCAGAACATTAATAAATGTCTCCTGAGTTTCTTAGTTATTTGAATTATTAAGTGGATCTATACTAGGGCTGCACGATATGGCCTGTAACCAATATCTCGATATTTTTAAGCTATATCGCGATACGCAATATATATCTCGATATTTTTGTTGTTGTTGTTTTGTATTGTTTATTTCCAATAAATATTGTCATTATTACCTTGATAGCATTGTAAGCATTGTGAGCAGCACCAGGGGTGAGTGACAGGCAAAACTTCGGAGAATTAAATGCTGACTGCTTAAAACATTTACGTGACAAGTACTCGATGGTCGCGATATAGTCATTTCATACATCTCACGTAGAACAAGCTGCGATATATCGAGTATATCCGATATATCGCCCACCCCTAGTATAACTAATACACAGAAGCACCTTAGAAAGAGTTACCATGGATGTTTCTATTCAGTGTCAGAAATACTACGGACGAGACAACAGTCTTTTCAAAGAAATGACATTATTATTTTCTTCTTACAGCACTTATATTGTCAAAGCTCCTGATTGGTTTGTAATTGTCCTGTGAGAGCAAATTAGCTGCTGCTTTATTCCAATACTCCACCAACCAACCAGCTTACACACTACTGTTACATTTTGTGATACTGGCATTCAAACTCTGACTCATGTAAGGTTTGCGTGTAAGTTTATTTTTGTTATTCTTCAATTTATATGCTAATCCATGAAAGGTACGTATCAGAATATTCCACAAAAGCCCACTTTATTGGTGACATTTTGTTGTTTTTTTCAGCAGTGACCTGTTTTCAAGCAATAATTAGACAAAGCCTCCCTGTGTCTGCGCATATCTCCCTCCAACATACCTCGGTGACAACATCACCATGACAACAGGACAAGGTGGCACTCGACGAGCTCAGAAAATTGCGGTGGACACAGGTTTTCCCCCCTCAGACGCTCGTGAATTACTTCTGGAAAAATGGTTTCATTTGTTTGGCTTCATTGTGGGAAGAGAAATAAAAATGCACATATGTAAAATGTTTACTGTTACAGGAGACCCAAGACTTTTAAGTTGGAATATTTCAGTGAGTTTCACAGTTTATTTTGTTTTCTCACCTCGTGTTAATGCCGGGGCGATGTGAAAGTGCTACATAGGGGAAATATGCTGTGTCCTGCCTGCTAACAAACTCCCTAAAGGCACAGATGACGAGTCCACAATTTCAGGATGTAAACTGGAGTAAATTGAATGATGTGGCAATAACACCCAGCAATACAGAATCTTTTACAAATTACAGCAGTCACAGTTGCGACTGCTCACACGCTGCGGCTGTTTTTGCTTCTCACCTCCTTTGTCCTCTTTCAAGTCACTGACTTTGGATCTGCTACAATTATTTTTTACACATTCTTCGAGTTGTTGGATGCTAATAATTCCCCCCTCACCTGTCTCTCTTTTCACGGTTTATTTATTTTATATGCTCGCAAGAATTTCCCGGCATGACCAAGGAAATATGTAAATAATTGATTAGTGGTTTAGTGGATTTTCTTGCTCGGGTGTGGAGAGGCCTCTCAGAGTGGAGGATTGTGTTGTGCGTATTGTTTTTTCAGCTAGACCTTGGACACACGTGTTTGTTCCGTCGAGACTGATTGCAGTTTTGGTTACAGAAAATGAAAGATAATTATGATCATTTTCACAGCAGGTAAATAGACTGTAGGAATGCTGAACAAAATAATCCATATTTTGATTATGATTGCATAATTTTTCTAAATCTTTTGCAGAATGTAGCAAGAAATTGCCTATTTGACACCCATAAAGTATGTTTATACTTACTTTGCAACATAGCAACTATAAATTATGCATGTAATACATAGTTGGATATAACAGGCATGTGATAGAATAGGATAAGAGGGCACACAGACCAAAAACAGCCTTACGTTAAACAAGGTTTTGTGAGATAATGGAATATAACCAAGGGAGACTGTCATTCAGACTGAAAACAGCTCTTTAAAACAACACATTATCCGATATCCATCTATTTTTTTCTGTCTATTAATGAGAGACGATGTAATGGACACAACAGATGTCAGATTAAACTCATTTCCCTCTAACCTGTGCAGCAGGTAGCAGGTATAGCCATCAGCAAGTTAAGAGGAAGCAAGGACAGATGTGAACCTACAGAACTTTGTCACTGTGTTATGTCCCAGTCAAGGGGCCTAGAGCATAACAAGAAATAGGTGTCTCCATCTTCCCCGAGTCCCAAGTAGCCACTTACACAAGTTTTATTTACAAAACTCAAAATATCAAACAACTATAACTAAGGAATCATCTTCAGGGTGGACCCAGGCCAAAACAACAACCAAAACAAACTATCTTGAAAATAAATCTCTTTCCTCAGAAAATCAAAATTACAATAAACTTACCTTCCTAAACTAACGAAAAACAGGAGAAAACACGATCAAAACAAAATGGCAGTCCACCCCTACCCTTCAAACAAAAAGGTTTCACAAAAGGACATGTGGCTTTAGTTTGGAGAGGAGGAGGATGAGGAAGTGCCGGTGTCCACCTGACGGACGCCATCTTGGCTCCTTATATCTTAGGGCTTTCAGGTACAGCCAATCACGGGCCAGGACTGGAAAATTATTCCACTAATTGCCTCCTGGGGATGGCACATCCTATTTGCATGTGAAATAGACAGCACAAGCACAGGGCACACAAAGAAACACACACAGACTACAAACAAATACGACCACAGTCATAACACACTGTATAAAGTTGGACACCTGCAGTGATTGCAGTTCTGTCTATATGTTATGTATATAGTATTATATACTGAGGACAAACATTCCCAACAACTCATTTCTTGTAACTGTCTGGAATACCTCAACAACATGTCCTTTTCTTTTTCTTTTAAAAATGTTTATCGTGTGTTAGCTTTAATGCTTAAACAACTCAGAAAGTATTGATAAAAGTCAGTTTTAGTTTTTATAACTGCAGATCACAGTAGCATCAGACTCAGACCAGACTTGTCAGAGTTTTCTTCCTTTGTTTAGCAGGTCCGCTGCTGGTGCATGATTTTATAGCTCATTTGATGCGTCTCCAATAAACAAACGATTCGGGCCGTGTGGGTGGATGAGCTGTCAAAACTCATTCCCTTTTACATTTTTTATTCTTGAACTTATTTATTCGTTTTTGCAAAGATAAATCAAAGTCAATGAATTCAGTAGTGTTGCAGCGCGCAATCCAATCAAGACATTAAACATAATCACCCGAACTCCCCTTACTATGAATCTGCAGTTTACCCGGGAAAAGAGAATAAACATCAGGAGAAGAGTACACTTTAGAGAAGATGCACTGTAGTTATATTAAAGTTGTATGTATTGACTTTTATGTATTCGGGTTTAGCTCCCAAAAGAATGCAATGTTTCTTAAATGGTTTTGTACCTGTACTTCAAGTGTGTTGACTTATATTCGTGCATTCTAATGTCAAAGTGTCCAATTATTGTTTGATAGGAAAATACACTTTGGCATTGCTTTATTCCCGTACAGATATAAAAGGGCAAGATATTTAAAGCCCAAACAGCAACCAGGAAGAAATAACTAAGATGCATCAAAATGGCATGCATCATCTCCATCTTACTGCTGTAAGGGAGTTACATCGCAGCACTTTGAGGTTCTTTGAAGGACACATCAACTGATCAGGTACAATTTTACTTTACGCCCCGTTACATCAAACCAATCTCTTCAGATACTGAGAGTTGAACTCTGGCCACCTGGATGAAAACACATTCTGACCACTGGACCACGAGTGACAGCAGTTCATTCTCCAAGTCCAAAAACAAAGCAAAGTCATATTTCATATTTCAAAAATGACACTTTTTTAGTTTCCATTACCAGTATTCAATGCCTTCCAAATATAACCAATAGAAAGATGATTCATTTGAGTCTTTTCTTATCTAAGGAGCTAAAATAGCTTGTTTGAGTTAAAACAGCTTTGTCTCTTGGCCAGATACATCATGTAAATCGTGGTCTCATGCGTCGTTGACTTGATAATCCTCCTGTAACGATTTTACTTTGCTTCTTAAAGGTAACGGCGATTATTCACAAGGTCAAAAGAGGCTGCAGCTTGTCGTGACAATAAAACAAGGTCGTAGGTCAACCAACAAATGCAGTCGTTTCTCTGGCGAGGGCACACTCAGCGCTTTAGTTTCAAATACACTGATTCAGTACGAGATTGTTTTCAGCCGACATATCAGTTGAACAAGGTGATATGTGCTTTTGGACTGCTCTTAAATATCTGCTATCTCCCTCCCTCTTACATGCACATACAAACAACTCCCCTCCTGCAGCCAGGATTCATGGCAGGGTGTTTTCATTATTCTCTTTCGGTGAGGAATAGTACTTCATTCTTGATTTAGAGCTTTGGGTATCCTGCCAGCAGTAATATACAACAGCTTTCTCTGGGAAATAATGGAGAGCATTGTTTTACCAACAGTAAACTGACCACTCAGCTCTTACCCGGGCAGCCAGGATGGTTTAAACGGAAGCATCGTAATCATCTGCAACTCCAGGGTAAGATAAATACATGGGAGTTGTTTGACTGCATGCAAGTCCACCACTGAGTTATTTACTAGTACATTCTGTATTTGGTTGTTTCCTGTCTCCTTTATTGATCCAGGTTCCTGGAAACCTCAGTGATGTTTGGGTCAATAGGTAAAGGTGTAGGGTAAATGCTTAGACCTGGTCTCTTGACTATTGACATGGCTAATTTACATTGTTGGCAACATGGTTAGCTTTCTTTTCTCTCCTTTCGATTGGCATTGAATTGAGGTTTCTTTCTAGAAACCCAACCGCAGCTTTTATATGCCCTGAAACCTGCCGGTGGATTTAATCTTGGAGTTATTTTCTCTTCGCCTCGAGTGTGTCCACTCGCGCTCACCCTACCTCTGTGGCCAATCATCTTTTTCTTTTCACGGTTCAGCCTGTAGGTACTCACTTTTTATTGGTTGCCATCTGAAGCAAGTATGTAAAGTTATACTTGCACATAGTTGTACGCGGTCAGGGTGAGCTTAAGCACTAAGCATCCCCCTCCAAGCACAGTATTCCACAATGAAGGCATCTGCAACACACAATTTACGCCCAGTGCCAATGTTCAGTGTCAGTGCGGTAAGTAGAAGTAGTTCTTTATGTAGCAAACAAGAAGGTTGGGGAGGCTGGGCATGTAACTCATTTATCTTTTGTTTTTGTTGACCAGAGTTTGCATGCTGGCACAGATCTCCTATACCATACCACGGTCACTATAAACCATATGCATTGACCATAGACTCCATTGATATTGATAGAAAAGTACATTTTAAAACCCTGTCAATAAAAATGATAAATGCTTTCAGTGTCATTGTTATGACCCAGGGTCATAAGGGTGGTGGTGCTACCACCTTAGGGTCTCTACCTCTCCCCAGGTGCTGCCTCCTGATTGGTTAATGGACTGGTGGATCAGCTATAAATGGCCGCCGCTGGATTTATTCGTTCTCTTCTCTTGACCTGACTCCCAACTGCACCAGGCTGTATTGTATCGATTGTGTTGTGCTCTGTGAAATTCGGAGACTTTAGCTTAGGAGTCCAGGTCGTAGTAGGGTGAGTAGCTCTTTTGGTTTATCTCCTTTTTTCTCCTGTTTATTTTATAGGGAGGCAGGTTAGAAGCCTGTATTTAGTTTTCTTTGTTTTGGTTAGGTAAGCTTTTTTTTGATGTTTTGGGCCATGCTCACCCTGAATCATTAAAACCACTTTGAAATCACAATAATTGAATAAATGATCTTTCTTTGGACTGCAACTCTGTGACCTTGGTTATTCTTGGGAGTGGGGGAAAGAGGGGAGCATCCTTATGTTCGGTTCCCCTAGGCCGGACGGAACAGTCATGATGAAGCTATCTGCATCCTAGTTACCTGTGAGTTGTCCTGTCTGACGAGTCTTGTTTGTCAGTCTCCGCAGTACAAAGACTGTCTCCAACCCCCAGACTCAGCCGCCACACAGATTTTTGTGAACTTCGTTTTTGTGCTTGTTATTAATTTTCACTGTCCCTGTGTTCCAGGTTACCCCCCATCTCCCACCTGCTGCTTAGCTTGTCCTTGTTTTTGCTCTGGACCTTGCAACAGCCACCGGATCTCACCTGGACCTCCACACGCACATTCCACATTCTACCTCTGTTTTCTAATGAACTAGAATTGGTCTGAGACTAATGTTTGCATTGTGGGTCCACTAAACATTTAACCTGAGTGAACATTGTGCAATGTTTTGCAGAATTGTGCCAACATCATTCTCTGGTTTCTCTTTTATGCTGATGATGCCCGGGACATGGCTTTTAAAAGAGCAGCTATCTGTCAAAATAAAGATTTTCAGATGACATGGTTATATTCACAAAAGATGAGTAACACTCCTCTTCTCCCAAGAGCTCTCTGTCGAGATAGATAGACATTAGCAGGTAGGTAAGTTTGTCTACCTACCTTCCCTCTTTCTTTCCTGCTTATCTAGAACAACAAGTAATACGTTTTGTCTGCACTTTTGTCAAAAGGAATTGCATCTATCATATTGTATGTTTCTTCAGTAATATTTCAAAACACTTTAGCCCTTGCTGTTTCTCCAAGACAGTGATCAAGAGTTCTGCCATTCAGTTTTTGAGTAATCTGTCTGCATTTGTGTAGAACTGTATTGTTGACTGGAGAGAGAGGAAAAAGACATTAAGCTGGGAAATGTATCTTTCTGAGAAATCTGTCTCTTGCTTCATACTGATGAAAGCGAGGGGGGGGGGCCCTTAAAGCTTTACCTTGTTCCCACCGGTGTTATCAAGAGGTAGCACCGTTCATCATTTCTGAGCCTTTCAGCACAGGAACATCGAGAACAAGAAGTTTTTTTCAAATTTTGTTTTTGTTCCGTGCTCATTAAAATATCTATTTTACAACAGCACGGCACAAAATGCATCTTCCTCCGGAGAAAGTTTATCGTTCTCATATGGTAACAGCACTGCAGAATGCTTTTTCAATAAAAGCACAGTGGTCTCCGGTTAGCAGTTAAACTGTCTCAAGGTTCAATATAAACCTGTTAAGGCTGCACTCTAGGTGAAGCATTCGCTTTGAGACCTCCCTGGAGATTCTGTTTTATAAATGGATGAGAGTCATTGAACAGGACTTTGTAACAGTGTATATTTCAGATCCAGTGACAGTACACTCACCATAAAACAGCCAGTACTCAAGGTTGTGTAGCTTCTAATCTAGAGTGGCTGTCTGCTGGCATAGGCTTTGTCCCTTTTGCTTTTATTCGCCTCTGGCTTTTATTATTAAGTAGTGGTGCAAACACTTAAGCAATACAGGCACGGAATGAAATGCTTGACATTTAATCAGTTTTAGGAGCCTGGTTTCCGTGGAAGATCTAATCTAAAGCTCTCAGTTTCAGTTAATTAATTTGGATATGTGACATCTTGTTATATATCTGAAGCTCAAGGCTTTATATACTGCGTATAATTCCATCAGATGCAGAAATAAGTGTTCATTATCGTGAGGATTAGTCGTAACTCCTAATGGCAGTGTGTGCTCCTTTACAAAGGCTAATACGGAAAAAAAAATATACATGCTACATGCTGAAAAATAAAATACTAGACTGTCTGATGATTCAAATGTATTTATAAGGGGCCATTTTGAAGGTCAGACACACATTTGCAGAAATATTTCACCAATCTGTTAAAACGTCTTTCAAAAGTGCTTCGTAACTGTTTTTTAGGTGGCTCAATAACCCAAATATTCACTTTATGAGCCAAATAACTTCTATAAATCACCATTATGAAGTCAGTAAAATTAATCTTCTTACCATATTGTTGCAGATGCAATGGCGAAGACGAAATGATGGCCGCAGTGTAGCATCATCAATCGAGGTTGGCTGTCTCCCTGGGGGTGCTTGTTGTTGAACTGTCACAGTGGCGAGTTGGCAGCACCTTACTGAATGCATCTGCCACTCATGATTTGAGCCATCCAGGAGAACCCGAGAAAAGAAAAGTGGTGACTGACAGTTACAGGGACTGTCACTGAAACCTTTTATTGCCACTTCATGTTCAGGACTGAAGGTGGCCAAACATAATGTCAGGATGATGATGAATCTGCTTTTATAGATTGCAGTATTCTAGGTATCTGTGTCCAGGGTTGACTTTTCAAGTTTCTGATATCATAACACATTGTTACTATTATTTTATTAACAGTTATATATATGTGGCTAGTCTTCCTTTAGTCTCATTTAATCCTATCATTCAGACCTTAAAATTGGGTAGAACATGAATTATGTATCTCATCAACCATCTATGCTTTCTATCTTGCCTGGTAATGTAGGTATACTCCTAATTTAGGCCCCCGTGTATTCTGAACAGTGACATCCAAGACTGCTCTTGCATATTTAGCTAACCAGTAGCCAGTAGTATTTGCCTGTTGTCACTTAACTTCTGCTGCTTGACTTCAGGGAGTAAGGATAACTATGAAATCAATATCAGCCAATGGAGAATACTAGCCCACAGATGTGAGACAGCCACATAAATATGCATTTTGAGTGAAGTAGTCCTCATTCCTTAGTCCATCCACACAGGAAAATTGGACAACTATGCCATGAACTTACCACCCTTGAAAGAAAATCAGCTTGCAAAACACTGCTCTGTGGATCAGAGGGTGTTTAGAAGTGGTACACCCAATGCCGACTGAAAAAAAATGGGTATATTCAGTATAGCTGCATGTACCCTGCGCTACAACACTCCCATCACAAGAGTGTCTCTCCTCACAATAGGGAAAGCGCACTACAAGCTTTCTCCGACACGAATACCTGGTATAAATAAAACATTAAAATTTGATTATTTTTGTTGTGGCGACTCACGATTCACAATATTCCCTAAAGATGATTCACATTATTCTTCTTGAAGTGCAATTCTCACATTCATTTTAAAAGTAAACATCATTTTGGCTCGCATTATCTTCTCCACGGCCCTCCCGCCGAGTGGGGAACAATACATGTATAGTGCAATCATATAATACAATCATCCTCTCAGTGGGGGGGGTTTAAACCCTGTGTTGAATCACAATATTACCATACACATGGTTGGACCATTAATGTATGTAAGTCCATAAGGAATTAGGGTACAATAACTGTTTTGTTGTTCTTGTGACCGTTTTATTTTTGGAAGTAAAACCACAAAGGACAAATTAATGAGAAAACTAGTTATATCTGCTGCAGAAAGCATTATGTGTCTGCATAAATCATCCAATAGATAACATTAGACAATTGAAAGGAGACCGCTACCCAACAATTTTTGTTTTGCACCATCGATATCCCTAGAAAATATCAATTTGATCAATAATTATCTTTGCCAATGCAACTAAAGGGAATACAAAACCTGTATAGACAGCAGTTTATGCATATGCATCCCACATGCGCACAGTCAAAATCAATGAAAGCAACCTAACAGATCAATTACCTTACCTTGCAGCTTTTTGCAATAGAGTCTTTAACACATAAAGAAAGTAATATGTGTACATGTGATGAATAACAAAGCTGGAAAATGTGCAATACATGCCTGTGGAATGGGTAGTATCACATTTGTACCTTTTGATATCCTAATGTAAATGAAATGGACCGATGCTTGTGTACTGCTGTATGCTGATGAAACGTTGAGAGACGATTCCGGCTTTCCTCCTCGTTTAGGGCTTCCACCAAGAAAATTAACTGGATTTCCTGGACAAAAGCCAGAGAAGTAATTATAACACCCCCCTAAGGCCTTGTTGGTACATTTACTCAAAGTACTGTAGTAAGATTTTTTTGCTTGAGAAGTAAAAAAAAAAAACTCTACGCCCTAAAACAACCAACTCTCGCTATGGTTTGTTAGGCGTTTGAGCATACAGTTGCATCCTCCAAACACATACGCGGGAACTATGAATAATTGATGCCTCTTTGTCTGTTTCTGTTCCTGTTTCCTTTTTTTTTTCCTCATTCATCATGCTCTGCAATCTCCTCTAGTTCTTGACAGCACCGTGAAACCAAGGTAGTCTTTACTGTGGTTGTTCTTGGCTTTCACATGAAAGGTCACACCGTTTTCCAGCACAAAGTGCGGCTTATTTTCTCCAGTGGATGCTAAAGGTTTCTCACACATCTTTGGAGGGATTTCTGCGAAAGGATGACATCATTATGCAGCTTTTTCAAGGAGCTGGGGCTGTGACAAAACATGAATCATTCATTCAATAACAGCTGTGCATGTGTGTGTTTGCATCTGCACCTTCGTAAAGAGTTACATGCACATGCATTACTTTAAAATTGTGATGACGGGGCAGGGATTACCTGCACTGAAGGTGATAATCAATCTTCAGTTTGCAGCTTTCTTTGACCTTTTACACTAATACGAGACTTTTACTGAAGAGGCAGCCTACAACAACTCCTAACCTGATTTTTGACAGAAGTGTCACATAGTGCATGCAGTGCGTGCAGTTCATGCTAAAAGTGTAGCAGACAATCAATCAACATCGAGAACGACACGTCAAACCCGTTGACCGTCATGATTGTTTTCGTGTGACAGCGGCACCTCATGCTGAGATTCCAATTCAGTTAACACAGAAAATAATTGCGGTCTCCATTGAAAGCAAATGCTGCGGACTGTTGACAGAACAGTCATCACAATGGGACGACTGCCAACAGAAAGTTTAATCAAGCCATTTTCTCACCTCCATGCAGTGTTCTGTCCAAAAACTTTATTATTTCGATTTGTTCATATAAAGAACTCTGCACGCAGCTGGTTATTTACATGATTTGTAAAGGTTGTTAAGGGAATTATACACAACGCAGCATGTATTTTGTATTAATGGCCTTCCTTTTTTTTCGTTTAGAAGAGCTTGCAGATGTGCTGAGGCTTGGAATAGAAAATTCAAAAAAGAGCCGGGAACCTCCCACTAAGGGCTGTGCATGGAGCTTACAAAGAAAGCAGCACTGTGGTGCCACAAACTGACCTCTGTTCAGTTCATTTGGCCTGAAGATAAGACGTGTTTTAATACAGAGTACGGATGTTGCTTTCAGATGTAAAGTTAAACCTTGCTCCTCTCATGAAATGCTTTGGTTTGCGCTTCCTCTCTGCAAAATGATATTCAAAAAATCCACTTTCTGAAAGTTCTTCAAATTCAAAATATATTCTTCCATAAATCCAAACAGATGGCATTACTCGGTTCTCTGAGGGTTGTATTCGGGATGAAGGCCTCAAAATTCACAAACACCCAGACAAAATGACAAGGCTGACGCTGTTTCATTCTCACATTAAATCCCATTGTAAACGTGCGCATCTCTGGGAGATGACACACAAGCTTATCTAGTCGGCGCACGCCTAACAACCTTGGGCGCTAACAAAGCGAGCCACTGGCTGTCGCGGAAAAGGGCAACATGATCACAAATATGCCACCTCTTCCCTGAGTGCATCATAATCCACAAACATAACCGCTTTTTCTTTTTTTACTGGCGTGGAAACTTTCCCTTCGAGCGTTTTATTAGATTGATGGAGAGGGATGGTAAAGTAATAAAAGATTCCCATGTCCTTGAGAATGCAGACCCTCAAGAGTAGATCAGTATTCTAGCATAAACATAAGAGGGGGAAAATGTATTACATAGGTGCATTGTTTTCCAATGCAATCAATCTGCCGTAACACCACTGTCAGCAGCTATGTAGAAATATCGTCGTCTAAAGAAGGTAATGGTATGTTGTTGCTTGTAAAGATTCCACTCATGATCCACAGACCTGAGACCTCTTACGATGAAATGACTTCACACACGCTCCAAAGGATAAAAGATAGTGCTTAAACCATATCCGATAATACATCATGTCTGACAGTAGCCTAAATGATTCATTTCATCTCATGTATTAAATCACGAACGATCTTTAATTCATGACTCAGGATGCTACGGAGGTTGTCAGCAAAAAAAAAAAAAAAAAAAAGTGCATTATGTTGAACTAGTTCAAAATACTACTACCTCTTGTTACAGTAGGTATCAAATGAACAAACGTAGTTTTTGGAAAAACATATTCAACTCCAAAGAATCGCCCTATTTTTAGCATCTCTGATTGAAAGCGCGTTTCCCCACTAAAATCATCATCTAAAGCAGGGTGCTCATTTAAATGTAATCATTCTCGCTCCACATTCGAAAGGCAATCTGACACGTAACTGTTCCGTGACCCTTTTTAGATGCCATATCTGATTGTCGCACTGAACAAGAAAATTTCTCCCCCTCCTTCAAAACCTATTTAGATAGAGGGTGAACAGTTTCAATAATACCCCCGGACCATTTGTGTTGATGTGAGGATAATGATAATGAGCAGGATGAAGAGATGATTGCTACTGTGATTATATCTCATTGGATGAAAAAGATGTGCCTGAACAAGTTAATGTTAATGAAGACGAGGCTCTCCTAGGATTAGAATCTACAGAAGGAAAACTTGTCTCCGGTGATAATGCTATCAAAAGGCACATGGTCCTCATTCAGATACAGATAGAGAATAAGGGTTAAATTAGAATACAAAATATCCTAATATGGATATACTACATTCTGAGAAGTGCTGTGGTACCCGACACATTTTTGCAAGCCTTGTTGCCGTTTTGCCTGGAGTTTAACTCAAACTCAAACTGAAGGACTTTTGGCTTTTTTGCTCGAGAGATTCATTCTCCCTGTTACAACCATAACATTGTGTGTTTGCTCTAGTATTGAAAGGTATGAGCACTTGATGGGTCCCTCTTTTCCGAAGCAGCGTGAGCGATTACATACTGTAAAAATTCTTGACGTCGCCTGTATTATACACTTTTACTGCTGAAATAGCTGGTTATGCTGCGAAACATTTTTTTCACGGCTTTTTACTTTTCAAAATAAATGCTATGCACATACTTTTTTCGCCTTTTTACCTTTGAATAATTTTCTCCTCATGAATAGTAAGAGTAAGGGACACTCCTGATTTATTATAACACATCATTACAAAGTCAGTAAGGTGCCGTATCGGTGAGTCGGGTGAAAAGCTAAAGCTGTTCCCTGACCCGATGTGGTAATTTTGGTTGCAGAGCCATTCAGAATTGCAGAATCGCTCCATGGCCATTCAAAAATAAAACAGCTCTTGACTCCAGTTTCCAACAGATGTGGATTACCCTTATGTCACCATTGAGGGATTCAAAGAAACAGGAAAACTATTCTCCTCCTGAGATATTAACATCCTATGACGGTTTTCAAAAACTGCAGCCCCGACCCTTCTTCTCTGTTCTCTGCATTCTCATCTCTTTGAGTCACAGGAAAAAAGCGTGAGAGCCAAGAGACTACAAAACTTTATTATTCATCCCCAAAGTACAGCGGGTTGGGTGTAGTGATGGCCTCATTATGTTAAGAGAGTGGTAGAAGCCAGTCCAGGGACATTTTCTGATTGCAGTCCCTAGAGTGCTTCGCCTCTGGGTGGAAGGGAGGGCCCAGCTGGACACTGTGGAGGAACGTGAGTACGTGCTCTAAACAGATGGGGGTTTTATGTAACCCAAGCCTATGGACTGCACATTTATGTGTTCACACATAAATACATATGCACTGCGTGAATAATGCTAAGATCTCAGAGAAGCTGTACTGCTTTATGCTGCTTTGCCTTGATCTAAATATAATAAAGTAGTTGACAACTCCTCAAACTCAAAGATAGGTTTATTCCCAGTGTAGCTTTGCTCCAGATGGATCAGGCCAGTGAACCAGATAGTAAAAAAAAAGGGCTGGGATACACTGTGAGACAAACTCTACAGTAACCCCATAGTCACGGTTCCCTAACTGACAAATGAATAATAGCTTGCTAACATGTTGTGTTGGGTCGCTGCCATGCACTCAAAACACAAGCAGATGGGAGACAATGGGCTGCTGTGCCTGCTTTTTTCTTCTCCCAAGACAAATAAGAAGACACAAAAGGAAACTGTTGGGACAAAAGACAATGCACACAGCTGGCTTTAACAATGTTTATTATCAGTAGTATCGATCGTCGCTTTTAGAGTAACCTGGTTTCACTTTTTGCATTCTCTCAACATATCTACAGCTTGAAAACCTCTTTCATGCTATAGTCCTGCGTTTGTTTAACGTGACCGATTTCCTAAAAGATTGCTCGTTTTCAGCAAGAGTTCATCTGCCACAGTTGCATAGCGTCAAAGGCACCACCAGATTCAGCTGTGTCTTACTGACCTAATATGTTGGCTGGGAGTCAGGGTAATCCAATTTCCTCGGGAGACAGAACTTCTCCGAGGCTTTCAGTGATTACCTGCTCATTTCAGACTCTGTAATTGTCCTCGAGTTTAACGGACTAAGCTTGAAAATAACTTTGTGGTGTCTCTACTCTAAGCCCCGTCCTCTGAGCTGACATGTTGACAAATGAGTAATTAATATGGCTGTCTACCAAAATGAAGTGCTCTTAAAAATATATATAAATAAGTGGTTAGCTCCGTAACGGTTTAATTTGGTAGTTATATTGGGAATAGAGGTGGTGACTAAATGTAAAAAGTTGCACAAAAAACATTCAACCGTTTTAGCAGCTTCATCATACTAAATTGTAATAAATAGATATATTGCAGTTTAGTGCAGTACGCACAAGCGTTACTGATGCAACCAAAGTAAATGTGCCTATGTGATTGCAGTAAGATTAATGTTGTGCATAAGATGCAGGGTTCCCATGGGTGCTTGAATTCCTTGAAAATGCTTGAATTTCAATTCAGTGTTTTCAAGGTTGTGAAAATGCTTGAATTTTTTGTGAAGTGCTTGAAAATGCTTGAAATTTCACAATTAGTTAAAAATCAAAACAGTCAATCTACCACCATATGAAATAATGCTAATTAGACCCATATTATTATGCCATACAGTGGCACCGCTGTGCTTCCCATGACCATCATGGCAAACACAACTAGTAGGCTACCTATTTAAAGGTGCTGGAAAGGAGCTGAAAAGTGCTTGAACTTGTTCATGAAAAAGGTGTGGGAACCCTGAAGACGGAGCAGGTTATCGACAGGTGGATTGCTGTCTGCTGTTATGCAGGAACCATACTAGACTGTGAAGATGAAGAGGAAGTTGAGCCTGAAGGCAAAGCTCAAGATTAAACCAAGCAATCTATGTTCCAAACATTACTTATGGTCATTAGCTCTGGGGCAACGGGGCAGCAGAAATGAGTTACCTTCATACAGCGTCTAGGCTCACCCTTAGGGACGGGGTGAGGAGCTCGGATAACGTGGAAAAGTTTAAGAATTTAACTTTCCCTAACCTTTTCCTTCAGGGCACAGTTGAGGTTGTTCGAGCATCTGATAAGGATTCCTCCTGACATCCTCCCTGTGGACAAAATCATAAAATATTCCAACTGGGAGAAAACTCTGCAGAAGCAAGCAAGCAAGCAGGATGGACTATGTCCATAAGCAATCTAATCTGGGAAAACCTTGGAAGCCCCCCAAGCGGTGCTGAAGGACATAGCTATTAGAATGATACCTTTCATATCAACTCCTGGTCGAGTGGTGAAGAATTGAAGGATGGGTGGACATGCTCATTGCAATTGTCTCTAGGTCCTCCAGTTATCCAAACCATGTGAGAAACTCTAGGACTGTCTGTGATGGTATAAAGGAGAATGCTTGTGCTGAAATGAACAGATCCAAGAAGTGTATCTGCTGCCAGATGGGAGGAAGGTTGCTTTACTGGGCCACTAGTAATAGCTGTAGCTACATATGACAGCTTTTATATTACAGTCTGTTAGACTGGGAGAGGAAAAAACCTTGTGCTTATCTGTGGAATAATGCAAAAAGAACCACAGTAGGTGACAAAACAAATATGTTTTAGAGCTTATTTGTTTGGGTTTACACTTTCTACACTACACTGCTTCTAGCAAAACCATGCAGTTAATAAATTGTACTCGTTTACTCATATAAAATCGGTATAACGTTGATAGGAATAATTAGCAAGTCTGTGGTCAGTAGTGCAAAAGAGGCACTAATTACTTGGCGCAATTTTTCCTTTTTATTGCAGAGCAGAGTGTGCACTCCTTTACAGCTTTATTAACTATCTTGCGTTTTATGGCCGTGGCTAATGAAAAACAAACATGTTTACAGTGGACATGTTGATGTCTGAGGTTTTATGATTTGTGGACAGACGGACATTGTGACTGTCCAGCTATTTAAGTGGAAACCTGCTGGTCTTGACCACTGTCCCGCATTGTCTCAGCAGCACAACAGGATCCAGATTGCCATTATGTTATAGCGATTATAATCTTGCCTTTTGGGTAATTTAAAGAATCGAAAAAAATCGAGCTTTACTTTAGCCCTGAAGTTCTGCATATTGAACCATCTGGATGGGTAATGTGGTTTTATACACAGTCCATATGTATGGGTTATTATTCCAGCAGCATCATTGTTTTTCCCGAATCAAAATTACATCTAAAAATAAATCCAGGCACACAGCTCAACCTCAGGACTCATCAGACATGCAGACAGTGAGACTGAGGATCTGACTCAGTGATGGACGAGTAAATATAATTGTGCTCAGAATAAATATTGTATGTAATTTCATATTGAGTTTGTTTGTGACTTCTCTATATTTGATTGTGTTTCTTGCAGAGGAAGAAGTGGAGGAACAAGAGCCACAGCCGTTAACTCCAATAACCAGCAGGTTCACCTCGGATTCTTTGACCTTTGACCTTTGACCTCATCATACAGTGATCCTTTTTCCCAAGAGACATTGTGACAGAAAGAAGGGGGCCTGTTGGTCTTCTGAAGTCCTTTGTTCTTGTCTTTAAATTGATACCTTATGTATTTCTCTTGGTCCGATAAATGTTTCTAATAATGATATCCAGTTAAAGACATCATTGTTCTTTTATTTATTTAAACTCCGAAACAGATGGCAGATGCGCTGTGTCTTACGTTTGAGTTAATATATTTTTTCATATATTGTGCTTTTTTGTCTTGTACAGACAAAGCCACAGTCAGTAAGTTACATAATGTATTAAGTTAACTGAAATATTCAGCTTTCCCCTGTTAAAGAGTTATTTGAAATTGTCCTTGTGAACATTTTTATTTGAAATTGGGAATAAATAAACTATGGGAGAGATTAAAAAGGGGGGAGATTGATTGATTTACTAGTTTGTGTAGCTAGTTTATGACTTGTCATACTGTAAACCCATTTGTTTAAACCAATATTTATTGTATCTGTGCCATGAATGAATAAAATAGGTCCTGAGTAAAATATGCAAAAGTAAAAACATGTCTCAGTAGTTCTTTTTTTAGTTGTAGCTATGTTAACAGGCTGCAGCTCACATTCACAATGAAAACAATGTTTTCAAATACATCCATATGGTTTAATATGATTTCAGATAATATGTTGCCTGTAATTGCATTTATATTATATTAAATATAACACCAAATTATACAAAAAAACACTTTTAAGGTGCAAAAATTTGTTCTAACTCAAGCTGGTATACCAAATTTGCAACCCATGGTGGCATTAATCTGCTGCAAATACTAATACGAAGCAAATATTCATATATTATCATTCTTTATACATTATGACATTCACATTAGTCAGAGGTATGCTTTTCTAACTATTACTACAACTGGAAACGGCATGCACTCTCCCCAGAATATGCCAAATCTGTTTCTGTAATTGCATTTATATTATATTAAACATAACACCAAATTATACAAAAAAACACTTTTAAAGACTTTTACAGCAAATACTTCTACGCAGGGGACACTGGGCACTGCTGATGTGCCCTTGAGCAAGGCACCGATACCCCACAACTGCTCGCTGCCCATCACTCCACCATCTCTCTCCACATTTGCATGTCTATGCCCTTGTACTGCATGTGTGTGTGTGTCCGGGTAAAATGCATGTAAAAAATAAAACAAAGTGAAAAAAGAATTTCCCCATCGACGGATTAATAAAGTATTTCTTCTTCTTCTTCTACAGGGGGGGGGGGGGGGGGTTGGGACAATTCCTAGGCCCACGACTGACAGGGGTAAACACCAATCTAAAATGATTAAATCATCATCACTGAGTATATACATTTTAAATATAATAACGAAATAAATTATCTTTTTGTTTTTACATGTTTTGGGCAGTAAAGGTTAAGTGGCTTTTAATCTGCATCAAATAGTGAACTGCACTGCATACTGTCTGCAGACTTGCATGCATGTACAAATCACCAGCAGTAAATTGTGCTAGTACTAGTAGTACAAGTTGCAAGCCTTTAATTAGAGTTATGCAAAGCTATTGATGGGATAGTTTGGTCCTAGAGATGTGGGGACAACAGCTTGATTTTTTTGTCATGGGGCCTAAAATTCCTGGCAGCAAATACTTATACACAGGGGCGCCATATAGGGGGAAAAAGGACAAATCCATGGGCCCACGACTGACAGGGGTAAACACCAATCTAAAATGGTTAAATCATCATCATTGAGTATATACATTTCAAATATAATAACAAAATGAATGATCTCTTTGTTTTTATGTGTTTTGGGCAGTAAAAGTTAAATAAAAATGGTCTTTAGCATATTTTTATGTTGGCTTTTAATCTTGCATCAAATAGTGAACCGCACTGCATACTGTCTGCAGACTTGCATGCATGTACAAATCACCAGCAGTAAATATTGTGCTAGTACTAGTAGTACAAGACGCAAAACAGTTGCAAGCCTTTGATTAGAGTTATGTAAATCTTTTGATGGGATAGTCAGGTCCTAGAGATGTGGCGACAACAGCTTGATTTCCTTTTCTACGAAGCAATTATCATTCTTTATACATTATGACATTCACATTAGTCAGAGGTATGCTTTTCTAACTATTACTACAACTGGAAACTGCATGCACTCTCCCCAGAATATGCCAAATCTGCACACACACACACACACACACACAACACACACACACACACACACTGTGTTCACTGGCAGGGCGCGTCCTCACACTGGTCTGGTGGGAGAAATGCACGCATGCGTCAACGAGGACGACGGAGGAGACTCTCTTCTGATTTGACAAGCCCCCGGAATCTACCACACCACATAGCCCACTATGTTGCAAGGCTCTCCGTTACTAGCGCACCACCACCATCATCTGCACCTGCCTACACTGTTGTTGTAAAGCCGGAGAGCGCTGGGAGGGGTCATTATTTCGCAAAGAGGGGTGAAGAAAAAAAAAAGAGGAGGAAGCCATAGGAAAAGGAAAAAGAGGAGGAGGCAATTTCCTGAGACACCCGACAGAAAGCGTGTACAGCTCTCCCCTCTCTCTCTCTCTCTCAGCTTTCAGCACCACAGGATTGAGGAAAGCTGAGTCGCTTGGGGTTTTTTCTTTTTTAAAAATTGAAACAAGGAGGACGCCGTTTTGATTTTTTTTTCAGAGGGGGAATTACTCCGCGAGACTGTACACAGTTTGTGGACCTGCACGAGGTGTCATCTCCCAACGGTTAAAGGTGCGTAACCGTTAGAAACCCGCTATAGTATTAGTGCTAACGTTAGCTCTTTTTCCAGGCGAGGTCCGCCTTTTTCATTCATCATTGTGCTGCTGCTGGAGAGAGAGAGAGAGAGGAGGGGAGGCAAATAAATAAATACTTTGCAGCTCTTCACCACACAGCACGTTTCCAATGGCGTCTCCCTCTTTCTCTTTTTTTGCTAAGCTGGAGCTCGTTTTTTAATAAATCTGTGTTGTCGACTCCGGCTAACGGTTATCACAAGCCGCTATCCAGTGCTGAAAGCTCCGGCTGACTCTTCCAGGGCAGGGTTAGCCTGTGAGCTAGGTTAGCAGGTGGAAGTGTGCTAAGCTAACTGACACCGGCTACTTTTTTTTTTTTTTAAATAAAAATAACGGTTAACGGTCGTTAACGGTTCTTTAACCGTCCTGGAGCTCCGTTAGAAACAGAAAAAAAGCCTCCTCTCCTCCTCCTCTTCTCTCCGTGTGTGTTAGCTCCTTTTTGTCTCATACTAATTTAGCCTCTTTTGTTTGTTTGTGCCGTTGTTTCACTAACAAATCACGCTAATGTCGTGCGAAATTATTATTTTAAATTTAAAAATCTTTTTTTTATTCGTGCTTGACACACACACCATGCATCACCCTGCAAGTGCCACATTACTTTACATAGTCCAGTCTCTGTTAGCTCCTTTAACACTGATGACAGTCTAAGTGGTGTAAAGCACAATCACTGTTCAATCAGTGATGTTGCATGTTGCACACTGCAGCCCCAGTTTTAAATTCATAAGTCATATTTATATGCATATAGATTAGATTCAAATAGAACAAGACATAAGTGCTGCACAACATCAAAACAGAATAAAATACACATTTGAAGTAAGAAAACAAAGTAAATAAATAAAACAACAAATTAAGGAATTGCACAAAAAATCATTCAGTATGATTTCTATTGCAAAATATATCATGTATGTGTGTGTTTGCAGGGCATGCATCATGCAGACTCGAGCTTCATTCAGCAGTGTACTGTACAGTAGAGCCAGAAAGCTTCTGTGGCCAAGTGTAGTTTGTCACATTCTTCTTCCTGTAACTGGAGACGAGGAATCCCAGAGAGGCCTCCAATGGAGGTCACATAGTGGCTGTATTTAGATTGTAAACCTTTTTTTGATTGGCAAGGAGGTATGTTCAGGCCGACTGTCAGGGTCTGCCCCCGTCATATGTTTACCGTGTCGTTTTTTATGGGACAGCCTCACAAAAAGGGGTGAGGCTGTGACTGTGAAGTGTCTCTTGAGTTTCAGAGAAGAGTTTATAGATCTGCTATGGGTGATTTGCAACATCGCAATGCATCTTCTTTTGTCAGAAACATAGTCTGAACATAAATTTTTTAATCTACAATGATTTAAAAAAGCAGTAATTCATCCTTCCAGCTCATTGTTTGACATTTTTGTTTGTAAAAAACGACTTCAACGGTTAATTTTTAAACTATTAAAGATATCTGTCACTAAATATTGACTGGAGACAGACGACACAGTGGCTGTGATTCGAGGCTGCCAAGCATGGACAGACTCTTCTCTGCCCTTTGGGAGATAACTACATATGTGTATCACCGTCAAACCATCTGCTTAAGACCATCTTTTATGCAAAGGGCTTATTTATTTAACCTTCAGTGTCATTTTGCAGTCGACTACACCCATATTGAGAACGATGCTGTTAGTTAGTAACTTAGGAAACAGTTTTTGGGGAAAGTAAAACAGCTGTTTTGTTCCTAACCGAGCAGAATCAATCTAATGATTGAGTTATTTTCAGCCGGCATGTAGCACATCTTTTACAATCCTCATTGAACACTTCCAAATTCACAAGCTTAGACAGCCACCTGTATGTAATCATTTGCATATTTTGGCTCACTTAACTCTCTATGTCATTTTCAGTATAAAGCCTGCTTCTGGAGATAAGAGGAAAAAGCCATAATTTAGGGGTGAATCAATGGCAGTCGGGAGTGCATTGTGTTCTCGGTCTCCCGGGAGAGGAAGCGATATTGGCTGAACACCATGAACCCCCCCTGTCGTTGTACTGAAGCGGAACTTTAAGGTAGCCATGGTAGCCTCGCTAAATGGAACAGGATTGCCCTTTCCTCTCAGGCTTTCCTCTCACTCTGAGTTCTCGCACAAATGTTTGATACTGTTTAAGAGATGAGAGATGAGGCAACAGAAACAACACAGAAGGATCGATACTCTGAGCGCTCTTGTCTACCACATCAATTCGAACTCACCTAACCCCAGGGTTTGTGTTACCCTATGCTGTAATGTGACAGCAAACACTCTCACTCGGCTAAGTGTCTTAAACATGTTGTGTGTGTGCGCTTGGGGACGCTCGGTAACTCCTGCTCAGACCTACTCAACAGCATTCGACTTGGGAATATGCTAAATCGCCTTCATGAATCTGTTTTTTTTTCTATGACATTATTCCACATAATGACTGTAAAGAAGCAGAACAAGAAAAAAAAAGAAATGAGCGCTTTATTGTTTCAGGGGGGACAATAAAGTGGATGATCCAGCAGTGCCTGAAAGTATAGTGTCAGCAGCAGCTTGGTGCAGCAAGAAAGAACAAGGTTATTCTCTTAAGTTCCTTTTCATGTCTTATTAGTCTGCCTGAGACCACACCCACAGTGCCTGGCGAAAGAGCTGTTGCAGTGAAGGTTTATATTGTTACAGCTTCATTCTCTATAGGACTATCATTAAAGAAAATCAAAACATCAACCCATCCATTATTCCGAAGTCTGTGCTGTTGAATGACATTTCATGCTCACAAAGTATCAGTCATCAGCGAGCGAGGCTCGTGTTTTGTCTGTTTCTCACAAAGCTAAAAGCGTTTTATTAAATAAATGAGGAGTGGTAAAGTCTGCGAACCTCTTGTGTCATCACAACTTCACTTGCGTGGAAATATTTAATCAAAGTTTTCATATCTTATGCAGCTTTAGATCTCATATTCAGGTTGGGGCTGAATTTTTTTAAACGGGCCCTCCAGACTTGTAGGAATCCGACACTTTTAGCCAACAAAAGCTTGCGCAAGACTGAGAACGTGGAGGGCGGATTCAAAATCCATATTGGCTCGATGATAGGGTGTCCGGTTCTTGAAGACACACCCTCGTCTGCCTGATGTTTTCATGCAGCTGGTTGTCTACATCGTATTCAGTTCACTTCTGGTGAGTTGATGGAACATGATTCAGCCTGTAGCAACATAGCATAGCATAGTACGGGTTGATTTGCAGCAGACGTATCAGTGAAAGCGAGTTTGATGATGAAATCTGCTGTCTGGGACTCTTTGTGTCATGATTGGCATTTAGCAGTAGCACTACTGCATTGCAAGTAGTGTTATGAACTAGTGTCAGCTTCTATCTTCCACTGAAACACGGGTTAGAACCTCCAAAACCAGCAATGTTTAGTCAAGCAGGGAATACAGTAGCCTACTGAGGTGATTTTCTTGCCATGTTTGGCTCCTTTGCTACCTTGTGCGCAGCTGACTGAGCTAAAACCAGTTAGCTGCCGGCCTAGCCTGTAAATCTTTTCAGTAATGTATTGTTAATTGTTGGTCTTAGAGATTGTGCTCAAACCACAGGTTGGCCGGTTTTGGCTGATAAGCCCGATTCTGTTGCCGTTCATCTACATTAACAAAACATTAGTCTAAAGATATCTCCACATCAGGAAACTCTCTCAATCAGGAGTTGAAGCTGAAAATCAGTTCGAAAACCAGCAAATATACTTTCTATAAATTAGGATAAAATTTCACCAAAATCTGTGAATAAAGCTATAAAGTTGTTTTTTTGTACGGTAATCAATGACAAAATGCTTTTAGCAGCCCTCAGGATCACTGCTGCTGTGGTGGCATCAGAAGTGAGAAAGCATTTCATTCGATGCAAAATTACTTCACGCCCCCGAGTACAAGATGAGTCATCCGCAACTTTTGTCAGGACATAAAAAAACCAGAAATACCATGAAAAATACCTGAATACGATGACTTTTGACTCATTGTGGACATATACATATTTGATAAAAAAAACACCTAAACATTCATTGTGACTTCACTTCCTATTAGTATCAGATTGTACGTTCTGTAAATACACTGCTTCCAGCTGACGGCGATTATTCTTGGAAATCTTTTTTAAAACTAGCAGGGCATGAAAACCAAGCAGCCCTGTTTATAAAATTAAAGTGTTTTTTTTTTAAAATTTGAATTAAGGGGTGAAATCACCTGCGATAAGGTTTTAGCCGTATCAGTCGAAACAGCCGTGGAGAGTCAGAGAGAGAGAGAGTGAAAGGAGTTCATATCTCCTACGAACTGGGAGAGTAAAAATGTGTCAGTTAGCAGACGGCAACCTTTTTCTCATTGAAATGTTGTAACTGTAGTGTGATGCCAAGCTGCTGCCAAGAATTTTTCACCACTGTTTTTTAATGATTCTCCCTCAGCCTCCCACAGATGTCACAGCCTCTCGGAAAGTAATTGATTTTGAAGACTGAATTGTTAATAGCATTTTTTTTCTTTTGTTGCTCTGTGGCCCGATCGTTCTGGGGCGTAAGAAGTGACAACAAGGGGGCTTTTTTTTTGTTCGCAGGTACGGGCAGAACCACCTCAGTGATTCTTCTGAATTTATCCAGCTGATGTGGATCAGTTCATCACCTTCATAGGCGGCTACGTCTCGCTCTAAGAACTCGTGTTATTCATGCAGTCTAGGATGTCTTGAACTGCGAGCATCAAAGGCAGTCCTGTTTTTTGAAGTCGGAGCTGCGTGTGTTCAAGTCACTTTTAATCTGGTAGTCAGGGTAAGTCATTCACTTGGGAGCAAGTTAGTGGTGCAGCATAGCTTGAAAATATACTCCCACAATGATGACTATAGGCAATTTATGACTATATATATGCCCTAGTCTCTTTGAGATGTGCTTGGTATTGTATTTTCCACACAGCTTATTTCTCCAGTATATTGGATAGTTTAGATTTGTGGTAATTACCCAAAAAACTTAATCTATAAGTAACTGATCCGGCTCCCTGTTGGTTATGGCAATTTACATAAATTAGTTTTCCTTTGCAAAATCAACAATATTCCCCGGGGATGATTGTCATATGAAATATGTTCCATCTTCATCCACACTCACCTAGATTGTCACGATACTAAAATGAGTAACCACGATACTATACCAGACAAAGTATCGCGGTTCCGGGTATTATCACGATACTGCAGCCTTTTTTTATTATTATTATTTTTATAAACTGCAATGTATTTGTACAAGTTAGTTTGAAACAACAACGTTTATTTTTTAAGCAAAATTAGTGTTGCCACTGACGAAGATGCCACGGCAGACTCGCTGCTCGGGCCCGGTGCTTCTGCCACGGTGAGTGTGTTGTCTCGTGTCTGGGCGAGACAGAACTTTAGCTTGTTGTTTGTTTTGAAGCGAGTTTCTATCGAAGCGGAGCTGTCTTCATGGAGTTCGTTCTTGCCGGCAGAAACATGCGAACAGCCAATCAGCTAACAGACGGGCGGACCCAGCGTGCGGAAACAGTCTATCACATCCCTGGACGTCACCAGTAACAGGCAAACAGCCAATCATTCAGCAGCTGTGTAGTTCGGTTGCGGTTCCACATTGGTTTGTTTACAAAGGAGTAGCATGCAGTGAGAAGCCGGGAGGAGAGCAGAGGCGGCCACTATGTAGCGGAAACTGGCACCGGTAGTATAGTAATCCACGGTAGTACCGTCGTGTAAAATTTCTAGTATAGTAGTGACGGTTATGATTTGGCACTGCGGGGTACCGTGTATACCGTGGGTATCGTGCAACTCTACACTCACCACAAAATATGATAATTGTTATTATTTTTTTTAATCTGTCGTTACTATGTTAATAAAGTTACAAGGTCTTGGATTGAATCTAGCTCATGAACTAGTTCCCGTCGGCCTCAGCAGTGACGAGAGAGCTGGCACGTCCGTACAAACAGGCATCTGGTGACTGTTGTAGATGCAGCATGTAGGCATCAATGAACGGGCACCGACAATGCGTCTCGCTGAGCTGTGCATAATTTGTGTGCAAACATGAGCTGTGGTTCTCACTCGCACAATCAATCGTGTTTCTCCAGCTACGAGAGGTCGCGTTAACACGTTTTCACGGCCACTAGAAAGTTCTCTCCGTCCTCCGTCGCGTCCCCATGTTGTTTTGATCCTATCAAAAACAAATCAGCGCAGTGAGCCCTGCTCTGGGCCGCTCAAGCCCTCTCATCATCTCAGTTACTCAGGCCTCACTTGTCTCACTCTCTATCCACCCCCACCATTGGTTACATCTGGGACCAGTATAGGCCCAGCTCCTCCCCCGCACAGTGTGTGTTCTCTGTCTTGGTGCGTTAACTTCTCTATTGTTAGGTGAGTGCTTTTCTTCACCCCTCTTACTGAAAATCTATATGCTGACCAGCAGGAGAGTCTAGGATTTGACTTCCAAAAGCCAAAAGCTTGAAGTGGGTGGCTGGGGACATATTCTTTAAGGGCATTTTTTGAAAAAAAGTTTAAAACGTTTTGAAATGAACCTCTTAAGTCAGGATAAGATAGATCTTTTCCATAAATAAATCAAAAACTGGGGTGTTAGAGGCTTAAAATGTCCCAGCTGCTTGGTGATTTTCACAGGAATGCCTGACAGTGCAACAAACGCATACATTTCTTTTTAATCTCCCCCTCACTTTCTCAGAAATTATCATCATACTTGTGTCGTCTGCTTTCTGTCTACATCTCCCACAGTTAGTCAAAGTTATCCTTTTTTTTAAAGCCACTTTTTTGTCCCGTTGCCGTGTTAGCTTTCTGAACAACACATTCAATTTCACCCATAGTACGAATAGAGCTTGCCAATTAGGATTTCTGTTTTACTCAAAGACAATGAAATGATGTTGGTGATCCACATGAGACAATATGCTACAAAGATTTCATTTTGATGTGACTTTTAATTTAACCAGTTAGTAGTCACTGGCATATTTGCACCTTCAGCTGATGTAGAAGCCACTGTTGTGAGACCAAGGCATGAACAAGAACAGATTGTATCAAGACCAAGACTTTGAGGGGTTTAGACCAAGTTAAGACCAAGACAACACAGTATATAGCCAATAGTTTTGTGTGGGAGCATTGACAGACTGATGTGTGTTTTCTTTTGGATGCTGTTTTACAGGTGAAGTCAAATTCTGTTATAGAACATTTCAGCCATAGTTTCTTTGAATGCATGTGAATGGATGCAGAGAGTGAGAAATAGTTGTTGTTGGTAGATGTTTTCACTTCAATTACAATTTATTAATATCCCTGCAGTTGTGGTCTTGACCGGTCCTGAGTCCTCTTTGTCTGAGACTAAGACAAGGTAGAGTAAAAACACGATCAATCCTGAAACAACACCTTCAAAAAGTCTTGAGACTGGTCCTGAGACCAAGACCAATCTTGAGGGTTATGTAACTGATGCTAGGCGGAGGCAGCTTAAAGAAATGTATTCATATGAAGAGTGAGGAGTCTTGATCTCATTAGGTTCATTGTCGGTGTTGACTGTTTTGTGTGTCTCATGGCGTAATTCCATGTTGACCTGATGCTAAACAAGCTTGCTTAACTTGCACAAGATGTTGGACTGTGCATTAGCAGAGATTAGAATAAATGGAATGCAGTCTGTCATTTGCTTCTACCTTTTCTAATTGCTTCCTCACATCTGGAGTTGCAGCTGCACATATGTATTTTACTGAGAAGTCATTTCTAAAAAAAAATCATTGCTGGACTAAATTCAGGACGACATTCTGAATTGAAGTAAATAATTAGACAGTTCACTTTTTCAGTGATTTGAAACTCACGCCCTAAAAAGGCACACAACATAATTTTGTAATAATAACATAACTTATGTCTATGGCTGACAAATATGTTTGGGGTTTGAATTACAGTATGAAACACAAGACAGCAGATGGGTGTGTTAAATTTTTGCGATATAATGAATTCAAGATGAAATGTAAACACAAGTGGTAATAAAGGTTTAATTCAAGTCATAACTTTCAGATATTTCAAAATCACAAAGTATATATACAGTCCTGTTCATGGGAACAATCACATTTATAATACGCAGAAATATAACAGGTACATTTAAAGTGTTTGCCATTTAGAACTAGATACTTTTAGGCATGCGAGTGACTATGTACAGTGTTCATTCTTTATAAATGTATACCACTCTCACACATAAACCCCAAGTCTGTTGTCAGATTATAAATCTGTACTCAGCATGCGTTTGACCTGTTTATACTAGATCACTGCCATGGCTTAATCCCATGACATTATTTTGGTTAACCCGTCCCATGACAGTACCCAGTAGTAAAAGCCTGTCTTTGGAATGCTGTTCCTTGCACAGTCCATGTTTTACTTAAACTACAGAACATGCAGCAGCATCATTGACCCTCAGTGTCTTAAAGTTGTTTGCTGCAGTCGATTGAGATCCATGGTGTGACGTCATAGTTTTTTTTTTCGGCCGCTGTTAATGAAGCAACCTGCGCTCTGCAATCATATCCAATTATCTGTAAGATGAATAGAGCAGATTTTATGCTTAGCAGGGTTATAAGTCACTTCACATATCTACTCTCGTGTGAGAGCAATCCCGTATTACTCTAGTGTAACAAACGATGATCAGTGGAAACCTGTGTTCTCCACTTTCAAGTCACAGCTGAGCATTGTCCGATGCGTTGACAGCAGGGCCGCAAAGCTGGGGTCAGATGGCACTCATTGTCCCATTCAGACTGATGGCAAATGATCATCCTCTCACAACCGCTTTGTGGAATGACTCTCAGAAATCTCTTTTAAAAAGCGCTGCAGCTGCAGGAGGTAACAATGAGATGACATTAAATTCATGTCGAGTCAATAGTGTTTAACAGACTGGTGTTAAAGTGTTGTTTGAAAAGAAGGATGGCAGGACAATACGTAATTGACGAGTAAAACTCATCAGTAAGGAATGGACAACATTGTTGCATGACATATACTGTTCAGACAACAATGTATATTTCACATAATTAAAGAGTTTCCTTGTAAACAGACACAATCTATGTTTAGATTTTGTGTTTCTCACCAGAATCACCCCCAAGCTTCCTCCTCACAACTGAAATATTTTGAACCGGTCTTTGTTTACATTTATATACCTGCTAGCGGTCTTCTTTTTTTTTTGGCACATTAAAAGATTTCTCCACGGTGTTAGTAGTTGAGAACTGCACAGAATACCTTCAACGCCACGCTCCTTCTCTGCAAAGTAAAAAAGTGGGAGAGCATTTGATAAGATTCCTGCAAGGCTGTGAATCTTGTCATGGCGAAAGTAATTAACGCAATTGTTTTAGACCCCTAGATCAGTTTGGCACAAAAATGTGATTACAGTGGAAAGCAGTTAACTCGTCTGCTTCGGACGTTTTATGTCGAGGCAGATGCATTGCTGTATCGTTGCGGTAAAAGAGGGATTTGCCTCTAATAGCTCTCCGAAGGGGAGTTTAAATGATATTCGCAGTGGATAGCCATGCATTCAGGTTCATCATGGTAATTAGTTGGGAGGTCGCCAAGTGTTCGCCATATGCTTCATCCAACCCGTGCACTCCACCAGGTAGACACTCATCTTCTGCTTTGAGATTCTCACTTTTGGCATTCAGACTTGTGTCGTGTGTCTGAACTTCTATAAATGTAAAATGATGAACTCATAGTCAATCCCATTCAGTTTTTTGTTTTCCTGAATATTCATTCAAGAACATTAATATTTTTGGATAACTTTTCTACTTCTCATTCAGGCTGCAGCATGTCTCAATGTCTTTGGCATTAAATAATTAGTCTGTAGTCCAACAAGTGTTGTGGGTGAGACAAAAAAAGATGGCAAATAAATTCTTAACCTTTGCACTCTGATGGGCTGTATCTGTAGGATGGAGGAGGATAGGACCAGGTTTTTAGAATACCAAATAAAACACATGATCTCACAGACACTGTCTTGTAGGAACAGCAGTTAATTTCAAACTTGTTCGAGGTGTCCCGATTCCAGCCAGTCCGAGGCCAGTCAGAAGACGTGGTTTAGGAGCATTTATCCAACTTTGCGGTGTGCGCATTGTGTTTTTAAAGACTCCCTAAGAGAACACAACTGCTTTGAGAATTTCACAGGTTGCGCTCTACTTTGATCAGCCTATTTCGGCCGCCCTGAGAAGATAGCTCTGGAGAGTAGCGATACGACAGGTTGAGCCTTGACTTCTGCTTTTAAAGAGAGATCCTCCCCATCACCACCTCCACCACTGCTCCAAGTGTGTGTGTGTGTGTGCGCTTAACTCTCCTCTGAATCTAGGTCAGTGCAGCGTTGGCATATTAACTTTCCATAATGACAAATGACAGGAATTGTAGTCACAAAGTTAGCGTTGTGTGGTAAAATGGGCTCTGATGCCTATTTTATGCAGTGCAAGCAGAGTTTAAACTTTTGAATAGTTTTTATCTGTGCGAATATGCATGTATTTGCAAAAACTCCAGGGCTAAGAATATGACTCTCGCAGTATACCGATTTAAAAAAAAAACAAAAACATTGTTCCCTGGTATTGTTGTAAAGCAAAGAATCAGCTCAATAAACATTCAAGTCTCATCTCTTTTTTTAGTCCCAAAATTCTGCCCATGTTCGCATATGAAGAGGTCTAGCATTACATTCAAATCTTTCCTTTTGCATTTCAGCGTTGAATATGAAGTATTTACAGGCTCTCACCGTCAGTGACTGCCTGTTTGTGCTCATGCCTGACACTTTGTCCATGTTTTTGTGCAGCTGAAGCTGCAACACGATGCTTCACAGCCCTGCACTGAACCTTAAAACTACTGTCTGATTTGTATGATCTACAATGCTATTACAGAAAATGTTCTGTTCTAACCTAATACTTTCCTCTCTCATGCATGTGTTGCTGCTACATAAACATTGAGATACTAGAATCCTGCTTGCTTTAGCACTTGGTTTGACCTTATTTTTCCCGCTCCCTCATCATTCCTGCTTATCGTGCATTAACCTCATTTGTTAATACGTTCACAGTGGCGAAGTTAATCCACGTCAACGTGGAGCCACGAAGGGAGGAGTCTTGATTTTTGATTCTAAATTAGGAGATAAGGTCCCCAAAGGAGATAATTGAAATCATACTATACACTTAGTGAGCTTTGAATATGCAGATTATCTGCAGTGCTTGAGATGTAAGCATTAATGAATCATGAGTGCACGAGTGACTCAACGTGAATGACTTTATTTGCATGAACGAGATGTTTCCTTGTTCATTCACTGCACATAGTGAGAGATATTACTTGTACAATTGTCTGTGTTTAACGGAAGACGCTCGGGCTGCTATGATTCAAAATGCATGTGTCGGCCGGTGATGTCAGTCCATTGGGAGAGCGCTCCACCCTTTTACTTCTTTTTTATTCTTCCCGTGTGGTGTCACGCAACCGCAGACAGTCATACGAGGTCGTGAAGTTGTCGTCAGTCCACTCGCCTTAGGTGCCTCAGCTGTCATTTCGGGTGTCGGGCCAGCGGATGACGCTCAGATTTGTTGTCCTCGCAGAGTAAGGCAGCTGCTGTTTACAAAGCTGGAAAACAGCCTCATCTTTGTTGGGAATTTTGCATCTACAGAAAAACACTTCCACACACTGCTTTTCTTCCCAGTGTCCTCCTCCATGCAAGAAATCCCTCTGCTGGATGACTCATTTAATTTAAACTTTCCATCAAATATTACATTGTAAAATAATTGTTTTGAATATTTTCAGCCCACATTTGAACAAAAGTTGAATTTGAACACAAAGTGACAGCCATAGAGCCTATTATTATGAATTATATCCAAAACATTAAGGCTTTCTGTGAAGTCGAATAGCCGTGCCGAATGGCTGTGACATGACTTATGATGTTGTAATGCCAACACTGCATGATGTAATGCAATTTCACTCAGGGCTGGTACAGTATGTGTGCGTCACCTGCTGTGAGATTGGCTGAATTCACACACAAGCATCAAAGAGTTACGGCAGCGTGTGTAATGTGTCATGCCTATAAAAATCGGACAAACGACCGGCTCAAAACAAATGACGACATCCAGATATGCGCCAATATTGACGATCGAATGAGTTCTTGAAGAGTGGCGGTGAAAAAAGGTGCCAACAACTCCAACTGGCAGGAAATATGTTGGTGTAGTGCCTATAATGATCTTGCTAATCCAGGGGTGAAAGGTAAAGTGACAGCAATCTGTCAGGGTTAAAAACACACAAACTAGAGTAGAGCTGCTCGTCTTCTTACTGTTGGAGGAAACCAGAGTTCACGGTTGGGTGCATTCAACTTTTTTCCTGCAACAGCATGCAAGTTTGTGTCTGTCAGGTTAGAACTGGAAACTCAGCTGACCACTGAAGCTGTGTGGATGTGACCGTGAACATGGCGAAGCAGCAGATGGATCAGTGGCAGAGGGCAGGCTCCGTAATGCTTCTCCACCCATCGGAGCAGCGTTGCAAACAGACGCTCTGTTTGGAGTTAGTAGATGGAGGAGAGACCGCTCGCAGCTTTTCCAGATTTTTGATGTGATGACATTTAGAATGAGTCAAAATGTGTGCGTGTAAACCAACGACTTACTGTAGCACATTAGTGTCGGTGCGCTCGAGCAGACAAAACATATAATAATACATTATTTAGTTGCGTATTCCTGTTAAAACAAAACACAATTTAACGCACTGTAGTGTGAAATGTATCAGTTTATCGACGCGGTGAGCAACATTCTCTTTGTTTACTCATTGCAAGATATGTTCAAGGGAAGTAGTATGACTAATGACATTTTTCAAGGCACCCAATAATCACGTTTAATCTAATATTTATCCCGTGCAGTATATCAGTATACTGTGGTGTAGTGCAGCAGCAACACCGAAACCACAGGCACCACATGAGGCAGCAGCGGGGGTTTTTTCTGTTTGTGTTAGGAGGGCCAACAGTGTTGAATGCTTCCATTGCCATCTGTTTTCTTTAGCATTGCCAATAGAGAGTTGGATGGATCGAGTGGCTCCGTATGACAGGTGCTCAATTAATACAGACACGCAAACAAAGCTCTGACTCAGCAGAATATCTGTCTTAACTGTCAGCGCCGCTACTTGTTTTGTTGAGATGCACTCATCATCCTGCCACAGCTCCTTGCAGTCGGGCGTCTTGAACACCAAAAGCGGCGTACATGAACGACAGAGGGCCTTGGGATTATTTTTTATTTATTCCATTAAGACTACCGTACATCATTCACATTCTTTTTTTTTTTTTTTTGTCCACACAAACTCTGGCATGAGAAAAATAATAATAGGACTATTTGGACACGGAGGCATGAGGAAAAACAGCTTCCAAACTGCAAAATTAAAGCTGCACCTACACATTGCACATGAAATGCATTCACAAATTTGTTTCTATCTCTGTCTAATGTGGGGAATGTGTTTTTTTTTTTTTTCAACATTCATGACAGGCAGACTGGATTTCATCTTCTGGATCACTGGTTCTTGATCCCTGTGGTCTTAAAAAAGCCCTTCTGCTTCTTTCCCCCCTGGGAGATTTTTGAATTTTCACTCAGCAGTGAGTTCACACAAGGCTGCAACTCATGCTAAAAAGCTAACCCTTGTCCTGTTCGACTCAGAAGGCACTTCTGTCTTAACTACGGTGTGAAAGCACTCATTTCCAGGTATCCGTCTGCGCTTGATTATCCAGGTCACTCCTGGTTTGCTTTTTTTTTCTTCTGCAAGATGTCCCTCGGGCATGTCAGGTGTATCATCTGAAAATATCACTACGGTGTTAATGAATCTTTACCTGACAGGGTTTCATCCGCGAGTCGCCCGAAAGGTCGCCAGTGTTCACTGTAGTCTGAGAGGACGTTTTAATGAACTGTCAGAGGCCTCGTCTGCATCCGTCTGCGCCACTTCTTATTAGTGCCGTTGAATTTGGCTCAGTCACTTTCCAAATAAGATTGTCAGTTCTGGATGTTAGTCAAACACTGAAATTTTGAATTTGTGGAAGTTATTGAATATTGCGATCTTCTTTAACCACACCCCGGGGTTCGGGCTTTGTAATGTTAGCATTAACGTGGAGCTGTAACAGTTATTTAATTAACATCAGCCGACAAGAAATAATAATAATGACGTAGCAATTCACTCATTTTTTAAGAAAGAATACCTAAAGTGTCTGTATATCATTTGTTCGTTACAGTCGTCCCTCGCTATATCGCAGTTCACTTTTCCCAGACTCGCTGTTTTGCGGATTTTTTTGTGTAATTTTGCATGCTTTTTAATTTTTTACAGCGTACTGTACAGTATGAACGCACATTGTTTTCTGCGTCCTGATTAATTAAGGGAGTACTCTACAAAATGCGTGTAAAAAGGTGTATAAAAGTGTGTGGTATGGGGTTTTACAGCCTTAAAACATGTAGAATAAAAAACTCACTTTGGGGATTTCCTTTTATTGCGGGTTATTTTTTAAAACGTATCCCCCGCGATAAACGAGGAACCACTGTACTGCGATCTTCTTTAACCACACCCCAGGGTGCAGGCTTTGTAATGTTAGCATTAACGTGGAGCTGCTACAGTTATTCAGTTAACATCAGCCGACAGGAAATAATAATAATGACGTAGCAATACACTCATTTTTTAAGAAAGAATACCTAAAGTGTCTGGTATAAGGTCGGTCTGTATATCATTCGTTCATTACATTATTTCATTAAGTCTAGAAAACAGAAGAAAAACTGAGTAAACTCAGATTATATCGCCTCTTGAATTACTCATAAAATGACATATTGGCCAACTCTGCATTCCTTTGCCTCACAGCATAACTCCATAAACACACTGATGAGGACGACACGATATTTAATCTGTGAGATTTGACTCGGCTAACCCCGCAAATCTATTTGTAGGATTTAAAGTCCTGCAGATGCTGCAGTGCAGACCGCTCTTAAATGTATCTTATTTCTTTTTTTCCATGATTACAAACTGAAAACGACGATTTGTTATCATCCAACACTTTGGAGACAAATGAAAAAGAATCATCAAATGAAGCAGTGATGAAAACAATTGTTTTCCAGCTCTACATTCGCATTAATTCATGTGAACTGAAGTGCTGCAAACAACTGACCTTCTCAGATCGGTGAAGTAAATCACAGAGAGCGATCAGCTCAAGTTTAAATTGAATTCAGACACTAAATGCATCTTTACCCGAAAACAAAATCAGAACCAACAAACAGTTTGGAGGCTCAAGCACAAAGTCAATTACACATCGTTTTCAGTGATAACTGTTATACATATGAATATGGGAAGTTACATTGACTTACATTGTTTGTAACTAACTGTCCCTTTGTTTACTAAACTTTCACAGTTGTTAATATTTAATTACTCATTACTACACTACTACTATTAATCCATTTTTGTGTATATTTCCCGGTGACTTGAATCTGAAGTTTTCTAAACCCTGAGTGTGATAGAACCAGAGGTTTAACAACTGGAGGCCTTAGGCAAGAATTCAACTAATAAATAAAATTTATAGAGTCCCTGCACACACACACACACACACACACACACACACACACACACACACACACACACACACACACACACACACACACACACACACACACACACACACACACACACTGCTTGGTTAACACCTGGTCGACCGAGGTAATTATTTTAGATCTGTTAGTAGCTGTCTCTCTGCCATGTCATCAGCATTATTTCAGAAAAGAGCTGACACCAGCAGAACCTCAGGTAATAATATTGTTTAATGGGCAATAAAGAAACAAACAGTATCAAGAAGACCCTACATTAGGTGACAAATGACTTGCAGGAAATGGCAGCACGTGGCGGAGCTCGCTTACAGATGCCATTGTTACCGCTCCTTCATCGCTGCCACCCCTGAATCCCGATAACGAAACACGTGTCATTCAGTCAGCTGCGACAGGATGTCAAGTGTCGGGGCACTCTTAGCCTCAACCCCTCCCATCGTCTCATTTCTCACTTACTTTCCGTCGCCAGCATTCACAGTCGAAATCCTGTAATTGATATTTAGCTGGGATTAGATGAAGAGAGAGTTTTGAGGGAATCACTGCGTTGATATCTGTGTTTTAATTCTGTGGTTAAAAATGTGTCGATTCACTACTAATCTCTGGCACTGGCTCTTGCTCGCATACTATCGCAGTTGTGCAAAATTCAACACCATTACTAGGTTAGAGGGGCAGAACAGCAAGGCAGCTTTGAAGCTGCTAATTTAGGAAAACACCAGAGTGCTCTTACACAGACCTAATTGTGCGCTTCTCTAATGCTACATACGTGGTTCGTCAGCACTTGGTTTCACTTGCACTTCTAAAACACATTGTCAGTTTCTGTTTGTGTTTGTAATACGCCCATCATTAGACAAATTAAAGGTAAACATGCTGGACTAGGCAGTTTGCTGTAGAGCTAACTAACAGACTCACATTCATTATACAGCCAACAACCACAGTGTGTGTGGGGGTGGGAGTCAACCCACTTGAAAAACGGAGGTAGATGGACACTGCAGTGCTAACCGCTGAGCATCTGGACTGCCCATCTGTGTCTTATCCCATTAGAAAGTGTTTCCAACCAAGAATTCACATGAGCAGCCATATTATGGCCCCAATCAAGATGTTTTTATTTTTTGTTGTTTTTTGCATGGGGTTTTAATATCACGCTAGACTCTCTGAACGTTTTACACAGTTAATTTTTTTTAAGGTTTTTGTACCTGTATTTAAGTCGTGTCCTTAATTTTTGCACATTTTGCTCAAATACATGACGTAACAGATTTTGCAGAAGTAATGCAGCGGTACATAACATTAATCATTTGTTATCTTACACAATAATACATAGATTTTGTGAGTTGCAAGTTACTTTTTCAATGTTTAAAACTATGCTGATTCCATTGTATTTTCCGTGATTAATTCCTTTACCAGCAAATCGAGGGAAATGGAAACTGTACCAACACTCGACACGTAGGCATTTAATTTCTCGAGTAGGCAGTAATGATTAATGAACCAAGACAACAGAAAAATTCCTTATGCCGATGCACAAAACAAGAAACCTAATTAACAACGAAGCTACGATTTGGCGAGCGTTTCTTGCCAAACTCAGCAGGCGCGGTATCTGCAGACTTGGTGATGAATTGAACCAGTGAGAACGCTGCCTTCCAGCACTGAAAAGAAATGCTGAACAACAGCACTTGGTTGAAGCCAGCAGCATCTCCACTTGTGACATGTTGATTTAGAAGAAGAAGAAGAAGATATGCCTTCCTCAAGGGTACCTCGGCAGTGCCCAGGAGGTGAACTGGCACCTCTCCAGCTACCAGTCCACCTTCCATATTTTTGGTCCATGTGGGACTTGAACCGGGCCACCCTCCGGTTCCCAAGCCACGTCCCTATGGACTGAGCTACTGCCGTTCTAGCTCGGTAACTTTTGAGGCCACGGTGGTTTTTGCATTACACTTTCGTTCGGAGGTGTTATGATTTACTCGAGCAGGTCAATATTAAAAAACGCCTCTCAATACAATGCCATGACGTAGTTTGACACAGAAACTCATAAAGTATGAAATGAGCCTACGCTGCATTAAGGCTGCATTCATTATGAGCACTAATAGTGTGTGGTACAGAAGCTGTGGAGGCGACCAGCCTGAAAGAGTTGTTATTGGTCTGGAAGGCTTAATTTACTGGAATCAGTGTGCACCACTGCTACAGAGCAAACTCAAGACACTCGGCATCTTGTGGTCAGAATCACAATCCGAAAAACCCAAACAGGACTTTTACTCTCCTGCAGACACTAATTAACTCATGGAATAGCACTCACAGTAGTTAAACCCATACTATTAATATTAATAGAGTAATGAAATTTAAAACTAATGGAAGTTTGTAATGCAACACACACAACTTCTCTCTTTCTCCACTTTGTTTTTTAAAAAAACGCTTGAATCTTTGTCGACATATCAATCAGCGTCTAGCCAAGAGGAAGATAATGTTTATGCAAATGCACGCCACGCTTTTTTCTTTTCTAGAATAAATCCTAGAAACTCTAGCAGCTGGGCTCATTTTCCTCCCCGTGTTATTGTGTTATTCGAAACCTTCTGAAACATCGCCATCCTTCCTCAAAAGTCAGTCCCGGGGCAGGAGGGAGCGGTCGTTAGATTTATTCAGGGAATAAAGACGTGAACATGCCCGCAAACGGCGCTCGGCTCAGCTGTACGCTGCAAAAAGCGGGTAAACATTTGTAGGTACACAGTGCAGCATACGTGCAAAACTCCTTTACAACACACACACACATAAATACGCATGGACAGAATTGCTAATGACCAATATTGTGATTTTTCTAGTTAAAATGCAAAAACAGTAAACTGTGCCGTCTGAACTCGCCTGCTGTATTTACATTTTACACTTCTCCGCCACGTGAATAAATAATCATCCATACTCCCTCTCTCTCTTTTTCTGCTTCACTCATGTGTCACAGACATACACGCAGCAGATGGCGAAACATTTCACAAATTACAATAACAAACAACTGAAATCTGACTCATTCGCCAATAACGTGTTGGATGAACAAAAACAGATCTGACAGAGATTTTACTCTTCCTCACTCTGCGGTGTGGGAATACCTTTGGAATTTATGAAGGGGGGGTCACAGGTCACGGGTGGGGGGATGGTGACAGACTGCCGCTCAGCAGCAGCAATGAAAACCTGGTAGTCAGAGCTAACTAGCCATGAGATGCTACTGTCAGACACTGTTCCTCCACGGGGAAGCGAGTTGACTCCGGAGCTGACAGTCACTGGAAGCACATTTGTGACAGATAAGAGAGCCACTGTGTGGGTACCTGTGCTACTGGTTCTCAGCTGTAGGAGGAGAGTCAGTATATGGCCATAGCCATGATGTTGATGTTGGTTAACTTTATTATTCTTTGGCCAGATGTCCTATAATACATGCACAACATTGTTGACCTGAACCCTGCCTCATCTTGTCAGTCTTGCTAAGTGTGTAGTTCTACTTTAAATCCGTAAACTATAACCCCTGGACTCCGCGGGGCACGGCAACATTATTTTTTTTTATGAATCCATTCTCCACTCGAGCCCAGGTAGGCTATGAAGTAAAATATTTTCTCTCTTGTATGTTTTTATGATCCTAAGTCTGCACACTTTCTTTTCTGTGTGAACTCCGGCTAGCATCACAAATACAACAGTCACGTAGTCTCCCTGAAGCGGAGAGCTGCTTCTGAAACCAGGATGACCACGGTCAGCTCTGCCGACCACGGTGCAGGTGGAACACACCGCGACAATGTCTGCTGGGATTGAGCCTTAAGAAAAAAATCACAGGCTCATATTTATGTCCACAACATAGTGCGTCAACTTGTGATACATTTGTGTTTTGTTAAATATTAACTGTGACTCTTTACTTGATCTTAGCCAGACTGAAGTTGGAGACACTGCGACAGTGATAGATGGGAGAGAGACTTTTTAAATAGATCTCCGAAATGTTTCCCCAGACATCATCCTGTATGATTACATTTGTTGTTAAACAGGGCGGCTGAATGTGCTGAATAACGCCATTATAGACGGCAGCCTCTTTGACAGATGACCGTCTCTCTGCTGTTTCTGTTCTAGCTTTTGTGAGACACTTTCGGGAATTTTATTTTGCCTCCCTGCATCTCCTCCGCATCATCTCAAAAATATGCTTTCACCGGCTTTGAAGATTTTGTTTTATTCATAACGCAGCTACGTTTTACAAATGCAATGCACACGACAACAGAGATATGAAGGGGTATACAAAAGCGCTCACTGACAGGGTCGTGACATTTACAGAGATCTCCCAACAACAATAAACTGCACGACATGAGTCACCAGAGCACTGGCTGCCGCCTGGCAGTGATTTAATGGCGTTGTGTGATTTGCATGCTTTGCTCTCAGTCTGCTATCTTTCAGTTGAGCCTCTATTGTGATGATGACAGCTTTTTATATTTGACCGAGCCACATCTCTATTCCCTGTCTGTACTGGTTACATTCACACTCTAGACGCCGGACAACCATTCATCACAATCAGCTGCATGCATTTTATCTGAGCTGCAACTGATAATTATTTTAATTATCGATTAATCTGCTAAATTAAACTTTGGATTGTTTAATGATTTTAATTTCCAGAAACGAAGACAACTAAAATGCATCGTTTAAGTATAGTTATAACCGACACACACTACTATGATTTTCCACTTATGCATTAGAAACACTAATAGGGAGTAGTTGGCTCAGTAATACGCAGACGCCATGAAAGCAACCAGCCTGAAAGCCGCTGTTGTTGGACTGGGAGTCTTAATTTACCAGAATCAGCGTGCACCACTGCAGGCCTGATCACACTCCCTCAACTCAAGTCTCCAAAGAGAACCAACCTAAAAACCTGAAACGGGGATTTTACTCTCCTGCAGACACTAATTAAGTCATGAAATGGCACTAACGGCAGTCGAACACATGCTTTGTTGATCGTCATAAAATAATGTACCCTATTAATTTTAACAAAGCGGTGAAAGGAAAAAGCTGCTGTGAACGGTAAAAAAGATGATGGATGTTTGTAATGCTCCACAGTGCGACACGTTTTCAGTCAGTGTCTAGCAGAGAGGAAGTAAATATTTTTGCGAATAAATCCTAAAACTCGTATGTTTAGTTCTTTTAATGCTTGAAAAACACGGCACGGTGACATGATCTGGATTTCAGCCACAGACATTTCCAGTTTAGTTATAACTGACACACCTACTATGACTTAGCACTTCTCCCCAATATCTGGACAAACTGCTTTCCATTATTATTTTGGTTACATAATGTATCAAGAATAGTTTCATCACACCCCCCCCCCCCCCCCCCCCCCCCCGCCTACTGTTTGAGAAGTTACGCTGTCATACACCAGTGAACTCTGTTTATTGCATTACAATGGCACTCTGATATTTTTCACAGCGCTGCTGTTTTCTCAGCAGGCGCATGTTCCTCGGGCCAAAGCGTTTGCATCACTCATGCTTATTTTCACCACGCTTGTCACCGAGCTCTGCCGGGGAAACCTTCAGTATCAAAAAGGAAAGCTGCCGAACTAAAATTCAAAAAGAGAGGCTGCCACATTGTTTCTTTCTAACTTATTCTCAATCATTATCTAACTAGCTGGAATTCCAAAACTGTTTTTTTTGTTTCATCAGCTAATCTGAATAAAGATAAATGGCTACAACTAATTGAATCCATTGGTGGCCGTAGTTCGTATCAGCCTGAAGTCAACTGAAGTTGACCATACTTTTGTGTACATTGAGATTCTCAATGTAAATGGCGAATATACACTTGGTAATTCTTCATTTGCAATGTGTAAAGAATCTTTATTTCCATTGTGCAAGCGTACAGGTTTTGGTAGAAGCAAATGAAGCCTGTAACCCTGAATTAAACACAGTCCCACCCCATAAACCAACACAGTATGTGTAATTTATAAAATGTCAGAACAGAGAAATTACATGCATCATTCCCCCAGGATCTGTCATGATGGATTGACGAGTTGACAGACACACAAAGCTTGATTCATTGTTGCTGTCCAGATTTCCTCGTGGGGCGAAAGAAATGTAATGACACCAGCATAAGTAAAGGCCTGAAAGTTTTTCGAATCTAAAGGTCCATGGTCTTTTGAGAGTCGTATAATGTTCGGGTTGTGGTTTCATCAATAGTGCCAGGTTGCCAGATTTCCCACTGTTCATCCATCTTAACCCACTGTGTGTAGTATTAGGGGCCTCTGGCCCAGATCTGTCATTCTTATTCACATTCTTTATTCCCTTCTGCCTCATCGACATTGGCAGTAGACTGGGCTGGTCCCAGCTGGCCCATAGTGAAATTGCTTACTGTAGAAACACATCTCCACAGTCAAACAGACTGCTACTACCCCCATGCCAGCTGTTCAGTCCTCATATTCACCTAATGTAACCTCAGCAAGCTTACAGGTTTTAAAAAACTGCAGTGAACTGATAGACTCATATTGCAGAGCTCATCTCCATCTCAGGAGTGTATCTCCTCACTTATGTGACTTTCAGCTGTTTTTTACAATACAGACACGTGGCTGTTAACGAGGCAGTCGGATTAGCTCGAGGAGTTGAACTTCAGGTTAATTTTATCTCCAACTCAGACTCTCTCGAAAGAAATCTGTGCCGAACCTCCACTGAATGACAACTAGCTATGCAAATGAGGAAGAACATTACAATTCTCCCCAAATTCACTGTAGCCTTACTCAATGAGTGCCAGCTTCGGAGAGATATATTGTAACGGTGAAGTTAATTAAGGAAGTTAATGACATAAATGTAAGGTTAGAGGGGTCACCAGCCATTCATTAATGGATTGATAGGAATGTTGATTGCCCTGTGTTGTGTTTGATGTGCAGAGCTGAGATTTGCTGACTGTCAACAGTTACTGGACATCCACAAAACACGTGTTTTGGGCCGGTCAGTAGTCTTTGTCTGAGCTTCATTATATTTTATGTGCTGACGTGTGTGAGGATTGAGAATTGGAACCTTTCCCCATGTTAAACTGTGGTCTCTTAGTCAAAGGTTATTTGTTAATTAACAAGTAATCCATGACAGGTTATGTGGTTAGTGGAAAAAAAACAAAACAATCAATGTCCACTGACACGGGGGTTCAGTGTTTGAATAGAAATGTCATGTCAGCCTCGGATTTAAACATTTCCTACAAGGAAATTTCTGAAAAATCCATATCTCTGACCTCAGTATAGTATTCTGCAACAGGTATATGACATTTATGATCATCCACAGGCTGTTAGCAGGTAGGGTTAACAAGATCTTTCACCATGAACCTAAACACTGGCAACTGATGGTACGTGTAATGCATACAGTGACGACAATTAAATAACCTTGGTATAATATTTGTTGACATAGGGGAGACCGTGTTTTATCTTTCAGTGTGAACACACTTTCATCTAACAACTCGATGCCTGTAAAAACTCAGAAAAAAAAAAAACTGCTGGCAAATTTTCCTCGGGGAGTCACAGAAAAACATAATTTATGCACACAGTGAGGCTGCACAGAACACGGTGGGACACAACTGCCGCCTGTGGAAGACACAAGCCTGCCCTGGAAAGCCCTCCACCATCATTAAAAACCCAGCCTGTCCATGCGCTGTCTTGTCACCCTGTCAGCTTTGCAGGAACATTTATGCCCACACACCTCTATCCAAAACAAGTCTTTTTTAAGAGCTGTTACACAGCTCCCTCGACACTGCCTACAAACTTTGTGAACACCTCAAGTCACGCCTGTCTCCTTGGGCCAATGTAATGCACAATGTGACAACTGTCACAGCTGATATTAGCCCAAAGCTTTTCACAACAAAATTCTAAATATTGATCTGTTTTTTTCCAACAGAAACCATGACGACCGCCACCTCCCCCATCCTGTTGAAATGGGACCCCAAGAGTCTTGAAATCCGCACCTTGACTGTGGAGAGGCTTTTGGAGCCGCTGGTCACACAGGTAAGCCAGTAAACTCTGTGATGGACCACTGAAGTTTGAATAGAACTCCTGTACCTGGACAAAAACTTAATCCAAGTTCATATGTTCTCATAATTTTCTGATCATAAACGCCTCGGTCACTTTTTTCAGCTAAAAAACAGTTTAAATCTGTATTAATTAGTCTTGTTGTAGTTAAATATTCCATGGACTGGCAGATTTGCTTCACTCAACACCCCAAAAAACATTGAGAATATATTGAGTGACCATTCGGTCAGTGGACAGAAATGCAAATTTACCGACCCCTCACCGACAGGCACACACACCAGAGATTGTCTGAGCCGCAAGCTTAGCTAGCATAAAGTTACAACACAGGTACAACACGTACATATTTACAAACCGCCATGAACGCGCTTTCAGTGATTGCCAAAGCTCCAGCGGGCTCTTTGTATTTTCAGTGTGGACATGTACAGTAGGAAGACAGAAGCTGCTCATGGCTGATAAGCTCTTTTAGCTCCGAATACTGGCACCTGTATTCCTGTGCAGTGGAAAGTCATCTGCTGCATTTATAAAAAAATCAGGTTTGCAAGTCTGACGATGTTATAGTGATGGGCTAATAAACACTTGTCATGGCTCAGTGTGAGAGCAAAACTGATTTGTTTGTGGTTGCACCTTGCTGGATCACTTGTTACGAAGACGTTAAACTGATTGGGTCACCGCCAAAGATTCTGGCTCATCGGCACTGACTTTGTTTGGCTTCCAAGCTGAACAGACGGCTGAACATGACTTGGGTCACCCTCGCTTACTGTGACTGAATCTGCGACAAGGAATTTAATTTAGATTTTCTAGAATTAGATTCTGGATTTGATTATCAAATCTGGCCTGAATATCTCTTTGAATCCACTCATAGCTTCTACAGAGTTAGGCTTCTGTGGCCCAGTGTTCACCCGACACAGAGCATGTATATAATGTTGGTAAAGTTTAGGAGGACATGGTCAAGTCCTGATAAAGTAGTATGTATGTCTTTAAAAACAGAAAACAGGTTTTTATATTCATTTTTTTATATGTTTACAAAAGCAACTAAATCATCAACAATAGTAACTAAAAGCCAGCTAAATATTACTTCATAGAAAACTGCAAGAAGTGCGAGCTTGGCATCTTTTTTTTTCTTTTCTGTTCACCGCTCCCTCTGTCAACATCCATTTTGGTCTCTCGGGCCACTTCCATTATGTCCATAGAAGCTTCTAATCCCAGTTACACTGCCCAACTGCCTTGTTTGCCCAGCTCTGGTTCTGGCTTGACACCAACTCTCGCTTCCTGTTAGCATCAAAATTATTTTAAAAGCTGTTATTTTATTATGGAAAAATTACACAATGGGGCTGTGAGAAACTTTGCCAAGAAAGATTTTGACTGTTGGGCATGATGTAACTGCCCCCATCTGGAGTACCAGGCTGGCAGATTATCCAGTGATGGCACTGTCAGCCTCTCTCAGTGGTCTGATGTTCCCTGATTGGCTGCAGTGTGATTTTTAGCAAACGCTTTGAATCAGACCTAATGCACATTCTCTGCAGTGTTGCGACGGCATTCTTCACTGCGATCTCTTTCCATACATCACCTTCCGTTGAGCTGAATGTCCTTTGCTGCTCCTGTATCACAGTTTTTTTATTTTATGAACTTTATATTCTATATTTTCCCAGTTTTATTTCACCCTGTCAGCTTGATATCACAGTCGCTGTGCTGGGTTTTTGCTAGAGGATGTCTCTTTATGTCAGTTTGCAGACAGAAAATACCCTGTGGTATCCCTTACGTTCCGTCGTGTTTGTTTATTCTTTATCAAACCAGGTATTTTGCTACCGGTTCATGGCAGAGCCCTGCACAGATTTTTAGATTTCAAGATGAACCTTAAACCCGGCTTCAGACGACTTTTTCACAAAAGACATCTTGACATGTCACAGCAGCAAAAGCACAGGTGTAACAATGGATGGATTCAATTTTACTGCTCCAGTTTCAGGGCCCTGGTATTGTTCGTGCTGGCTGACTAGTTGTCACATAACATTAACCATAACAATAACTAACCGAATCTTAGGCCAGAAATGAAATGTTTTAAAGTCAATGAACAGATACCACCCTTTCAAGAGATACAATAAACTTCTGTGACAAGCTGTCCCAACAATCCTGTGCAGAATGTGGAGAATGTAACACATGCATTGACATGCTGAGCGCTGTTTCCGGCAAACCAAAGCATCACCTTGTCCTGAATGCCGCAGTCCTCTGCTGCTCTTAAGTCGATGAGAAAGTAGTTTTCCATCAATGACCAGACTCTGTTTCAAGTGTTCACATAGTAAACGAATAACAGAAGATCGCACTGCAACCTTCCCTGGTTTTTACAGAAATCCTGCTACAGAATCAAGCAGGCTTATTCATTGTAGTAGTAAAAACAACATAGACTCCAGGTGGGACTGTACCTATTTATTCCAGAAAGACGCCCTTGGCAGCTATCCCATTTCTCCAGGATGGCTTAATAAAGCTGTTTCATTGCAGGTAGTGGCTGACCCACTGACAGTGGTGGATATTAGATGTGGGAAGGCCAGACTTACTCACAGGCTCACTGAGAACCCAGTCCGCTTACTCTTTGTTCCCTTAGAGAATGTTTAGGTATTGATTGTAGACTTTTTGCCAGGCTTACCTTTCACAGTAGCAATATACAGCCCCTTTATCTCCAATTTTCAACACTGAAGTGACCATTATGGAGTTTGGGTGTGTCATAACTCTCATGTAACCACTTGTTTGAAAATAATTGTATATGACTGAGAAAAAGGACTAGTTTTATTGTTTTGTACTGTGAATTTAACAGGAAGTCTCAAATCTTTACCCTCAAGTCCACAGTCATAAACAAGTCATAATGCAGTCTTCACTAAATCAAATTCAAACACCAACACAACAGGATAATCATAAGAAGTTTGCCAAATGAGATTAACACAAGTGCTTTATAAAATTTCCTTTTATTACTTTTTTAAACTTTCCATGGGTAGACAACAAAATACAAAAAAAAGCTGTTACACATGAAATGAGATTTATGCCATTTTAAAAATGAGAAATGAAAGTGCTGAATTAAACAATAAAGATTCCGGCACCGCACACATAAGCGATTGATCTTATTCCTCCCAAGTAAAATGTCTTGGTGAGCTATCATCCCCATAGAATCTCATTCTTCTGTTTTAATAGATAATATCTTCTGCTCAGTAAAAAAAAAAAAAAAATCTGCACTTTGGGGTTGAGAAGGGTAATAACTCCTTTGAGTGGATCCAAGTGAAATCATAGATTATTTGTGTCAAGTTGAGTTGCAACCCTTTTTGCTTCCTGTCTTGGCTGGTGACACTGACAGACACCATCCATTACGCCACGGCGATGCAGGCTTACAATCTCAAATGGATGCTGGGAAGCTGCTGGGAAGCTGCTGGGAAGCTATCAAAAATAATTAGTGCAAGCCTGCATCATTTTTTTAATGCGCTAAAATGCGCACTGCGCAGTCAGCATATGGTGTTCCATATTTTTAACTGACCCGAACAGACGTGTAACATGCTTCAGCACAAATCCCGATCATCATTGAAAATAAAATTGCACTGATTTTGCTTGCTTGATGTTTCCTGAAATGGCTGATTTTCAGTCATATTTAGCTCATGGCAAATCACCAAATTTCCAGTCGGTCAAGAGAGAAAAAAAAAGAGCATGTACCGACAATAAAAGCACACTAAGCGACGGTTGGAGGAGAAGTTAAGAATGTGTCTCAATCCTGATTCATTTTATAGGATTTTCTAAGCTTGAGTTATTGCCGGCCATCAAACATCACCATCCGTCTCCTTATCTCTGCCTGTATAACTTTATGGGTTTTGAGCTTATTCGCTTTAATTGGATTACATAAAAACGTCCACCGAGCCACCATTACTACTTTGCAGACATGCATTTTTCATTTGGCAACATCGCTCTAGCTTCAATAGAATTCGCGTCAGCTATGCGAACAAAGCCTAATGAAATACATATTCTAGTTTTATGCATGTTTGAGCTGAAACTTTCAGCTCGGGTCGTTTTTCCTTTTAGACTCGCCTTGCGTGTATTCTGTCAGTCACATCCTGCGTTTGTCCTCATGATTGGTCCATCAACGTGACAGGTAGGTAATTGCTTAATGTTAGCGGGACGGAAGGCTGATGAGCTCCCTCCGTTAACACATAGCGATCATTATTAATTCCTCTCTATAGCAATGCCCCGACAGCCCTTACAGCAAATTATGCCTGAATACCAAACCTTTTTTTTTTTGAAAATGATGTGGCTTTCCCTTGACACCTTCATTTTTTTTCCTCCATTGAAATCAACTTTGCTGTTTTTGCAGCAGTGATGCCTGAATTAATTCAGACAGCTTCATTCTCTGTGTGAATTACCTGTGCAGTGTTTATTGATTTTACCAAAAGATAGAGAATTTAAATGCAGGTCTTTTTGTAAGACTGGTCTAGAAATAACAATCATCTGATCTTTTCTGTATCTTCATCTTGGGCAGCTTTACTAGCAGTTGCTTTACATTGAGATTTAAAATCAAATATATTTTTTTGTATCTACTTTTTAAATAAATTATCTTTATTTGATTTGCTCTCGCCATCTGGCTGTTACTACAGTTATTGATTCATCAGTAAATATTGCAACAAAGATGATATAGAGGCAAAAATGCATTCACCACACAACTATAGGAATAAGCAACAATGGCCGACTACGGTTGTTCACCTTTCCGCAATTGTTTTGGAAGTGTGAACCTTTTTTTCGGATATGAACAAGACACTGTGATTGTTTTTCCTGTCAATTTGGATGATTCAGTGTTTTTGGATGGAATAAAAGGTTGCCTCAGGAGGACAGACAAACAGGCTCACCCTGACATTGCTTGAGATAGAAGGCTCATTAATCATGACCAAGCTTCTCTCGCCCCAGCTGGAGTACTGGGCAAGTCTATAGCTAATAATACCGAAGGGGCTTACTTTATCACTGCGTATGAAGGCAGTATGCCTCTGATATAGTAAACATTTTTATACTGCAGGCAATAGCAATTTTTCTTAAGAGACTTACAGGGAAGTAGCCTTGAGAGGCAAGTGGAAAAAAACAGGTCCTTTAAAGTCTAGACTTTATGTATGTTGGTGTAAAATGGGAGTCCAGTGGAAAGAAAAGATGATTAAAAAGTGAGAAGGCTTTGATAGAAACATAAAAAATGATGACATATTTTGAAACATTAGCTTTAACTAACTTCACTAACAAGCACTGAGGGTACAGGGGGCATGTGGGGGTCAGCTACTGACTCATATCAGGCGATTATCAAGTTGATTAATGAAAAGTGTTGCAGTGCTTGTTTTTATTTATTTTATTGTGGAAAAGATGCTATCCATTATGAAAGGATTCAATTTTGCAGGAGTTACACAATTCTACAACATTTCTGATGGACTACTTTTAATCCAGCCATTGAAGTGTAGTTGGAACATTTGGGTGATGATGCATGTATCTGTCCAAAATAGACAGAAAATCTCTATTTGATTATATGGTCTTGTATACAGTGCAAGGAATCTGAAATGAAGTCAGACAGACTATCTGATGACAAAATCTATAAGATAGGAAATAGATGGATACATAAACTGTTATGTGATCATTGCACACACAGACATTTTTTTAAAAACAGAACTCAAAATTTGCATGTTGTACATGATCAGAGTTAAATTAAAAAAAGTGTATTGTAGCTACTGTAGAGGTTAATATTTACTCCATGTGTACCGACAGAAAAATACAATTTAAAAAAAGCAAACCTTGCCGTTCCTTAGTGTGTCTTGGTGCTTGGTAAAGTGTGCTGATCCCAGAACTTGTAATCCTCACATCATGCAGCGCGCCTTCTGTAACCGTTTCACAGCAGGAGCTCCTAATGAGGTAAAAACTCTGCAACCCAGATATTCAGGCTGGAAAAAAAAACAGTGTACAATAACCAGCACCAATGGGTAAATATACAAGCACAGTGAATATCCTCTCATTCCTTCCCTCCATCCCCCCTGCACCATAATACACAAAACCAATCAAAAAAAGGTGTACTGAACATTTTTTTTCTGTACTTTACTTTCCTTCGTCTGCTTACATACTATTGCCAAATCAAAATACTACACCTTTAATAAAAGTTTTTCCTCAGAAGAGTACATACAATGTATATAGAAAGCAACTTTTACAAAAAATATACAGATATATCAGCTGTATTATACCAACAATATACTTTAGGTATAGAAAAGAAATATTTGTTTTCAGTTTGGGAACATGCACAGAGCTCTCTCACACACACATTGAACAACAATCTTCTCATTGCTCTGTTTGTTTTAGTTCTTGCTTCCACTTCTTGCTCCACTCATTCCATCTTATTTTGTAATATTCATATAAATAATGCCTTGTTTATTTATTTAAATATCCCATTGACGACAACAGAGACAACCAGCAGAATTCTTTTAACTAGTCAATAGGAGTTGACTATTTATTTCTATAATGGTCCAGTGTGCAGTAATTAGGGGGGGTTATTTACTGAATATGCAGAAATGTTATACAAATGGTAGTATACAAAACTATGTCTTTATTAGCGTATAGTCATTCGAAAATAAGAATAATTTTTATTAGAATAAAAGTTTTATGTCTACAGATATTTCTAGGGAGTCTGCCATGTCTACTATTGAATTTATTGGAATAAAGAAATGTGCTGTACAAGAAGCTATTTCTGCTCTCCTGTTCTTGTACTTTTTTATAAAAATCAAAAAATTCTTTGCTGTTTTTAAAATTGGAGACATCTTTTATTCAACAATAATCTGCAGTCTAAATTTGCTGAACATTGACTTGTTACTGTCAAAGGTCTTCAAGCTTTGAGGCTGTTGTTTGATTATTAGACAGTTGGATGCTGTAGCTGCTGTAAGGTTTTCTTCTGCTCGGAGGTCTTGTTATTGTGATGTGCATCCAATTACATAGTTCTTTTTTCAATTAATGCTTAATAAAAAAGTATTGTCTGTAGTTTTAAATTTATCTAAGGAGGTGAAGTCTCTGGCTCATGCTTTGTTTTACATTTGACATCTTCCACTGTTGGTGCAAGTGCACGATCTTCAAATCCAAGTGGGACATATTTGTTATGTTGACATGGTAAACCCTAAAGAAAACATTTTATCTCTTACAAGGTTAAGACATGACATGAGTTTGACTTATGCAAAACAAAGTAGATTTACCCTCTGATCTCTCCGCCCTAATTCCGTCTCTTGGATGGGTTTCCATCATTGGAATATTTGATCGTTGACATACTGCCTCCACGTGATGTGGTGAAGAGCCTCTCTGCTGCGCTGACTGTCCGGCCTTCAAATCATGTCCTAGTCGTGGTTTCATCCTTTAGGGTCCTCTGACTCCCCTGGTTATTATTGATGCTCTAACATGGACTCATTCACAGTGAGTACTCATGCCAACCTTGTCGGTGCAACGTGCTTCTCTTAATGAATGTTCCGAGGTCATCTCTTATATACTGTATTGACTCTGTGTCCTAACAGAGCTGGAAGGTGCTCTGTGTGACATGCGCAGCTGATTCTTGGACCAACACTGTCTTCAGATGTGAATGACTGACAATTAGGAGTCATTAGTGTGTGTATACACTGAAAATTGTGCAGTCACTCTGGATCTTTGGTTCACTTTCATTGTCACATGGGTGAAAGTAAACACTAGCTTGACATTGAAGGAACAAATCCTGCTTTGAAGGCAGGCAATACCTCAGACAACATAACATGACACTATCTATGTTGCTGTCAATATTCACATGTATCATTGATTCATTGTGTCTGGGGGATGTGGCAAAAACATATTGTTGTGGATACATCCTTATTCCTTTCGGTTTTCTTGGTTATTAAGTTAAAAGTTATTTTCTTCGGCATATTGGCATATTTGATTTCTCAGCCTGGTCCCTACGAGGACAACCGAATGGCAGAGCTGTCAAAATTACCCTCAAGTATCTTTATTGTCCTTTCTGGGGAAATTGGTTCAAAATACCTGAACACTGACAACAAATTAAAGGAATCAGGAAAGAAAAAAGTGATTCAGAGGTTCATTCGATGCCAAAGCGTAAAAAACAAATAACAAACCAATCTATGCTATCTGTGCAAATAAGCAATCTACAGACAATAAATAGATAAGATGAGTACTATCTGCCGTAACAAGCAAAGGCAGCTGGGACAAAGGGAACCTATTATCTCATAATAGGTACCTCCATCTGATGACCTTCCTGAACAGGGTGATCTTGGCACTCCAGAAGAGAAGTAGCCCACATTTTCCTTAAGAATTGGAATAGGAATTGTAATCCAAAAACACACCGTGTTTATTTATCTACCAAGTTTTAGTTTCTGATACATTTAATTGGAAGAAGGACTCATCGTTCTAGAATACAGAGTCACTGGACTACCACAGGCCCGTCATGTTCCTCCACCCCTTCAAGAAGATAATCGCAGAATCAAATTTATTAATGGGTCATCCAAGGCCGATGTTAGGCTCATAGTTTTAGTTGGCGTCTGACACACATACTGTACACACCACACATGCTCTAGTCAAGGGACTTAACATAAAGGGAGAGGAGACGATGGCGGCAAAGGGATTAAGACTTCACGCTGCATCACTGTCATAATCCATTAAGCTAGCGGAAAAGCAGAAAACCTGGACCTCAAACAGACACTTTTTCGAGGTAGAAAGGGATGCTGTACTTCCCCTCAGAGTTTTCATTGAAACCACAGTAGCTTGGGTCATTTTGGGCACTGCTGAAGATGAACTATGCTTGGTGAGTAGTCATAATTTTAGAAAATGTGATGACAGCTTGTTGACAACAGCAGCTCCTCTCTGTTTATTCCTGATATTTTTCAATGTCGTCAGGTTATCTCAGAGACAACCTTTATCGCAGGCGTACAATTTTCAGATATAATGAAGTGTTGCTCAGGTTTTTTGATGCGCTGAAGAAATAGATGTAGCTCTTCACTTTTAAAAGCTAAGTACTGAAAAGAAGGGGAAAAACTCACGGGGTTATGAGATGTGAAGTCTCAGTTCTACCCTCTGTGTGAATTTGGATGACAGTATTTCTAAGAGGCTTTGAACCCTTTTGAGGAGCAGTGATGTTCAAAGGCAGTCTGGAACCCCTACTTCTTCTTGGCTTGCTACTCATTGGACACTTGCCGTGTTACAGGAAGCAATTCTTAATTTAAGTTTGAAGAAATCAATTGAACAAGTGAAAAAAACACTGACAGCTTGTTAAGGCCAAAGAGAAGTCATTGATTTTCACAATAAAGTTACAGTTTGAATTTGACGCAATACTAACATGAGTTAAAGGATCAGTGTGTAAGATTTAACAGTATTTAACGATCCACTTGCAGATTGCAAGACCTTTTGCCATGGCTGCGAAATGCGTGAAAAGCATTGAAAAACCCTAGAGCCAGCGTTTAGTCTGTTCTGGGCTACCGTAAAAAACATGGCAGTTCAACATGGCCAACTCTGTGGAATCGATTTAACACGCAGCTGCTATGAATAAAATTACATTCTGCTGTATTCCGTCTTCGGGACGGTTATGTAAGACGTGATGCATTTGGTCTCCTTCATTGTTGCCTGGTTTCTGCCTTGACGTTGTGAGATTAGCTCGGTTCTCTGAGGTTTCTGGTGACTCACACTCCTGCTTTTCTGAGAAGACATCATCTCCACAAAAGGACAACAACATTTTATATTAGATATTAAATAATATTAAGTATTTGTATTAAGTATGGTCATGAAACACAGATGTTAGACTCCTGTATGATCTTTTGCAATCTGTCAGCCCTGTTGTTTCTGGGCATTGGCTACAACATGATATGTGTATGATGATATAAGTTACATCATTTTGTATGGGTATTACCTATGCAACGAGTACTTGCTGATGATACTGGAGATTCGCCAGATTTAAATATTTTAATAGTTCACATCTGTTTGCCATGACTGTGTTTTCTCCTGGATCTTGGGAGCTGCATTTGTGAACTAACCGTGCCATGCAGTGTTTCTCTGTGTCGCCTTCAATCTTTTGAAAAGATTGCAACCAGCCAGAACAATAATTTCTCACTTAAACCGGCGGTGACCTCACAATTTTCTCTCTCTTAACTTGCTCTCAGGCTCCTGTAAGCATGTTGCTCAGAACGACTGCTGTGTTGTTTCTGTTCGGTTCAACACGTGAGCTCTGCAGGAGCGCAGTGGGAGAATCCACTCGCTTGTAAGCTCTCTGTCTTTCTCTGCTAGTCTCTTAATGTGTTTCTTTTAATTACCTCCATGCTTTTTGGTGTGTTTTGTTGTCTGTCAGCAGGATTACAGAAAATCCACTGGCCTGATTTTCATGAAGCTTTGTTTAAGGGTGTAGCATGAGCCAAGAAAGAAGCCATTAAATTCTGTGGGTGGGGCATTTGGACATTGTGGCTGTGCTTTCAGATTTGCATATCATAACAGGCTGGACTGTTTGCCTTGATAGTAAGTCCATGCTCTACCTCTAGTTGTCTTTTTGCATCTGCAGCTGTGTCAGCTCTCTCGCGCTCTCCTTTCTATACTCGCACAAGTGTCAACTAACACACAAATGCAACCACACGTTGACCGGAGTAGGGTAGCGATTCTTTATTTTTACACACAGCAGTATGATAAGGATGACAGCTGTGTCATTATGCAGAGTGCCCCCTGTTAGCTTCTGTCTGCTCATTACCTCTGCCAGTGCCTTGGGGTCAGTGCTGGATCTTGTGAAGCGCGCTTTCATCTGTCTTCGGGGGCTGTATCTTCTGACACCTTGCTATGTCAGCATATGGCTTGCCCCAGGGTTCTGAACAGCAGCCATGCACAGATGTGTGTTGTTCTTTCTCTCTCTCTGCCTCTCTACCAAAGAAAAATCCACCCCATCAGAACAGACCGCCTTAGAAATACAATACACACCGGGTTTTTGCATTGCTTTCACAAGCACGAGCGTGGCTAGCTACTACTACTATGTCTAGTCAAAAATAGTCCTGGCGTTTCTCTGGTTTTAGGTATGGGGTCCTGTTTGTAAAGCGTCTCGCTCTGAAAATAACAGCAACATTTTGTCACATTTATCTAAAAACAATGTTTAAAAAACTGGTTTGAATTTTCGAGTCACTTTTTTGCACATTTAGAACAATATTTGTGAACTTAGAGATATTTTAAATATTTAAATCCAAATGTTAAATGTAAAATCTAAATGCTAAATCTAAATGCTAAATCTAAAAGCTAAATCTAAATGTTAAATATAAATTTAAATGTTAAATATAAATGCAAAAAAGTGACTCTCAAAAATTCTAATTGTTTTTAGCTAAATGTGACAAAATGTTGCTGTTATTTTCAGAGCGAGATGCTTTACAAACGGCACCCCATAGTTAGGCCAACAATAAAGCAGCACGTTTTTCATGAAAATTGAACATTACCTACTCTAACCTTAAGATCTGAATGCTAAAAGATTATTCTCCAGTTGATCTAAACTCATTTTTAAGACGAGTTTATTCATAACACATTTTGACAGCTGTGACTAATAACATTAATAATGGCTCCATTCAAGTGTCCCAGCAAGTCATGGCAGTGTGACAGTGAGCCAGCATGCATGGGACCGGGATCACATGAAATTACCTGTGACTTGCCAACTGTGGCCTGTCAAAATGTCTTCTGTCATTTGAATATTAAATTATACTGAACATATAGACAAGAGAGTTAAAAAAAAAGTCTTATTACAAAATAGCAACATTATACAGATGCTTATTCATGTCAACGAAGACATGATCTGTATTCTAATTGACTATTTGTTGTCAAGAGTAAGGGTAAATTCAACTGTGGTCTTGAAGAATAACTCAGCTTGTGTTATGAGTATTAATGTGACATCAAAAGATCTTTTTTCAAAATGAAGTTTTGTTGCAAAGATGACATCCTTTCGTTTGAACGATCCATACGTCAGTCTGCATGAGTATAGATGCTTTGAGATGAGTAAACGTACAGTTAGAACGGCGTGGCATCTCTGATGTCTTCTTCAGAGTGACAGCAGCGTCGGGACTGAAGTACAGCTCACCAAACATTTTGCTTTTATCATCAGAGGCTAATGGAAATAAGTTTTTTTCTTTTTAAACACAAAGCGAAAGCCTGCACACCAACACATTTCAAAACCTTCACATATTAAACTTTAAAACACAGACTCCTTTTTTTCCTTTTCTTGTTTTTCAGTTGCTTTTTAAACACCAAGAAAGATTGAAATAAATCGATTATTCCAACATATCCTCAAAAACTCAAAATGCATTCCTCCTACAAGAAGAAAAATAAAAAGGAAACTTTAAATAATGAGAGAGGCAGCGAATGCTTCTATATTCATTATTGAATACTGCCTGACAGTCATGGGAGCAGCTGAGGAGAGTCCAAGGTCAGTTGCCTTGTAATGTCTGGTAATCTATGAACCAGGACATTATCGTGTGGATACACTTACACACCATACAGTTTTGCCTCAGCAGATTTTGTAAAGCGACACAAACATGCACACAGCTTTTTATAGCAGAAGTGCCCTAGACTAAGAAGACTGTGAGCAGATATAAGACCGGAACACAGCTGATCCTTTTGAATCTCCGCTGGAATCTTCAGAGGAGTCTGACAGCGAGCCAGCAGGGGTCACGTCTCCCCCGTTCTGTTGTATGAGTGTAACAGCAAGAGCGAGATGAAGAGGATGAAAGGGAAAGAAGCAGATGGATAATCTGAGATTTTGATTGTCTCCATATTTGGCTGGAGGCAAGATCAGCACAGATTTAATCTAAATGAGACTAAATAGCCAAAAAAAACTTGTGTCTGATACTCTAACCATCATTTTGTATTAAAAATATGAAAATGCACTGTTTGAATTGACTTAATTTCCTCCCGATTGCCACCCTCTTCCCATATGACCTAAAAACCAGGGTTAACTTGATGAACGCTGTCTTATTATTTTGCAAAAACACTGCAAAACAAGCCCATTTAAATGAATAATTTACTCGCAGAGCACAACCGCTAAACTACTCGGGTCCGCTACTGCTAGTTTTATCTCACTTTGCTTGGTTATGTGTCAAGGCAGTGATAGAGTTCAATATAAAACCTTTTACTTACGCTCCCCGTAGTCCATCGTTGGGTAATTCTGTGGTGAGTTTCACCACTTTGATTGCATAGAATTGCCAGAAATTACTTTATTTTTTTGCAGTAAATTTTAAACAGAATTATTAAATGTAACACTTGGAAATTATCTCTATTATATAGTCCACTGCAATTACTGCCTGCCATTTTAATGTGACTGGTAACTATGTGTACTTTCACACCGAGCCTGTTTGACTGCGTTAAAAGATTTCACGTTTGTCCAAACAGCTGAACTGAGAACGCTTTAAAGGGCTTCAAAGGCTAAACTAGGAATTCACTGCGACTAACAAATTCATTAATTCATCTGCTGTTCATAAAATCTATCCAGAGCCACGTATAAGCCATGTGTATATTTATGCAAGTGTCATTTGGTAACCATGGTAACACATATTCATGTTACCACAGGTAATAGGTCGAAATCTGCTAAAGCTGCCGCGCTTTGTATCGTACTCTGTGTACTCTGTCAGCTCATTAAGTCCATTGAAAAGTGGGTGACAGCAATCATTACTGTACAAACGCCCCCCTTTTCCTCCTGCCTCTACCTCTTCATTCAGTCATTATTCACAACACGCAGTCTATTTGCAGTCTAATAGTAATAATCATTTTTTATCGTTTGTTATTTCTTATGAGCTAGTGAGACTGAATATACACATCAGAGACACTAAAGTGCTGCATAAACTTCAATCTGTCGCTAAAGTTTGATTTCCCCATCCCCATCCATGCAGGATGACACTCGTCAAAATTGTCTGATCAAAGAGTTGCTTGTCTGTATGACTTCATTTCTGCACACCTTAGTCTGTTTGTAGAAAGTCAGTGTGAACAGAAACAGAACTCAACTACAAGTTTGGAAACATTGCAAAAGCACTGTTACAGCTCTGCATAGACAGTTTAGTTTATAATTATAGACTTTCCACTTAATGGTATGAACTCCTTTTTACAGTACAATTAATGTTTTCTGATTTGCAGTTTGCAGTTTGCAATTTATTGTCCAAAAGTAAAAGGTAAAACCTCAAACACTAACTTCTATCATTGTTGGAAGTGTATTCAGCGCACGGCTCAGCCGTGCACCTAGAGGACAGATGACAACATTTTTGACATTGATCTTGAGGCTGTGTGCATAACTGAACATAGCCCGACACAGTGTCCTTGTGATAACATAACCTGCGCTTTAGTGTATTACTCCTCAAATGCAATCCATGTTATCTTCATTCAGCTCCAGGACAAAGGTCATAAAGGTCAGGTTTGCTGTAATATTACTTTAACTTACATTCACATTTAGTCCTTTAGCAGAGGCTTTTATCCAAAGCGAATTACAGAGAAGGGAACAATCAAGGTACAAGAAGGGAACGATCAAGGTACAAGAAGGGAACGATCAAGGTACGAGAAGGGAACAATCAAGGTGCAAGAAGGGAACGATCAAGGTACAAGAAAGGAACAATTAAGGTACAAGAAAGGAACAATTAAGGTACAAGAAGGGAACAATTAAGATACAAGAAGGGAACAATTAAGATACAAGAAGGGAACGATCAAGGTACAAGAAGGGAACGATCAAGGTACAAGAAGGGAACGATCAAGGTGCAAGAAGGGAATACAACTTTACACAAACTAACTAAAACTAATCATAACTGAAATGTGAATCAAAAGTCAGATGTTACTGTGATACCAGGCCATAGTTTTTAGTAATTGGCTAAAGGGTTAATCAGTCATCATACTCCATGTTTGGTGCAGTAGGGCTATGCGGGAAGCACAGTTTGGTGTAGGGACCTCTGTATGTTGTGTTGTGTGTTGAAAAAGGAAATTGAATTGGAAAGACTTCAGTTTCTTCAGGGAGGGGCATGTTGACAGACAAATATGGATGGATTGCTCAATGTAGAAGGCTCACAGAGTCATGGTAAATGAAGGTTACAGTGAGAGCGATGGTGTTGCAGTGATCACATGCAGAGGAGCTGTGAGTCTCTTGATTAATTTAGTGGAGGTGGCCTGCTGCTCAGGATGTAAAGAGGTTGCGCATACTGTTACTGTGTCTTGTCCTCCAAACCTTAATGGACTGTCGTATTATGGCACACTTCTTGAAGCTACGTTTTCTGCGGGTTGCTGCACTGGTTTCTTTTTTTTCCACACTTAAACGAGACGCGAGGAAAGCTTTTAAGCGAACAGCATTTTGAAGTCAAAGAGGACTTGTTGGGAATTCAAGGAAATTTGACTTGTCTTATTTTCACATTCTAAGCGGAGGAGGAAAGTTTGGGAGTTAAAAAGAAAGCATTGTTGATCAGATTTTCTAATTGCCTAGCGTTGCACTGATTTCAAAACCCACTCTGTTATGCTGCTGTTGTTTTGTTTTCCTTAGATTAGTTCCCTAAAGACTAATCATTGCCTTTTTTTTCACACACTAGATTCAAGGTATTTTTAGATTCTTGGACTCTCAACAAGTTGGTTTTATTTTCTTCTTTTTTTCAGCTTCTTTTATTTCTAAGATGCTCACATTTCTCTCCAGAGAGAACAATGTGCCTCGGCTAACTTGGATCCAGAGTTTGGCTCCTGCATAGGAATCTGTGGAAGGCGTGCAATGACTTTCAAACAGGTGCAAAACTGTCCTTACAAAACATCAATTGCTTTACAGCATGTCCACCTGAAAGGTACCGCAAAAAAATGTATCGACCCGGTCTTGTCTGACTCTATAAACGACATATCAAACATTCTCCCATCATTCCTTTAAAAAAATAAATAAATAACCTCAGTGATAGCAAAAAGACATCTGTGGTGAGAATAATAATGAAGGAGTGGGAGGATCAAACAAAGTACAGGAACATGAGCTAAGAGGTTACTAATGAGAACATATCATGAGGAGACTGAAAGTCTATTCTACTCTCAAAACACAATGAATGAATAATCTTCAAAGTTCACTTTGCAAAATGTGAGAATTACTATTGCAGCTATTGATTCCACCGGCTCTGCTTTTCTTGCCATTATTTGTTACAATCCACGAGTGTTCATAACTTAAAATAAGTCATGTGAGACCTCATATATCCTTGTGGTGGAAATCAATGGCAATGCAGAGTTTGGATATGAGTGTAACCTTGACAATTCCCCCTAAAAACATATACCTCTAGGCTTTAAGACTAAGAAAAGATGGTTCCATGAGGATATTGTTGTCAGCGAGGCGAGCGTGCCGCATGGTTGAGAATGTCAGAGCTCACCCATGTGATGTGACACTTTCCTGCTAAAACTAGATTTAATGCTTACTAATCCTCACTGCTTTGCACTTCAGCATTTGTTAACTTCAAAAGATATTCTAACAACAGGGCATGATCCAAAGTGAGCACAGCCTTTGACGTCTCTCTGATACTTTTTGATACGCAGGCCTGCAGGATTCTTAGGTTTTTTTTAGTGCAGTTGTAGGTGTACGCGACAGGCACAGTTCGCACCGTCAGGAAAAAACATACGGTTAAATATGCGGCGCGTTCGCAAATTTCCCTGATGCACAAATGTGCGATGCATGTGTGCTGATTTGTTTGACTATATGTTGATGGTGCGCAAATGAATTTTCAGTTTGCACGGGATTAGTCGCTCAGCAGTGTGTTGTTGTTTCCTCTGTGACACACTTGAACACCCAGCATGTAACATGGCCTAAAGCCATCACAGCAGCCACCTCGTGCAAGCCGGTCCCTCTATATTGTCCCTCTCACAGCGTGGTGACTGATTTACCCGCTTGGAAAATGAAGAGGACCCCTTCTTGCTTTTGTCCCCTGAGCTTTTGCACACATTATGCACTCTACACATGGGCATAAATGGCCTCATCAATTATTTAACAAGGAATGGGTATGTATATCACTAACTGCAGGAGGGTGTCAAATGTTAACAGAAATCTCTCCGTAGATGTGTAGGGAAGTGCGTGACGGTCGTGTGTGTAGTTGGCTACATGTGCGCACACATGCACTCACCCCTTCCCTAATGTTCGACAGTTAAAGTGCATCACTCATCCGATGGATGCGAGTCGCAGAGGCTGAAGGCGGAAAATTGAATGGTTACGCAGAGCCACAGGGATTTACTACTGAGCGGAGAGTCCACCGGCCACTGCTCTGGAGAGGAAAAGGCCGCATGGCATTTAATACTATCGATCAGCAATAAAATGAGAGGGCAAGGCACAACAACTCCTTAGGCCTGAAGGAAAGGTTAGCCTCACCACTGCGGCAGCATAATCACTTATGTATTACCCGTTAACTGTTTCCTATCTGAGCCTGGATGTTGTAGGACAATGGAAATGCTGTAATTATATTACTTTAAGAAAACATTTTAGTTAAATAAGATATGCAAAGGTTGTGAGAACTTGTTACTCCGGATAAGTATCATTCCAGCATATTCCAGCCTCCAGTATGTGAGCTACAGTGTAAAATCCTTAAATCAGTATCGGTGGGCTATATTAATGAATCCGAGCAGAGACGTGACTGCTCGTGACGAAGGTGTGAGAAATAAATGGTGTTGGACATGGTTGGGTGGAGGATGGGAAAAAGCACTAGAAACACGGTGCCACAGAGTAGATAAATCCAGCTAAGCTTGTTTCTCCACCATGTGTTCAGGGGAATCTTTCAGTAGCAGGGCGTGTTAATTCAGGACAGGACAAATGTCTGACGACATCTTTCCTCCGAGCCGAATCAGCACCAGAAAAAGTGTGTGAAAGCGTGCTTTTGTTCTGCTCGAGACTTGCGAAGCAGTTCTTGTGGATTTGTTCCTCACTGTTAGCGAGTACATTGATGTCTCTCTGTGGTCGCTCCACGTCCTCCTTCCTCGGACGATCAATCTTTGGAAGCATCGTGAAATGTTCTTAAGGGAGAGAGTGCTGACCCAGGGAATTGCCGTTTATTCACATTTACACTGATCAGCTGTCTGCACGTTTCATGCAACATTTACCATGTCAATATGTGGCACAACACATTTCTTGATATGACATGACAAGTGTTGAATTTGTTCAGCTGCCAGTGGTTATAGATTTTTGTTGTTGTTGTAATAATTAAAAGCTTTTTTTTTGTCGACTGACAGCTTAATCTCTGTGCATCTATGCCTCAAGACATAACTGAGACAGACTGAGACAGTTTACATCTTATAGAGTAAGTCATGTAGACAGTTCCTAAATCAACTGCTTGTATATAAAAATACATATGCCCGTATGAAAAACATATGAAAAAATGGCAAAATTTATCCAACTGCATCGGCAAGGCTGTCCAAAAGTGCCAGCCATCCTCAGTCTTATGCAAGGGTGCACAATTTATGACACAAGTAATGTTGAAAATGAATAAGTCACACATACTGTATCTAATTTACCATCATCAGAAATGATTTTGATTATAAACAGCCATTATTTTATTTTATATATTTTAATACTGGAGTATTTATGTGATGGTGGTGGCAAAAAAAGAGCTTTTCTGGTGGCCACTTTCTGTCCCTGCTGTGTACGATTAAATAACTGCCCACCATTAATCAGCAAACAAAGATAAGGAAAGTCTGCTTTACTCAAAGGTCTTTATTTTTTTTTAAAGGCAAAATGTGGATCCTAATATACATCCAGAGTTACATTCACTGTTTTACTCTGCTCACCCAGCTCTGGGCTTATCAGCACACCTCCGTCCACTGTCCTGACAGCAGCCACGGCGCTACACCACTTTCTGCTCGCCCACCCACTCACACCACCAGTTTACCGTTAGCCTGGACACTTCAACCAAAACTGTCAAGACTGCCCCAAACCGCAAAAGTACTTGATCTCCAGCACCAACTGCTAACAAAACTTTACAGTTACTAGCACAAGCTTACCCTCCCACAGGCAGCTCAGCTGCCAGCCACTGCTAGTGATGCAATATATGCACAACATCCAGACTAGGGATTGGGAATTGAGAACTGGTTCCAGTTAAGAAATGGCCGGGTCCCTCAGAAGCTTATCTGTTCTTTCCATTGATGCTGGCGTGTTGCATATTGCAACTGTGCGAAGGAAAGATGACAAAACGATCATTTCAAGTGAGGGTGGAAACACCAGCAATATGTTGAAACCTCTGTCAACACAACGTGGGCTTGAATCCCAAGAATTTTATGTATTTGACACTGAACATGTCCAGGTAAATATCCTATGCTGAAGAACACCAATGCCACTCAGGCAGGCTTAGCAGATCCCTTCTTTGCCTAAGAAAAGCTAAATGAAAATGAATGCTGTGTTCATATTCTCTCATTTTATCCATTTTAGATGATGACAGGCTATTGCGACAGCAAGCTCTCGGGCGACTTATCTGTCTGTACACAGTGTTCAGACTCAGAGATAATAAAACGCTTGCATTGTTAAAAACCTGTGTAAGGCCTACTTTCTTTCCACACTAATCAATAACTGCAATGACTAAAATATTACAAGCTGACTATTGCTTACCCGGTTTTAATTTAGAAACTGCATCAAACTCTGTCTGGCTTGTAAAGGTGGAGGGGAGCTCAGAGCAATATGTTTAAAGCTTTTATTTTACTCCCGAGTTATTAAAACACATCATCAGGATGCATTTCCACCCTATGGGACCTTTTAAAGTTTATAATTGTTTGACTTTTAGTCTCTCACCTTATACAACATTTACATTTTTACCTGCTGAGGCTGCTAAAAACCGTCTGTACACTTGTGTAATACACGTGCAAATGATTCCATAATTACCCATTCATATGTGCAAAATGAAAAATGCATAAGCATGTTTTTTTATGCATACTTGTCGTGTTTACATCCGACCGCTGTTATGAAAGCAGCGTTTACTGATAATACTGTGTGGAGGACCCCTGTGGTTAAGCACATAACGGCATAATGAGCCAGACTGTTCAGTATGTCGCTTTTCACCCTCAAGTAGTGTTCACACAGACATTTTAATTCTCCCCTCATCAGGCAGCACACAGCCAGACAAGAGTCTCTTTAGTAAGTGAAGAATGAAACATTGTACACCGCTACAACAACTGCACTCATAATTTTCCCTTAAAAAACCCCGTTTCATATCATTCTAAATCTGCTGATCAGACCTCTTGAATCTTCATGCTGTCGCAAAGATCGCGCACACTGTCTGGCTGATGTTTTTATACGCTCAGTGAAAGCCAATTGTATAATTGGCTTAAGTAAGAGTGTCAGTCAGTTAACACATTTATGCTCCTGTGTGACATTTAAAGCTATTATTTGTTTTTATCATATCATCATATATCAAGAAACGCAAAGATTTTAATGTTCGACCAAAAACATTTAACACAGCTCTATATACTGTGTGACAGATATGTATTTTTATATATCAGATATGTCTTGACAGGACATAATGCAGAAAAAGATGCTTGGGGTAATTTAGATATAACTATGTCCTGTTTATGTTTGCATTAATGTATAGTTAGCTATGGTTCCTAATGACCTTTTCGTGTAAGTTTAGCGTTTCAGTAATTGTTCGATACCCATGTTTAAGGGGTTACGACAAAATGTGTGTTCATTTGTACAGACAGGAATATTGCTTGATTCATAGATATTATAAATTCAGGCTGTATTACTATGCGTATGCAGTATATACAGTATACAACCATGTCTATGTGTATTCATACAGTGTGGTTAAAAAACAACTCTAATGTTTTCACATATACCAGAAAATAATCAGAAAATTTCAGGATCCAGAAACTTGAAATATCAGAAGTGGAATTTTTATTCTCAGCAAAGAACGTCCTTTATCATCCCGATCATGGCTAGGTCAGGGTTTCTAAGGAATCTGTGCATGGGAGTCTAAAACATTTTGTATCAGTTGCATCCGAAGCACGATCCGGCAAAAAGAGACCACACCCTTGAAAGATCAATACATCAAGCCTAGTTCTCTGAGAGATAGAAAAGCAACTTCATCACAGATGAAGAATTTGATAAATAGAGAGTCCAATCAGCAAAAGTACTGTCAAGAGAGCTGTTCTGTAAAGGTCTCAGGGGATGAGGAGCAGTTTCTAAACCACTACAGGCCAAGGAGGACTTGGGGTGGGCTAAGAAATATCAGCAATTCACAACGGATGACTGGAAAGTCAGCTTTACTGATACAGCTTGAGATATATGTCACTAACAGAAGTAGGGATGGGTATTAACCATACTACTACTCTTACTCTATTTAATGATCTTGTTCTTTAACAGTACTCTTATTGGTATATGAATTAATATTCATGAGTACTGCAACATGCTGACATTTTTATGTATGTGTATATATGAGAAAGAAAATGACATAACTCGTGGCGGTATGGAAATAACCACAGTGTGGTCTTGCATAAAACTCAGGCAGTGCTGCTAATACACACGATAAATGGGCTCGCCCAGGGCCAATTACGAGCTGGCAGAAAAGGGCACGGCTGCCTCACCTAGCCTAGGCTGAATTTATTTTGTTTTGTATTAGGCCACATTTGGATGCACCAGGCAAAACATTACCGTGGCCCATGTCATTTCTTTTTGCAAACTACTTTTGTTTCTACCGTCTTTCCCCCTGAGGGATCCGTTTGATTAGTCTGTGTGCTCAGTTCTTATTTCGTACTTCAAAAAAAGGTATTGAAGGATTCACGTTAAAGTCATGGCACAGCTTTATGACACCATTTACCGTTTGACTTCACAGGGCTACTGTAGCCCTTTTAGCGATGTGAGAAGACTGGTTGAATCCTGTACTTTACCCTGCTTTAATGGCCATGGAGACGCTCATAGAGGCGGAGTGAGTAAAGAAGTATGTTTGAGGTACCATATAAAATTTAGGTTATAAGATAGTGTATGATAAATATGTCAACAGTCTTTATTACATACTAAAATTCGTTTAAACACCATCCATGCACATGCAACCTGTATTTTAAGGTGTCATGATTGTGTTAGTAGTTTGTGTAAATGTGAGTGTGTGTCTGTGTGTTGGGAGTAATGCTATTATCTTTCAAACATCCTCATTACTTGCAGTGTTGTAGGCTTACATCATGTTGCAGCATTCTTTTCCTGTTTTCTTGATGGGCTGCGTATGGACTTGATGCCTGTCAGTGCTGAGCATGTTCCAAAAGTTAAACAGCGAGGCTATTTGTCATATGCTGTGTCTCTGTGAAAGCGACAGTGATTAAACTCGGATGCCTCAGCAACCACAGCGAAAAGTCGCGGTGTCTAAGGACCTCAAAATGTTAACGTCATTCCGCCTGAAAACAAAAGCGCCGTCTTTGCTCCTCGCTATGTTTGTCCCTCCCGGGGATTGTTTGTTCAATCTGATTTCCACGCTTCATCTAATCAGCGTAAATGCTGCTGCCCCGTTTATGTAGGTCCTTCAGATTAGTTTTCCGTCTAAGCTTCAAGATGCCAGTAATTTAACGATCACAAACACTGCGGCACTGTCAGGTCGCAGCATCTTAGCTGTAAAAAAAGCCCACAACGAGTTCATGTGCATTGCTGTTATTCAATACGATAAGTTGACCAGAATCAAAAATCATGAGAGCTACGTTCCAAATGTAGACAAACTGCAGTATAAAGGGCTGCTAATTGTCATAAAGCCTTATAGGCATTCATTATGTGACAATATGAAAAGTGAAAGTGTAAATCATAAAATTAAATGACCCCTGCTTTGCTTCAGGGTTCCCCCTGGTATTGTTCATGCTGACATTTTCATGGCTTTCTGGGAAACTTAAATAGAACGGAGCCATTGTTCGGGTTGTTAGTATCACCTGCTTTTCCGACTATGACAAGGCAAAATGTCTGCGGTGACAAGCCAAAGCTCTACAGTACACCTGGTTGTATCATTTTGCAGCTGTTTTTAAAGTTTGAGCCTATTTTTATGAAGTGTGCTAATGTTATGTTGTCCGTCCACTCATTGTGATGATACTAAGACAGCAAGAGATCTTCATAAAAATAGTACAGTTGAATCTGTATAAAGTAAACTGGATGGGCTTCAGTACATGGTGTGAGGTTATTGCAGGCATAATTAAATATACATCAAGCTTTTTAAGTCACTTTTGCAGAACTAAACATCAACAGGCTTTGACTTGACAGAGTCAACCCCCGTGGAAAGCACACATGCGGTAGTCTCATCTCTGTGTAGTTCATTGCCCAGGCCTGTGTTAATGAATAAATAAGCATAAGTGCAGATGAATCATGCAAACCCATAACTCAGTATGTTCTTGTCTTCTGTTTCCGTGGAAGATGTATAAATGATACAATGAAGAAATAGAAGTTAACGATCCTATTAAGTCTGAGTTTAAGCCAAGATAAAAGAGAAAACACTGATCTCTCAACAGATATCTGAAGAAGGTGGTGGCAACAGACACCATCCAGAATCTGCAGTCATCTTGGCCTACAGTCCCTCTTACCTCTGTGGCATTGTTTAATTACTGTATCTGTGCCATAGAACTACAGCCAGAGAAGTCCTGGAGCTGCAGTGAACTGAATTAACACCTGGCCGTTCTAAAAAGATGTATAGTTTAGCCAAAACCCTCTACTAATGCACAAATAATCCAAAAACAGTCACACCAGATTACATGTGGGGCGATCAGGTCATCTAGTGAGCTGGTATAATGGACACAGAACCCTTCACATCAAGAAAATGAGAACAGTAATGTGGTTGGATGACTTATCTTTATTTACATTGCTGCCACTAATTCACACCGTCTGTTGCCAGCTGTTGGCAGTGGACCTACTGTGTAATGGTATGGGCAGCCAACTTATGGATGTCATTTAGACCCAATCATTGCCCTGTTTGATTGAAGAAGGACTGAAGAACATGACAGAATTTGTAAAGGACAACGTGCCGCAAACAGCTACCCTCACATGATGTTATTGTCACCATGCACATTCACAGTGCTCGACAAATTAAATTGTGTTTTCATTAACATTGCAATGAAGTCAGGAGCCATCCGCAGCATCCCCAGTCACCACTTCTAAACAATGAACCTTAATAAGACTTTATGAAACACCGCGTAATCAGTGATGAAAACACATCAAACGCCCAACCACACACTGATTAAAACTGTGTTGTTGTTATGCGGCACATTTAAGCTATTCTGCAGACTAATAAACAGAATAAACTACTCATCAAGTCCCTTCTCTTTCACCAGCTATTCAGTGGTTTTAAAAAGGACACTGGACTTTATAACAATTAGTGTTAATCGGGTGACAACACACAAGGTGAGCCTGGGCTCATGTAAAATGTAAAAAAAAGTTCTATAAGCTAAATATCAGAACAAACCATAAAATCTAATTTCATTATCAGGTTTTCCATGTGACTCTTCCACACTTCTGAGATGAGTGAAACATGAGAGAGCAGTGAACAAGAGTGGAGTGGCGAGTTTTCCTCAACCTGTTCCTGCCAATGTTTCACAATAAAAGCCATTGAAGGGTTTCTGTCGTCTGAAAAGCTAGAGGGCTTTCACTTTGAAATGGCTACCGTGTTTTGTTTTGAAAGTGTTATGTACTTTAACACTCCTGAAGTTCCAGCTCTTCCGAGATTTCCTTCTCTCCCAGCACTACCTACAACTGGACATGAGAAAGCTACCCCTTTAAGAATTGTCACAACACGTATTGTTGCTTTCTTATCGCACTGTACCTCGATTGTTCCCTTTTTCTGTAAATTTCTTTGGATAAAACCAAAATGACTAAATGTAATGTAACATGGCAAACAGGAGCAAATAAAAAAGCCCTTTGTACTAAATAACTGACCGCACTATCTGGCTGGCTACCTCGCTAACACAGCAAACACGTGATACATGATGGTTGTCAGGGTTATATTAGAGTTATATTTTATTATATTGGTCAAAATGGCCGGTAATGACAAATCCCTGTTCAGTCACTTTAGACAATCAGACTGTTTTAAGCCAAATTGGCAAGACTGGAAACCAACACAAGTTGTGTAAGAGTTAGGTATTCTGAGGGATGATGTTCAGTTCAAGAAGGTCATTGATGGAGCTTATCCATTGTTTGGTATACGAATATAGGCACTTTGTTGTTGGTTTATTACAGTCGTGAAAGTTAACTATTACCATAGCATGAGATTGTATAAAAGCTAGTATACTGTCTTAGATAAGTGGCTAAACTGTTGACCAGCTTATATTTATACTAGTTTACTCTCAAAACACAATAGCCAATCAGCAATTGTTATTACATCCTTTCCTTGATAATCAGGTGTATCACAAATCCAAGACTAGAAATCTAGAAAAAGATTGTTCTGGGCTTTGGTATAATGATAGTGGCAGTGAAACAGGCTTTTGTAAAAAGACCTGCGAGGACGGAAATCAGATTCCTGCGTCATTAGCTGCTCTTGAATCAGCCTGGACGCATTATTGTACTGTTGATTTATTCATTGAACACCAATCACGAGAATTCCTAAGGCGGTGCGTGAGGTAAAACATTTCTGTGATTGCGTTTGATTGACTTTTTTTTTTGTTCGTGGTGTTGTTGGACCTACGCCTTTTTTACGTGGGCAGCCAGCATACGGGTGTGTTCTGTTTTTGCGGTGGAGGAGCTTGTGTGCGCTTTCATGTGTAAATATAATGATGAGTTATTGATTCGATGAACGTAGATTGAAAGAAACACACCATTGGACTTTATAATGAGCACTCGTTCAGCTGCGTGAGGTGATGTGCGAGCTGATGGTAAACAGAGTTAGTTGACAACGCTCATTTAAATACAGGGTCTAAAACTAATGCCACATTATATATTACTTTTCGGACCAAACTATTTTAAAAAGCATAATAAGTGGAAAGGTTAACTTGGTCTTACATCAGCACTACTATTCGTGGATCCATCATGAGCAAGGACATACATCATTAAAGTTTTTATTTCAGTCTAGAAGCCCCTAAGTAATGCTGCCCAGACAGGACATAACTTTGCTCTTAGCACCTTTTTAAATACGAAAGCGTCTGAAATAGCCCACAAACAAATCATATTGCCACATTGTGCCGGTTCAGCTGCACCCAGACTCCTCCAGCAAACTCTGACTTGAATGTATAATGAGCAAATCTATCCATGAAACCCAGACGGACGTGTGTCACAACGTCCAGAAAAACTGTGACTGACAAGTAGACAGAAATAATTTCGCTCTTTAATAAATTATTGACAGACAGACAAGTAATTATTGCTCCTCTGTTGCCTGTCCTGCAGGCTGGCTGAGTTTAATGTATTGCTTGTTTCACGGCTTTCCGTTAATTACTTTGAAAGTGAGGTTTTCTCTTTCAGGGGAGGTGATCATTTCGTCTTGATGATAATGACACTTTCATTATAGCTCAATATAATTAGTATGGATCGTTTCAACCCATTTTTATTTTCACATTTATTTGGGTGAAAAGAAGTCAAAACTAAACACGCGCTCAGTGTGTGTGTGTGTGTGTGTGTGTGTGTGTGTGTGTGTGTGTGTGTGTGTGTCCTGATTCTCTCCGAGTGCTTAACAGATATTTCTCAGCCCCGAGGGTTGCGTCTTCTTAATTGGGACCTACGTGATTGCTGATTAACTAAAAGCTTTTAGCTGGAGATGCCTGTTGCCTCTTGCTTTTGCGACATCTTTCAGGCAGAGTGCTCATCTAAAATGGGTCTTTTTTTTGTATGTGTTGTGGTCCTTAGACTGAATTACTGCATCAATAATGTGAACCAACAATTTGTCTTGGCACTAAACACGTCTCTGTATGGAATCTTCATGACTGACTGACTGCTGTCAGTTGCGTAGTCCACCGTAGTAGAAGTTTTCTTAAAAAAAAAAAGATACTTGAAAAGGGACTGAGTTCACAATTAGATTTATAAAATTCAGTAACACGTCATCCTATTGATTGTGTGCAGTGTAGCTGATCCCAAAGAGCTGAGATCAAGGAAATTGTTGCCCCAGGCACATTTCAGATATACTTCTTCCCTGGACAAGAAGGACAGCTTGATGGACCGGCCGTACTCTACAGCACTCCTACTTAAGCTAAGGGATAAATGTTTTTCGGTGGACTAAGATGAGGCAGCGTTCCTGACTGATGCTGTGTACGACGTGATAGCATTTAAAACGAATCGCCCCATTATTGTCGTGGAAGCCAATGTTCTGGTTATAGATGCGGCTATTCGTCACAGCGGTTTAAAGCGTTTTCCCTAAAAAGTTGTTTCACTGTTTGTTCCAAAAGCACAACACTTTATATTCCCTACATAACAAGGAAATGTTCCAGAAATCAGGGAAAGAATGAATTAGAGATTGGCAGCTCAGAGTTGGGACACAGCTCTACATCTGTTTCAGTTTTCTAAAGATAAATATAATTATATTTTATTAATGCTTTTATTTTACTGCACAGCTGTTGATATTAGCAGGAAACAGTGCAACAGGTAATGAACCATCTTTTAGACAACACCTTTCAACACCTAGAGCTTATAAATCTTGAATGTTGTAATTAAATATATATTTGATTTCGTGTCATGCTCCAGCTGAAGTGTCCTTTTGTTTTTGTTGCTCTCAGTATCAGTGGCTCATCTCCACAATGGCAAAGTGCCATACTGACCGAAGCCAAGGCAGCTCTGTCACTGTTGGCAAAAGCTGCGAATTGTCACCCTTGTTTTTTTTGTTTTTTTTTACGTCCAGTGTACATTACTCAACTGACCGCAATCTCCTCCTTTTTCCAGGTGACCACCCTGGTGAACACCAGCAACAAAGGGCCGTCGAGTAAGAAGAAGGGGCGCTCCAAGAAGGCCCATGTCCTGGCGGTGTCCGTGGAGCAGGCCACCCAGAACTTTCTGGAAAAGGGCGAGCAGATCGCCAAAGACAGCCAGGACCTGAAGGAGGAGCTCATCGCTGCAGTGGAGGATGTTCGTAAGCAAGGTGAGCTCGTCGAATGTTTTTTATGCAAACACGATGCTCGTGCTTTTAAAAAAAATATTGTTTTGATATTGGTCGGTGCGCTGCGGTTCGCCACCAGACATAGTCTAGTATAGTAATTCCTCCTTGCCCTCAGCAATATTATTATTGCTTTTCTCCTTTATAGAATAATATGTGACTCAATCTATAGCATAGCATGGTGTATGACTGCGGATTGTTTCTATCCTCTCCGGAGCATCATCCATCACCAGTAAAGCGGTGCCCACATGCTGTCAGTCCGCCCGGAGGTCTCACTGCAAACATGTCCAAAAGACTGACGTTTTTCAAGATAACTTTTGAAAGGACCCACTTTTAGAGATTCGATTATGGTTTTTGAAAAGCTCAACTCCAACCCATAGGTCGGCACAGAACATGTATGTACTGTAACTAATGTAACTACTGAGCGAGAGGAGTCGCGGGTCATTTTGAGGCTGTAGAATAACAGCGTCGCATCACAATAACAATTAGGCTATTCATATTTTTCCTAGTTTCCTTTAAAGTATGTATATGGGATGAACAAAATAACATCTAAATAGAAGATAGTGCCATGCCTTTCTAGCACTGCTGTCACTGTTTCTGTGAAAGGACTGCAGTGCAAAGGTTGTTTTTTTTCGAAGGCTACACGGGAAGAGTAATTGATTTAAAGATTGTAATGTTTGGAGAAAGTGCTCTGAATGTCAGAACAAGTCCGATCTCTACACCACTTTAGACAGATGTAGATTTAAGGGTGGCAAGACAAGTCCATTATAATAGATTAGTACCCATTAGTTTGGGGCATTACTTGGAGCACCCAGCCTTGTGAATGTAATGAGCCTAACTCTGGAGCTGTTTACCCTAAAGTCATGCATGGCTAAAAAATTCGACTGTCTGCGAGGGTGGGGAGCCTTGCTGCATTTCAAAGACATTATACATGCTCATACTCATTAGTAACAATTGGGGAATCTCAGATGGTAACAAAGAAACTTTCACCTTCGACAAATCGTGCTCAATCTTTCTGGATGTTTAGTTCAAACGGGGCGATGCCACAGTTTGTAAAGTTTCTTTTTTTTTCCCCGTGCTGAGTGCGAGTCAGTGAGCCTTTATGTGAATCAAATGTTTGTCCCCAGAATGGAATTGGATTCCCCGTTCAATAACTACATCAGCAGAAAGAGCAAATGGAGCTCAGTGTACAGTACGTTGTGTTGTGTTGCCGTATTCCTCATCCTGCACCGTCAGCTCCACTTGGCCACTGGCGCTGTTGAACACCGCCTCGACTGCGCTGGTACACAGCTCTGTCGAGGCGTGAAATAGACTGTTGCCATACAGGTCATCACCATAACTGACATCTAAAGGGACGAGATCAATCTTCTCTACCTGTTAGGCATGCGGGCCAAAACCAAAAGGAAGGCGGTGTAAAAAAAGAGTTTATGGAAGAAGTTCTGCATCTTTAGGGCATGTTTTCAACTTACTTGTACTTTCTTTGGCTTCAGTATTTGCAGTTATATGTGTATAATTGTGCTCATGAATAATTACACTGCCCTTTCTAAATCTTTTGATGGCAAAGCTGACAAAAGACCACATAACGGACTCTTCTTTCCCAGTCATGAAAAGACCTGTACAAGAATAGTTGAAAGTTAATACTCCACATCTGTTAACCTTTTACTGCCATTATGAAAACATGGCAACGCTCAAAAAGCTCTTCAGCACAGAAGTGGGCTGCACTCTCTTCATTCTCTTTTTACCCTCCACTTTTTTTTTTCTTGTTTCAGGGGAAAGTTTCGCATTAATATCGTCGCATAATTACGAAGCCGATAATATACTGTGTTTCCTGCATATTCCGCGGGCTGAAAGAATATATAATTCTTACAAGACCTTTAGCCGCAGTGAGAGCTGTTCAGCCAAACGGCATTAGCGGGCCTAGTTAAGGTCATTCCAAGTTTTAAAGCACCCTTAAATCTGTCAGACCTCTGTCATCATGACCTCATCAAGCCCAAACCTCTTTATCTTGTCATGATTAAATTATACATGCTGATTTCAGATCACAGAGGGGTTCAGTAATCAGGCTTCTTTGTACTTGTACCTAATTTTTCACTAGCTCATCACTGGGCAGACTATCTATCTATCTATCTATCTATCTATCTATCTATCTATCTATCTATCTATCTATCTATCTATCTATCTATCTATCTATCTATCTATCTATCTATCTATCTATCTATCTATCTATCTATCTATCTATCTATCTATCTATCTATCTATCTATCTATCTGAAACAAAGAAACACAAACGTGTTCAGACACTAGCTAGACATTTGTATGGAGTTCTCGGAAGTCGTGGGATTTATACTCAGAAAGTTGCTTGACCTAAGTTGAAATGGGTGAAGGGAGGTCAGAACTAAAACACTTTGTCGAGGAACATCTCGCCCGTTATAATTATTCTGTAAGGCGTCTGAAATCTCTGTGGTTGTGTGGGGGTCGAGCAAACAAGGTCTTCTTTTCAAGCCAAATTTTCAACGTTTTTTTTTTTTTTTGTTCCTAACAAACAAACACAGCTCATGAGCTCTGATGATGGAAGTTAGCAGTGGCCCCTTAAATGGGTTACATCACAGTGCAGACATAGATTCATCTCAGTGTATTTATACCGCAACATTAGCTCACTTAATCTACAGGATGCACAATCAAGTACGCACACTAATATGGAATCATGTCGCCCATTTCCACTCACGCTTTTCTCCCTTCCCTCTTGCAGGAGAGACGATGCGCATTGCCTCCTCGGAGTTCGCAGACGACCCGTGCTCCTCCGTGAAACGTGGCACCATGGTGAGGGCCGCCCGCGCCCTGCTCTCTGCTGTCACCCGCCTGCTCATCCTCGCCGACATGGCCGACGTCATGAGGCTGCTGTCCCACCTTAAAATCGTAAGTGCGACCATGCGACTTCATCTTTAAAAGAACAGCTTCTCCTGCCAGGAGGACGGATTCGAGACTGCGTCGGAAATTACTCCGCGACCTCACCGATTTGTGACAGCTTATTGGTTATCTTTGGTGTTGAAGCTGTAGTCAGACCTGTGTGAGCTCTCAAATGATAGAATCGAAGTGGATTAGAAAGACTTGACATGTGCAGTGAACAGTACTTAGGTGTGTTCAGATGGTTGCTGTATAGCCCACAGAAGCAATATATGCTTTTATCACAACCTCTGCGCGCATTAACATATAGATGAGACACGGAGGAGTTGCTTTGGAACACACATCTGATTGTACTATATTAATATCACACCATAGTGCCCTGTTGTGATTAACTACACATAGCCATCCCACTCACTCACTCACTGCAGAGTCATTTGAAGAACGTAGGCTTCATAGTCCTTTACTTTGAAAGTTTCTCAGGGCTTTGAAAGAATGATATGCAATTGGTCTAATCTGAAACAAACTCAGGCCCGCATGCACCTCCATTCACACACACACACACACACACACACACACACACACACACACACACACACACACACACACACACACACACACACACACACACACACACACACACACACACACACACACACATATTCAGAGTCCCTTTTTTGGTTAGCTTAATTCTTGAGGCCCACAGAGGGGCTTAACTCAAGCCAGTATAAGCCCCGCCATCAAAGGCCACTTAAAAGTTATCTCTTTCTCTTCTCTCTTTTCCATTACATCTTGTGCGTCGCTTTCATTAGAGACAGAAAAGAGTTTAGAGTCGGAGCGTACCCTCACAAAGGACGGAGACTGCCGGAATGAGACCCATTAAAAATCGCACAATTAAACGGTTATTGTCTTTTTAAAACCTGGTCGCAATTACAGTGGAATAAAAAAAATCATTTTCAGTTTTGCATTTTTGTTGTGCGGCAACATTTATGACTGAATTAAGCTACATTAAGGAAACTGTAATTAAATTATATAGATAGATACAGCCTCCCCTCAGATCACCCATCTGTAGTTTATTTGCTTAGTTTTGCACAGATGCCTGTGATGATAATTATATTTGGATAGACTTGGATGGTTTCATTTGATATAATAGCCTAATATTGCTGTGTGACAAACTTTAAACTAAACCAAACACAGAAGAAAAGGTCTGTCCTGACGCATTTTCTAGTTTCTGACTCAGGGAAAAACCCCAAACTGTATATCTGAGCTATCTTTACGGCCAGATGACACACATTTAGCTTACTCTCTGCCCTTCCTCCTTTTTAATAACGAATATACTTTTTCACTTGCATTCGCTGAGCCGCCCCTGAAACTGTTTGGCACCTCTCTAGGGAGGTCCGCCTCTCACTTTGAAGACTGCGGATAAAGATAAATCTATGCTCGTTTTCAGGTGCATCCACAGTTTTTTTGTTTTTGGTGTAAAATCCAGTATTTCTTTGTGTGTGTGTGACAGGTGGAGGAGGCCCTGGAGGGGGTAAAGAATGCGACCAATGAGCAAGACCTGGCCAACCGTTTCAAGGAGTTTGGGAAAGAAATGGTGAAGCTTAACTATGTGGCAGCCCGGAGACAGCAGGTAACTGGGAAAGCCCACCTTACTCACAAAACTTAAAGCGCTCCTGACTCGTGTGTCACATTCAGGCACAGGGAGTTCCCCTGACAGAGAAAGCTCTTAAAAGTGTCTCCACTCTGGCTTTTCCCTGTCTCTGTGATTTCTAAAACTTCATTTGTAGGTTTGTGGTGCAGAGCGGAGTAAATGGAGAACCTGGAGACAAACGGTTCAACGATGTTTAAAAAAAGTTTAGGCCATTGTATGAGATCACGCATGGCTCAAACTATGTTTCCACTAATCTGTTTAAGAGGCAAGTGTATTGAAAACAAATGTAGCCACGATTTGACCTGCAGGGAGCGGTGGTGTCATCGGTGTCAGATTCGGCAAATATCAGCCAACTCTATGATGAAATGCAGTTTTATTAGCTTTACATAACGGGCAGTGTCTCTTTAAGACAACCTTTATACACACACATACACACACACTGCCATTATGATGTGATTAAACAAAATGCAACATTTTCCTGTCAGGGACATTTGGTTGTTTTAGCATGAAATGAACCAGTTTTCAATCCATTATTATACTAACAGCACTGAACACATTTAAAGCAGACATTACAAAGACATTATCTTTTATATGTATTGAGGATGTGTAGTGTTAGTTACAGCCTATAGGCAATAAATCATGTACTTTGTTACCGTTTATCTAGAGCGAGTCATTTAATAAAATCCGCTGGCAGCCGGTTCACTTCCCAGCTTGTTCTTGAGCAAGATACCAAACCCCAAATTGCTCTCGACTGCCGTGTCGTCGTGCGATGTGTGATGTGATGTGTGAGTGTGTGTGTGAGCTTAGCATCATCAGGAGTGCTTTGAATAGGAAGCGCTGTATCACTCCTGATGAGGGGTTGGCACCTTGCATGACAGCTTATGCCATCATGGTGTGAATGAGACAAGTGTTATAAAAGTGCTCGAGTGGTCGGTAGACCAGAAAGGCGCCATACAGTATAAATACCGTCACCATTTCTCTGTATATGATGAGTTTTTAGCTAAAATGTATGAGAGAGTTCCCAGTTTTTTTTCAGTTAGAAAAGACTTCACATCAGAGCTCTGTCGGGAGGAGGATAACACATGGAAGTGTTTTTCTAACATGGCCCCCAGTGTGACAAAAGGCTTTCAGAAGACTTTTTCTACAAGTGTCATGTTGGCAGGCATCCACCCTTACTGAAAGGTCCCAGAGCAAAACACTGAACTGAATTCAATTCAGCTTCCAGGGCTGCCGATCTGCTGACACCGGCCTAACTCTGTGCAGCTGGAACAGTACCAATTCATCAGATGGGACACGAACTTATGCTTTTACAGAAAATGTCTCGAACTGGGATTAGTTTGAGCTCTGTTGTGAATTAATGACGCCATCAAAATGTTTTTGTTGAGCTCTTGAAATACAATCACATTGTTTTGTTTTGATATTGTGAAGGATGTTTCTTAACTCTTAAATGTGCGGTGGCTTTTCTATTGAGAACAGATTAGAAGTGAGTTCTTAACCGTTTTCACCCTCTCAGGAACTGAAAGACCCCCAGTGTCGAGATGAGATGGCAGCTGCTCGTGGGGCCCTGAAGAAAAATGCCACCATGCTGTACACGGCCTCACAGGCCTTCCTGCGCCACCCCGACGTGGCGGCCACGCGTGCCAACCGAGACTACGTGTTCAAGCAGGTTCAGGAGGCCATAGGAGGGATTTCCAGCGCCGCTCAGGCCACCTCTCCCACTGATGAGAAGCATGGCCATGCCGGCATTGGGGAACTGGCTGCTGCCCTCAATGAATTTGACGTGAGTTGCATTTCTTTTTCATCACATCAGGCAACACACCCAGATTTTTATTGCGTCTCAAAGCTCAGATAAAAACCTCCAGTAACTGTATAGCACACTGTACTTAAACATCATATTAGACAGTGTGTGCTTCTGACATATCCGAGTCTGATATCTGACAATAGGAAAGAAACACTCATAACTCTATTGAAACGAACACTCTTATCTATTTTTTTTCATTGCACCTCTATTGTGAGCAAGTAAACACTCATCCATTATCCCCAGAGCGGCGTTCATTACACATTTAGGAAAACTGCACGGTTCTTATCTGACACTGGTACGTTTAATATCTGAATAAACATCAATTTTCAGCGTCACGGTAACATATTACGGATTACTTATTTTTGTCCGACTCTCTACCACACATGCTGAGTTATGTCTGTGCTTCAAGTCATATTTTTTTTTCTTTCTTCTCTATATTTAATCGACCATTACTTCTCTACACTCACTCTGTGACACAACAGGCTGAATTTATTTGTGCTCACTTTCTCCTGTGAACGTGATTCTCTGCTGCCATCTAGTGGTCACACACTGATGGTGAACTCTTGGTTTCTCTAACCGTGGTACCTTCTTGCTCAGATGATCAGCACTCGGGACTCTGAGCAGGCTTTCAGAGTCAGCGTTTCAGGGTAAAAGTACTGCACTGTTTTCAATTAATGTAGCATATTTACTTAGACATTATTTTCACCTTCAGCTTGTGTCGTTATTGATGGCACCCAGATGGTCTAATTTTAAATCTAATTTTATCAGACCATATAGATTGTCTATAGAGCAAATATTCCATTCCATTTCCAGGCTTCTAACCAATACAACTAACTTCAGACAAAAGGTCCCATGCCACCTCGCTGCTCACCAAGCTTCTTTGGCCACCTGCATTAAATTAAAATCGCCAAAGCTTGCCAACACAGTAGTCTCTGGTTCTGCATCCACACACTAAATGTTACCTCCTCACCTCCTGGCCTTGCCACCTGTACACCCAAGGCAATAACCTTTCCGGTCTGATGTTCCCTGTTGTTGGTGGAACGCACTACCAGTTCCTACCAGAGCAGGGGCGTCCCTCTCTACCTTTAACAAACCCACAAAGAGCCAGCTCTTCAGAGAGCACCTCCTCTCCTGGCACTACAACTGGAGGTGATAAATCTACTTCCCCCTCTAGTACTGGCATTTGTTTCCCTGTCAGTAGTACGTATTGCTGCACTAACATGCCCGTGTCGCACTGTGCCTTGATTGTTTTGGATGAGACCTAAATGACTAAATGTACATTTTATTATCAATTCATGTAAATTACCGATCTGTATAAATAGAAACCGCTGATTTTTTAAAAATAGATGTGATGTAGTGCATGCTCTATCATGTACTACTGCAGCCCTGAATTATACGACGCTAACTTTAGGAATATTAAATCTTTTTTTACAGCCCCAAAGAGACAACGCTCTATTTCATCATTAGAAAGAACACTCACTGCACCTCAGTGATATTTAGCTTGATGGCACAATAAAGAAGAGGCATAAAGAGCAGTCTTACGTCTTTTGTCTCTGATCTCTATATTTAATATACCAGTTTTCTACTCTTAATGTTACCAACTTCTTTGTCAGGAATCTCTACATAAATCACAATTAGGCTATTTTTATATAGTCTAGGCTTCAATGATGTAACTCTCATGGGAAAAACAATATACATATTGTATGAAGTCAAACATAATATGCAAACTCTCAGGTACAATGAAGATGTTAAACGGTACGAGATCAGCCACAGCGAATGCTCTGATTGCATCTGTTATTACAGATGGTAGAGGAGTTCCTCATTAACATCCTTTTGTCTATGATGTCTTAATTAGTGTGATGGCGTGATTGCTTTGATATATACATACGCACACATGCAAACTGATATTAGTGTTTAAAAAGACGTACATAGTCAAGAATTCTGTGTAAAGTAACCATATTTTTTCTAGATTTTGAGGGTAATGATGTCACATATACTGCTCCATGTAATGCTGTGATCAGTGCTTGGTTAAATAATGATAAAACTCTAAAAACTCTAGTTTGAACTCGTATACACATCCACATTTTTCTAGTCAGCGTATACTTTTTCTCTCATTTTTATGGTAAGAAGTTTGCAGTACATGAGTGACCCCTTGTGGTAATGTCTGGTAACTGCAAAGGGCTTTTTATTTTGAGTTCACGCTGCTGCTGTGGGGGAAGAAATGTCAAAACCAGCAGGGTGAAACACAGACACCAACACAGTTTGATGAATAACTAAAAGCTACCCAGCGCTAAAGGCTCGGGCGCCTTTGCAAAGAAATTAATCTGGGTTTCTTGTGGAACCGCTATCCCTGTTATTCTGCACGAGGCCGCGGCCCATAGTAATCACATCGACTGTGTTTTTATGTAAAACAGTACGGCTTTTTAGAAAAGCAAAAGACCTGCATAATTTGATTCTATTCGGCAGACGGGCAGACAGGCAGCAGTTAAATGAGACAAATTGCCCTTTGCTTGGCCCTCTGTGCTCGCCTGGAGCTGGTGCATGTTTAATTCCTAACTTACCACCGACACAGACGATGGTCAGATCCTCTCAGAATAGTAATGACCTGATACCGAGCTGTGAGGCATGGCACTTGCAAGATTGAGTGCGTGCGACCGTGTATGGGCACATGTAGTTTCATATGCTGTTTTGTTCGATAGTATAACAAATACATGCAATAGTGCATATATATGTTTACTGTGACAGCATGACACGACGTCTCTCTCTTTCCTTTTTGTCCTTCCTTCCACACAAAGCTGCGAGCACCCATGCACACTTGTTTTGTTTGCAGTAATGGAGTCTCTCTGGATGCTGCAGAGTCGGGTGATTGCTCTTCATCATGTTTCGAGGTGCTCCTCCCTTGTCCCAAGTCAGCTTTGATCTGTTACTCATTCTTCTCCTCCTCGAGTTTCCTGCGACGCATGCACGGCAGGCCAGACTGCAGCACAGACAGGGAGTCAGAAATAAGCTGTGAATATGGTTTATTTTATTGTTAACTAGCTGCGATGTGACGACGCTCGTTTAATTAATGGATCCGAGCGAGCGGATGTGGACAAGGTGTTCTCTCAGCCAAACAGATGTCTTCGTTTTACACAGGCTGCTGGTTTCGACTCCCTCGTTCTCCGTTCTGTTCATCAGTATTTCTCCCAGCGTCTTTCGCCCCTGACTTTAGAGGACGTTCAGTCACAGACAAATACAGATCTTAACGATCACAATCATTTATATACCACTCTCACATTTACTCAGAACTGAAGAGTCCTGATCGTTGAAAAACTAAAGAGAAGAACACAGTACCTTTTATCTTCTCTCTCTCGATGCCAAGAATGTGTGATCATCTGAAAACGACCACACAGACAGACTAGTGAGAATATAGATTACCTGCTATGTGAATTCGTTCCCTTCTTTAATTAGGGGAAAGCATCCTCAGGACTCTGTGTGTGTGTGTGTGTGTGTGTGTGTGTGTGTGTGTGTGTGTGTGTGTGTGCGTGTGTGTGTATGTGTGTGTTTTGAAGGGGGATTGTAGCTTGTATGCAACGTAAAGTAAAAATGGCAAGGATGTTGTGCACACCGCCTTAACTGCTCCTGAACATGTACAGTCAATGACAGAAAAGGTTAGACAAGATTTTAAATGCAGGGCACCGACGCCGGTCTATAGCTGGAGTGAAAGGGCAACTTATGAATAACACACGCAAAAGGGGACGACCTCATCTATAGTTTTATTTTTTTTCTCACCGACACCCAGAATTAGTTTGGAATGAGTCAACTTAGGACACCGAGATACAAGATCTATTAAGAGAGAAAAGGGAGGTCGGCATCAGTTCAAATTCACTCAATATCAGCGTCATTTGGCATACATCAAAGAGGTGACACGACCCCCACCCCGTCTCCACCTTTTACCTCTTAAGAAGGTTCCTCAACGAATATATTGGAAGGCTTTCAGAATACCGTGTACATGTCGGGAAAGTTAATACCCCAAAATTTAACTATGTAAGTTAAGTATGTAGGATTTAGAGGCATCCACACGAGCAGCAGCAGCAGTAGTTCTCCTCTCCTCTCCTTCCTGCTTAAAGGAGAAGCTACAGTGGCTGAAAAAGTGCAGAGCCGGAGTTTGTCTGTATTGGGCTACCGTAGGAACATGGTGGTTCAAAATGGTGGATTCTCTGGAAGAGGGCTTGCTGTGTCTGTAGATATAAAATGCTCATTCTAAGGTGACACAAACAAATCATTTAATTTCTGCCATATTCTGTAAACCGAGCCCCTTAAATCTCACATACTGGACCAAACTGGACCCGTGAAACATGCAACTTTAATAAAAACTAAAACTTTAGTTAGTTAGTGACTTTAATATCATGAATTATTTCTCTTTGGTGATGTTGATGGTTTTAATGTGAACACCGATTTACTTTCTAAAAAGTCCTCATCTGCTTGTAGTATCAGATGGCACTGTGGCATGGGTTTTAGAAGCTGCCCTGGTGTACCGTCCATCAAGGCTGACTCCCCACTGCAGCAATCTGGGCTCGATTCCCTTTTGCCTAATCTCATCCCGTCTCTCACCCTTCCTCACCTTTCTTGCGTGTCTCCAGCTCGAATAAAGCTCGAGATGCCGCGTCAGAACAGCTGTAAGACCTGTTTGTTTACAGTTAACTAGTGACCGTTCTCTCTTTCTTCACTTTCGTCTGCCACCCTGCTGTTGCAATAACCGTCGGGGGGGTGATGGATTTAACACGGCAATCTTGAAATGGATTTCAGTATTGCGGACACGATACAGGTTTCGATAAAGGCGCTCCAGAATTTGAGGATGGCCATCTTAAAATTCACTATGCAGAGAGAGAAAAAAAAAACTCTGTCATGTTGGAATGAAAGTCTTTTATTTGGGGAATCTGAGCTCAGTGGGAGGACAGATGGAGTCAAGGCCCTGTGGGTATGTGAGTAAAAACACACTGTAGCACACACAGGCATAGATTTTTAGGTCACAGCTCACACATACATGCACACACGCAATGTAGCAATTCTATAGAATTGAAGAACACAGAAGTGTGAAAGTGGAGTTTTAAAGAATTCACTGCAGCAAATAGTTTTTCTTTTTAAATCATGCATGTAAAGCAGCTGACCTTATGTAAGCTGTTTTTACCACACGCATGTGTATGAACATCTGTTTCCGAGCAGGACAGGTCACTATCTGCGAACATTTCTACGCAAACAGGAAACAGACACATAGCGACCGTCTCTCTGACCCAGTAACTGCTGTGCTAATTTTAATATGCAAAAGAAATCTCCCTGTCTCCCTGTCATTACCCCGCTCTGAGCATCCTTATCTCTGTGCAGTCAAACGCGAGCACCTGATGCGGCCCCTTTTTTTAAAGTTACGACTCTGTTGGTGTCTCCTGCTCCCTCGCACTTATTTGAAGTGTCTCACATAAAGGCGTCAGCTTGTGAACAGCGGCAAAGTAAGTACTTCACCTATAGACACCTTTTTTTTTTTCCTTTCGTATGAAGTAATGCAAATACACTATGACTCAGTGAATATAACCAAGCTTGGAAAACCCTATTGGTTCAAATTTAAGATATAGGATCTATCCTTTCCTTTTATTCCTCTGCAGCTGCTGCTGCTGCTGCTCCCTTCGATTAGACAAGCCAAGGGGAGAGGACGGGGATGGCGTCTTTCTAACATAATTGTGATTGCATCAAAATGATTGCCTCATCTTCAGCACTTCTTCTTCTTCTTCTCTCTCAACCAGCAAATTTAATCTTCTCTGAGCAGGGGTATACTGTTGCATTTAAAAAAAAAAAAAATATATATATATATATTATTATTATTATTACCTCGTGTTTTGCCCGGCGCTGGGTCCTTTGTGTGTCACATCTGCTTTGGCTGGATCATTGCAAACAGATGGTCAAAGGTGCAGCTGTTCTAATACATTAGCCTCAGACTCAAACCCCACAGTGTGCTCATACCACGGCCAGCAGATGGCAGTGTTTAATTACTTTCATCATTTGTCCATCCTGCCCCCCCCCCCCCCTCCTCCTCCTCCTCTTTTTTTCCCCCACCCTCTCTCTATCTTTTTCCATTTTTATCCTTTTTTCCTGCAAGTGCTTAGAAACAGAGGTTTTTCAGTCTGGCTCATTCTCCCTGCTCAGAGCGAGAGCCCACCTCACCTCGCATGGTTTTGTAACATTAATGAGATGGAAGCTGCCCTGTGATGCCGAAATATTTTGATGCATTTAGATCCTCAACTTGAGCTCGGCCAAAGAGACTATTGGAGTTTCGCTAGATACAGCTTCACTGATTTGACTCATAGTAATGTTCTCCTCCTCCTCCTCCTTTCAAAAGAAAAAAAATAGAGAGGACGACACAGTTCGCAGACCTGCGGCATACCCTTCCCCATCCCCAACCCTTTCTCGTGTACCTGCAGCTATCTGACATGAAAACACAGTTGAATGGTGCTCGCTTGATGTGAATGTACTGTAAACACACGCTTCATTCACACACAGCGCAGACACGCATACACCCGGCAGAGCATAGCTTCGAGCCTGCGGCAGAGATCCAAGTCGCACTGGATCATTTTTCCTGTGTTTTTTTTATTTATTTATTTCCATCTGCTCGTGCTCTACCTCTCTCTTCTTTTTTAGGGGGGTTATTTACACAGCATCTCTCTCAACTCCCCCCCTCTGTCTCCTTTTCCCTTCTCTCTCCTTCTATCCCTTCCTCTCTCCTTTTTGTTCTCACTGTCTGTCATGTCTTGAACCAACAGAGGTGTTTGAAATGCAAGTGTGCTTTACATGCACGCTCTGATTTTTGCAACAGCCGTCGTATTTTCATGTAAAAAACTCCCCCCCTCCTCTATATACTGCAGGGGCCTGTAGTCACACCGCACAAGCATACGCCAGCTCCTCGCTCTGCATACATTATAGGCTAACCATAACTGGATTTAACTGCTAGCTCAGGGAAAGTGTGCACGGCAGCCGGTCTTTTTAAATCTCACTGTGGGCAAGCGTCGCCTCCAACTTACCGATGCCGCATGCGTCCATCCGCGCAGCGAAGTAATTGACCGCGTTAATGTTTTACGGCGTGACGCAGTGAGGCGCTCCTTGAATTACAGCTAAAGATGGGAATTCCAATAAACATCATAAGACGTCAGAGCAGGCGCGCAGATGCTGATGTTCCTCTCTTTGTGTTTGTGCCATGTGAAGACAGGCTTGTCTTTTTTTTTCTTTTTGGGAGTTTGTATTCAAGATGGATTTCTCTCTCTCTCTGTAGTGCGAGCAACATGCACGATATATATGTGGTTACTTCATCGTTAGCATGGCGACTGCCCAGCGATGACCTTTTTCGCCGTGCTCCGCTTATGTATGAGATGAGCCAACTTCAGAGAAACGGTGGCTGGAGAGCAACCCAGCTCTAATGTATGTAGATGTATTCCTAACTGAGGGATAGCTTTCTTGGTAATTGCTATATCAATCTGTGCACTCCTATCCTTGCTGTCTCATTTCAAGCTCTCTCTTATTCCTCTCTTTCCCTCTTCCTCTCTCACGCACACGCCAAGTCTGACACTCTCTCTCTCTCTCTCTCTCTCTCTCTCTCTCTCTCTCTCTCTCTCTCTCTCTCTCTCTCTCTCTCTCTCTCTCTCTCTCCCTCCCTCCGCATTGTCTCTCCTACCCCCCGATTTTTCACTCTCCTTGACTCACATTGATTCGGCGCTTGAACATGTGGGTGTTCAACACATTCTTTAGTCGCCTGTGAGAAACTGGCAGAGAGAGAGAGGGGCAAGTGTGTATCCTGATTATCACACCGTTGATACTTCTGCGGAAGGTCAGGCATAAACATGCACGGATGCACAATCAGTGCGCAGATGGGGAAACGGACCCCGAGCATTAATAACGGCATCGAACACACAATGCCAAGTGGCAACGTTATTGACAAGAACCCCGCTGTGTTCAATAAAACTCCACTCCCACTGTCATTTTCACCTTGGCTGAGGCCACGTGTTAGCCCAGAGGTACGCCTCTAAATTACGACATCCTCTGCCCGCCGATTAAAACACTGCCTCATTCTCCATGGACAGATGCACCTGTCAGGAGAAATATGAATTGGGGAACTAAGCTGAAGTAATGGGACATGACCAGGGAGATAGAGAAGTATTGGTTTGTTTGTTGCCGTACAGTAATTAGCCGCTGCCTGTCTTGTCGTGACGGCAATGAGGCGAGCTGTGGAGGAGGCAGAAGGACAGTGGGAGGGGTCACTGGTAAACAGGATTCAGAGATCCATACTGGTTACAGTCAGAGCTTACAGCCTCGAGCTGCAACAGCCTCTCCACTCCTTTTTTTTTTTCTTCCATAAAGCTCAGTTTGCAGCTCTCAGGAATTACTCAGCTCCCCTTGTTTACCTCCAGTTATAGATTCAGTCTCTAGATTAGACTGAGTGATTGTACTGCCAAGGCACTTTGGCAATTTAAATTTACATGTCCCGATGATGCACACAACATAACAAAAAATACTTGAGGGCATTTATTGTGATACATCAGATGGTTTATCATAACAATACATCTGCAGATATCCTCAGACTTTTTTCTCAGAGCTTTGGTTGAATTTATCTCTGTTGGTATTGCGTGTTCTAAGCGAAATTCACACTGTTTTCCTTGGCTCACATTCTCGGTTCAAAGCGGAGAAATGATAAATATAAGGACAGCCACCCTAAATTAAATGGCAACCAAACAACCAAAGTGAAATACCTCTCTGCATCTTCAGACCTCTCTCAGCAAAAAACTCTTGGGAGTTGATTTCTGCGTGGGTGCAGCAAATTACTTTATTTCTTTATTTATTTCTTTATTTATGTCTGAAAGGTATCTCGCCTTCCAGTCAAGGTCTTCTCTGCTGGAGCCCAAACCTGCCAGCTTGCCCACTCAGCTCTGTTCAATCTCACGGACGGGGGGGGGGGGGGGGGGGGCGGGGGGGGGGGGGGGGGGGGGGGGGGGGGGGGCATGCTGGCTTCTTGCAAAACTGACATGCACTGTACAAGCCCACAGGCGCACAAAACACCAGGCAATTGTATTGTAACAGTTTACTATAGGAGCCAAGGCTACGGTATAGAATGAGCCCCCGATCTAATGAAAATTGTCTAATGCAGGTAAATGCACGGGTAGAGGAGGGAAGCTATTAGCCGGTATTCCGTTTAAGGCCAACCTACGTCCTTGCTAGTCGCACAAAGCTACAGTAGTTTTCAAAAGGTTTTAATGACTTTTGAAATGTGCTGTTTCCTCCCACACATATTCTTGCACTGCTGAACAAATAACACGGACATGCTCCTGTTATGGAGGCAAAGGCATACGTATATCTGGCGAAAGCAACTCCTGGTGGATTGAGACTAACCAAAAGATTATAAATGAGCTGCTTGTCTGATTTTCAGTCTCCACATTGCTAAGCAAGCTCCCTACCTCAGAGTCTGACCGTATAGAAATGCAAAGCGGTGTCTTTCTCCGGAAGAAACTCGACAGATGTTTTGTGGTATAACATAATAAAGCACATATGCTATCAAAATCCTTCACAGGCTCAAGCTGTAACAATTCTTCTGCAATTTGACCTAACCACATAGCGTCTTGATACTTTTATAGTTTGTAGTGGTAGCAGCTTTTTTTATTATGCCTAGTGGTGAGTATCCAGCAAGCATTAATTTACAGTGTTTTTTTTTTTTTAATAGACTGATAGACCTGAGGCTTAGAGTGGGAGTGCAGTCTCTTAGGGGATGGACGAGTCTCTTCCACAGCCTGGAATGGAGATAGTGGCATGGCCTTAGGGATTTGCCAGGCACACATTGGAGAAATTTAATTCACAGGAGGTTAAGGCAGTGAATTTATAGTTGGCTGACTAAAGTTACCTCCTCAGGTCCTATAGATAAGTCAGCAGATATACCGGAAAAGCTATTCATACTTAGCTAAGAGCCACGAGGGTTGACTTTGATTCCGGGTGCCGGATCAGGACGAAACTATTCAAATTTACTCTGTGTTATGTCAAAGGACCTGAGGTCAGTTGTTGACTGGATTGATGGATGGAGAGATACACTGACTGCTCTATAAAAGCCACGTCAAAATCAGTCCTCTTCACCGGAGCTGAAGTTGAAGCAGCCAGAGGAAGTGCTTTAAATGACACACCATCTTCAGCATTCTTTTTTCTTTTAACCTCAACTTTAGACAGGTCATAAAAATACCTGAATGGCCTGGCTAGGATTTCGATCTCAGTGAAGGGAAACCAACCGGTAGTCGTGTCTGCCTGTTTGAATAGTGCTGCACTCAGAAACTGTCTAATTTCCCCCTGTGGCTTCCAGAATGGAGGAGATGCCTCATATCCCTAATCTACATTTGGAAGAAGCACTAATGCACCAGCGAAGTTGCTTAGATGAGTGTAGCTTTGTTGACAGGCCAATTTAGCTGTCATTTTGAGATAATGGAGTGTTCTGTGGCAGTAAGTACACCCGCATACAGCGATGATCTCGAGCACAGCTCCCCCAGATCCTAACAGAAGACAGATATTCTCCCCTGACTTTTTTTTGCGATTCCGAAGAAAAAGTGACAGAGAGATTCTCGGACTTCTTTTTAACGCAGCGTTTAAAAGCGGTCTGGTTCATCAGACGAAAACACAACTAAAAACATTAACTTCGCTGGAGGACAAAGAAATGTTCCCATTACCAAAACAGCAAATTTAAGTTCTGGTTAAACTCATGTTTTAAACTCCCGAGTTGAAAAGAAAATACTCTTTGGATGATAACTTAGCCCGAGTCAGATGATGCCTCTCTTCTGATCAGCACGGCTTTCATTGTCAAGTCGTCTTTTCGTGGCGATGAAACTGACTGCTCTCTTTCATACTCATGCTTTCCCAGCATTATGTCTTCATCTTGTTAGTTCCACATCTTCTGCCTTCATCCCTTTTCCGGCCTTTTAAATCTTGCAATGGTGCCTACTAAAGCATCCGCAGTGTGTGTGTGCGTGCGTCGCCGTTGTGTGTGTGTGTGTGTGTGTGTGTAGTTGTTCTCTCACTTTCAGCCTCAGTGGCATCCAAAAGCAAATATGTCTTGGCTGAAGCTTGCGAGCCTCTTCTGTATCTCGCAAATGCCGCAGCAGTTAAATGAGGAACTTCTGAAAATGATCCTTCCTTCCTTGCCAAGACCAATGGCTGCCTATTTCCCCCCCATCCCTATTGCCTCTCCACACAGAGGTAAACACCCAGCTGCATTTTCACCAGTGGATGCTTTGCTGATACATCCCTTCTCATTTAGCAAATCATGTGTAACCCAAACAAACGACTGAGCATCAAACAAATGACTGTAAATCCTGAGTTAAAGACCATGATGTAATCTGCCTGTGTGAAAAGCACCGTGCGGTTTAAAGCGTTTCACGCTTTGCAAATAAGAAAGTGAGCGATGTAGAAAATATTGTTCGCAAATTTACTGCCAGCCTTGATCCGTTTGTGCTGCCTTTGCATCAACCTTTAATTCTATTAAATGCCAGTTCAGTGGGGTGTCCTGGTTCAGTTTGGTAGTACAAATGACACAGCCATGCTTCACGCTGTGCCGCTGCCTCACTGTCTTACTATTTCAACATTTGGCCTCCGCCGTTCTATCCCCAAAGTTTAATTTAATGAGCGGAGGAAGCTGACAGCATTTCTGGAAATGAACATTATGGAATCATGTAAGCACCCATAAAAAAAACAAACATTTACAAATGAGCCAGAGGTAGAGCTAATTTACATCCTTTGTCCCTGGGCAGATGTTAAAGGTGCCCCGTGGTGGGTTTTTATTAATAAGCAAAAGAGATGTTTACATCCATTGTTACTCACTAAAACACACAGTGCGTATCCTTGAGCTCTGTGTATTTTCTTCCTCGTGAAATATTAGCAAAGTATTTCAAATCTTGCATCTTTAATCCATGTTTACCAGCTAGCAGTGTTTCCCTTTTTCTTGTGCACGGCTGCGTTTCTTTGGTGCATCAGTGGAGTTATGTGGCACAAGTGGCAGCAGCAGAGTGTCTCGTGTCCTTGCACGCACGCATGAGACAGACAACGCAGGGAGCTACTCGTAAAAAACACAGCTTATTGGAATGACGTAATGGAATTTGCATTAATAATCCTCGTTGCTAATTGAGTATCACAGCGTGAAAGTGAAACAAACTGTGTGCGTTAGACGTGCACACAGTAAAAGTATGTGCCTCCTGAGGACATATTCGAGGACTGCGAGCGCCTGTTCATTTTGAAACTTCATCACTCTTAATCAGTAAGTCAGGCACAGGTTTCCACATCTATAGGGCCGGCCTCGCTTTGCTGCCTTCCAGAAGAAAAAAAAAGAGAGAAGTTCTTTATGCTATTTGGTCTGATATAGATAAAATCCTGCAAAATAGAGGCAGGAGATGCAATAAAGACAGTGGGGAGGAGGAATATAAGATAGAAAGATGTGGAAACGTAGATCCAACATTAATGATTTGATGTGTGTCCGGCCCGCACAGTTGGACATGGGACATGCAGTCTCTGATCTATGAATAGGGAACATCAAGCGAGTAAATTATTTAAGCTTACAGATTTTGGATTCTGTCATTGAGGCAGTACAACAGTGTATGTTAAGACAACAAGACATTTCTGTTAAATTTGACTTGAGCAACGTTAATGCATACCTTCTTGCTGTTCCTGTTTTCGACTGTCTGACTTCTCGTCATGTAAGACCTGTTAACAATCTGTCTGAGGATGGTAGTTGGCTTCACTGGAGTCAGACTTCTCAGCAAAGTCATTGTCCCCTTTATCTATAATGACAGACATGAGTGCATTGTCCCTGACCTATCGCTACATCGGCAAACACTTAACAGGTTAGAAAAAGTCTTCCTGACTTTTCTTCTGCATACACAGTCAAAATATATTCTTATGATTTTTTTGTATTTTTTTATTATAGAGGACATTTTTTTCTTTTAAGTCCCAGAAGCCATTGTATAAAGTGCTGATTCTGAGAACAGTGAAGGGGGGCGGGTCGTTGGGAGGGACAGAGGTAGTGTCTAGCACAATGCTTTCTATTGATGCCGTGGCAGTGAGCGAGGTCTGAGGTTATCGTTTTGCTTGACGGAATCTGGAAAAAAAAGCAGAAAATGAAATGAGAACGGCATTCATATTCAAATGAAGACAAGTCCCCATGTGCCCGCACAGTTTTCAATTATGGAGGATATGTATATTTATGTCTGCCGCAGAGGAAACTGGACAGGTCCTCATGATGCTATTGTAAGGCCGAGCATCCGCTGTGTTATTCTGCTGACAGTCTGAGGTATGTATTCGGATTGTTGGTCGGTCAGATGAATCTGAATCTGCATGTGTGTTCCATGAACAGATATGCACATAGATCTCTATATATACAATACAGTCATTTACATACAGTATATTAAATACTATTTTTATATTATTCCATCTCCAGGCTCCAACCCCACCATGACCCTGATGAAGATAAGCGGTATATAGTGATATTATTCTGTCTCATAATTCACATCATAATCAGAAAAGGTTTGCCCATGTACCTGTAGCAGAACGAAATATCCCAAGACAATTGTTTGATGAAGAATCAAACAGCATTGGACGTGATTTCATCTGTTCTCGCTGGTGTGTTCCTCCTCTCACCGACAGCCCACAGGTGAAGCAATCCACCAGGAAAAAAAGTTCTAGTACTCCGAGATTGCCAGGCCGCCCCAGGGTGTGCTAGTAAAAACCTTTAGACTGCATTCATGACTGTGTTAAAGATCTCTGTGTGTCTCTCTCTGTGTTTCTACTTCACTCACTTCTGCTCTTTTCTGTGTCACTCAGTTTGTCTTCAGTGTGTGTGAAGAGCTGTTACTTATTTCAGCAGTTAAACAAAAGGGGGGGGGGGGGGGGGGTACATCAGAATAAAAGCAATGTAATTTAAAGTCTGCCGAGTGCACATCATTTAGGAGTGTGTGAGTGTTGTGGTTTTATATTCTCGCCTCCCAGCTCCTTCAGCTTATACCTCTTATAACTTTGAAACACACAACAGTAAAATATAGCTTCAGTTAGTCTTTAAACAGCAATTTGAACCTATGTCAGGTCTAATAATATTCCATTAGACCTCTTGTAATGATAGAGAGGGTTGATAATTTGCTTCATTCTCGAACACACGAAGAAGCCATGTCGTAGCAGAACTCGAGTACTTTGATCATATGCATCATAAGTATCATGAGTATGGATCCAGCTGAGAAAAAAATACCTCATGAGTCATTACCCTGCTCTGAATGTGCAGTGAGAGGCTGCTTGACTATGTCACTACACAGTTTGATATTAAACCTTTTCCACTTTGGTTGTAACTAACCGAGAAACTAAAGACCACAATGCTACAGCTGATACACAACAACTGGTTCAAAACAGTCCGAGGACGTGTATCGTGAACTCAGCGGACACTGTAACACCGGAACTTTTTCAGAACCATTAGCGCCTACTCATATAGTGTAAATGCGTATTAAATGTCTACATAAAGAATAGCTTTGTGCTTATTCTATGCACTCTTGAATTATTGATGCATTAAACTCAACTAAGTGAACACTTAAATCGCAGCTACCCTGTTTGAACTTAAGAACAACTGATGCAACTGGCTCCTGATGTCTAGAGACTCCCCCTCGCCCGTAATCTGATACGTATTTCCCACAAGAGTTGCACAGAAATAAATCAATCTTTGATGCCTCATCCCATAACTGTCTATCAGTTATTCATGCAGTTGCACTGCGGCAGCGACTACTGAATGTAAAAGCCCTTGTTACGGCCTGTCTGCATGTCTGATAGGACAACATGAAATACTGCAAGGTGTCATGGCAACACCCCTGGCTCCACAGACAGACAAAGTGCAGTGCTTGTAACATAATTTTCCCTGGTCACTGTGGAGGTTCAGACACCTTGCAGTGTTGTGAGTAGTCTTATTCTTTATTAGGGCTGACAGTATACAGAGTGTATGGGGGACTATACTCAAGCTCCAGCTGTGTAATTAGTAAAGTCCTCCTTTTTTCTCCCACCATTTTCTCCTTAGCCGGCCCCAATAGAAGCAAAAGGAAGGACAAACAAACATGAATTTAAATGTTAATTGCATCTTCACATCCCGGTAATTTCTAATTACATTCACTTTTTCATGTACTTACCATGATGGCAATTATTAGCCCCCATTCCGACCTGACCAAAGATCCAAGTAGGATTGAAACAATGTCATTATCGAGCTTTTGTGACATGGAGTGTGTAGGCTACCTTTTTTTTTTAACCCCCTGTGACTGAACATTTAAAGTTCACGCGGCATGTTCCATGTGGATGCGGAGGTTGCTAGTTTGTAACAAAATGAGTTCCCCTGACATGTTCCTATATCTTTTGCGATTTATTTTTGCATTCACAACTCCTCTACCGACGCTTAACCAGGAATAAACTGCCAAGTCATCCACTATCTCTGCCCTCATTTTTCTATACCGCCTATGCATGGGCATTACCATAGTGCAAGGACTCAGGCTTCAACATCTGCCAGTTTCATGTGCTGTGCTCAGCTGGAGGCGATGGGACATTTTACCCCACTTTCCCCCTACACTTAAAAGCTCATGCAATCCTCTCTAATGCTTGGCTCATTACGGCGTAGAAGCACAGTCACAGCCTGCCATTTATACCAGCAAATAAAGTCCCCCGGGCTGAAGGGGTAATGTCATGCAAGTGGCTGAATAACTACATACAGTATGTGCAATGTAAGAATAGTATAGCTCTGGAAACAGGACACATAATAGGAATAGTTTAATAGTTAATATTTGAGGAGCACTAAGGTGTTCTTTTGCAGCTAGGTACGAGCCAGTGGTGAAAAAAAGGTTGGTCACACCTGATGATGAGATAACAGAAAATGTAATATTACATTATTATTTTTTTCATTTCCCGCTGCTCTCGCTGTGAAGGCAGTGGGTGGTCAGCAGATATGGCACTATCAGTACTTTCACTTACTGACATCTTGGCCCCGGCTAAACTGTGAAGGCCACTGTCACAGGTATTTAGAGAGCAGGGAGGAGGGGGATTCTGTCCGTAACAAGATCTTACGGCTAACACAGACTCAGTAAACCTCGGCCGGAGGTCACTTAATCGTCTCTTCTCGTCGAGAGCTGCCGCAGAACCTCAGAATACAGATTGATGTGCAGTTCTTTCCCCCTCCCGCTTCGTTGCTTTTTTGTTCTGCTTGCCATTGTTAGATGGAAAACATAATCACTAGTACTTCCAACAATGAGTCTCTCTTAGGGACATAAAACCAGGAGATTGGTACCATTGTCTCAGCCGTTGTACCCTTTCTCCTTTGTGAGTCTTCTATTAATTACCTCTTCGGTAAATCTCAGAAGGTTTTTTAACAAAAAACAACTTTTAGAAAATAAAGAACAAAACAGCACTGGCTACAGGACAAAAACAATGAGATCTAAATAATTGTGTATAATATATTTACTATATAAGTTACACACTAACAACACACCACAGACAGATGATAGCAGTAACAATTGTGGAAGTAAATTGCATTAAATTATGATTAGTAAGTGATCGACATATGGAAAGTACATACACACTGTAGCCTATTTAAAAAAAGGTGAGCTTGGCTTAAGTCCTCAAAAGGTTTATGGGCTGTCTAATTGGCTGTCAGCGTCGCAGAAGCTCGCAATCATTACTTAAGCATTAAAATGCATTTCACCACATCAGCTCGGCGAGTTGTTGCTATTTTTGGTTTTTGAGAAATCTGTTGTTGTTTTCCGCAACCTGCCAAGGCGCCATTATCTCCTTATTAAGTGGACTCCCAGGTATAGCGGGGCGGACTGACTTCCAGAAAACATTGATTCCACCCATATCCCGAACACATCAAATGAGATTATCGGGCAAGACAGCAGGTGTGCCTTTGCTGATGACCCCCAGCATGTGTCCTCTTTAAACAACTGGACACTGCTGCCAAATGACCATCTGTAGTACTTGCTCTCGCTTGTTTGGCAGCTTTTACCTGCGGGATCATAACAACATCGTTGATTGGCATTACAGCAGCTAAATCATTAAATAAAGCACATTAAAACCCACATTCTGCTTTTTGAACTCAGTAACCCTCCGACAATTTACCTGCACTTTCGCTGTCAGCCGTGTTGTCATCCAAGCTGTCTTGGTATTATTATATAGTGATCGGTAGTTAATTAAGTCTGTCGTCTGTTAGTGGCTTCAGTATTTGAAGGCTATGTCCATTCTGTCAGACGATTTCCTTATGAATGAAGAGACACAATCGAGGAAAACACAAAAACTGCATTTCAATATTTCCAAGATCCTTGGCTTATCGATGAAACTAATGTGCATGGGCCTGAAGCTGTATGAATTTCCCCTAGAGAGCCACAGGTGGGTCTTTGAAAGGTTTCTTGGTGGTGGAGTGGTGGAAGGATAAGGTCAAGGGTAAGGTGACATGCACTTAAATGACAGCAAAGAGATGCAACATGTGACGTATGAAAACCCGTCATCCAAGACGATCACTGGTTGATAGACTTTAGAACCTTTAGAACCAGTGAGTTCACTGGATATTAACTGGAATGGAGAAACCAAGTGTGATTAGGAAATTAGATTGATAATTGTGCAGCTGCTTGAACTTGCACTAAAAGCCTCATTTGAGATGCATTTTGCTCAGTGGCCTTAATGGCTTCAACTCCAGAGGAACTCGTATGAGAAAAAAAATACCTTAAGAGCAGTTTGTCATTTTGCCACCGAAAACGGCTGAAATGAATAAAACCAAAACGTATTTTTAAGTAGATATATATGTTAGAAAACCACTTTGATAAAAAATAATATTCAATATATCACAACTGACATTTCAGACTTAATGCATATTTTTTTTGGTCTTGTATTCTCGAGGTCCAAAGGTCAAAGGAAGACTTCCAATATTCCCATGCCAGCACCCAATACAGTGAAATATTGAAAACTGTTGAGTCGTGTCGTGCCAAACTCTTTTTCCCACCCAAATCCGCCCCCACTCAACGCTTCCCTGCAGCTTACTGTGGGTCCACATTCACAGTCTGCTGCCAGAGAGACTGGGCATTGCTCCAACTACCATTACCTGGGCAGGCGAGGAGCCTTGTTGGCCTTATTATGCTACTGTACTATATGATTTATGGCTCTGTCTACGTGCATCTGCTACATTAATAAACATTCGGGCACACACTCATAATTTAACCTACACGGTTTTGAATACAAGCTATATCATATTTTCAGTATCACGAGCATCACAGCTGAGCATCTTATTAATTTAGCGTATGTAGTTTTGGTGATTGCGTTTTCAGGTCTAATGCTCCACTCATCGTACAGCATGGCCATTCATTTGTTCTAAGACAGGTGACCTTGGATTGGTTTCTGAAATGCGGCTGAAAAATGAGAGAAAAAACTGCTTTTATCTTCCTGTTTTTACAATACATGTTTCAGACGTCGTCATGGTAACTAAGCCTAGATGCAGACAATGGATGGAGTCACTTCCCCTAGTTCTGTTTCTGGACCTGCCGTGGCAGATATGCCAGAGCCAGGAAAAGGGAAACAAACAAACAAACAAAAAAATCATTGCTGTCCCATTGAAACTGCTGTGAATCAGGGAGTCATTTTGTCTGCTATCACTGTTTCACTTTTTGAGCAAACGAATCAAGGCACAAAACAGAAAGAGAGGGGGGGGGGAGCAATGAGATGTCAAGTAGTGCGAACCCGTGGGGAACGAGCTGCACTTGTGATGCGACTGGCATAGTGTTACCAGAGAGGGACTGTTGACGGCTCGAATGATATTCAAACGACGCGCATTTGAATACGAGTTTCAGGCATATATTATGAGCACATTGCCCATAGAGAAAAAGATTTGTTAATGTTATGTAAAAAATGTTGATTATACTGAAAGTTGATGTTTCTTTTCTCTAATCAAGTTGATTACACACATATCCACCCTTAGGTATAGCCTACATGAGGCAGGTCACATTTAAACTTGACGTAATTAAACCAGCAGGATAAAAAGTTCAATCATTAATCAAAATGTCCCGACCACTGTGAATCGTCTCAATTCTAAACGGGCACGAAAGCGGCGCATTACTATGTAAAACTATTCTGTACGTTTTCCGTGGGTGCATCCTGTTTTTGTTTTTCCACCCTTGTGTACAAATACACAACGCTGCTCAAAATATTCATATACTGTAATATCCCGCAAACAAGCCGAAGACATCTGGAGAATAGATTCAGTTTGTTGACTGAGTCTGTCCCTGTTGGCAGTTGGTGACGGCTTTTGTCTTTGTTCAAAGTGCAGTTCTAATTAACATGTGTACAGTAATTCCAGCCTTGTTTATGTTTCAACTAAGCTCGAACGAGCATGTGTCTGCGCACATGCTTCAGAGCGGGGAGATAGTTCTTGGCTTCATTGTGGAAATGTATTCAAACTGGCCGCACCGAGCTCAATGGGGCTTATGCCCTCACTATTTTAGGAAGACTGAGCTTTTAGTTTGATTTCCTGCTGGTTACACTATTTTACTAATTCATGTGTTGTTGTTTTTTCCTGTTCTCTGCTGCGATTGGCCCCTTCTTTTTCTTTTCTTTCTGAAATATTTAAGGGTGCATTACTTTTTGTTGATTCCTAATGTGATATTTGTGTGGTACTGTATATTTACCATGCGGGGGGCATTTTGCTAGCAATGCGTGTCTACTACACAGTACGTAGCGGCAACAGAAAAGGACAATACCACTCAACTTAATAATTCATGTACTGTAGTACTCTGAGGAAAAAAGGAAGACAATTACATACATGAACATCTTTTCCAAAAGTAAAGCTTTATATAGCCTGTGAGGTCAGGCTGCTGTACAGTATACCAACAAACATCCTGGAGAATGAAAAAAACAGCGATACATCACGTCAATAACATTTTATAACTTTATAACATTTTATAACTTTATAACTCTTTATAAAGATCAACAAAAAGTGTGTTACTAGTTTTTATTCCAAATCATCGTTGGCCTGATATTGCCATCAAACACTGCATTTATCATATGTTGGCGTTTGATGATAAAAATTATTAATTATATTAAAGTGTTACAATTATATGCATTAGTGTGGAGCTTATTCCATTTACATGTAATGACACTGAGTGTCCTTAATGCAGTGGGCATGGCTGAAGCATCTAATGACTCTACTATGTTTTAGTTTGAGTCACAAAGGTACAAAGCCTTTTTTGTGTCCCTCTTTGAAATGTGTAATGACACAAAAAAAACATCATATAATCAACTTACATTAAAAAAAAGGTAATACATGCCATGTTTTTTAAATACCAATAGGTGGAATCGAACATAAGACACTGTTGCAAGTTGAAAGTTAATATTTTGCAGCACGATGGTTGATTGCAGTTTATTTTATTTTGTTGTGATTGAATATAATTACATGAGGTTGTGTGATCTAAATCATTTTTAAGCTGTTTTTGGTCTGAGTACGTAGTTAGTAATCAACCAAACATTTATTGTTTTTCACATTTTGAGTTTAAGCAGCCATTTGACAAAGATTATGGTTCTGTCTCATTCGTCAATTACTTTGTCCAAGTTGATTAAAATTAGCCTCTCATTGATACAACTAAGGTTTAAACTCCCTGTTCCTGTTGTGTTAAACTGCTTAAACATGACTCTGTGGTTTTTGATTTCTGTCATTGTGGTAACCCATAAAGCTTATTGAAAGTACTTTTCAACATCTGCACGCTATCAAATCTCTCTTTTTGTCATGAATCATTAAGCCCAGTCCAGTAGGACATGTATTTACGTTTCTTTGCTCAGATGTCCCACTGTTTTTGCATATGAAAGATTCAGCACTACCCAGTTTAGCTTACTACACAATATGAAGACATGGTAAAGGGTCACCTTTGAATTATTTAGTGTTCCAGGTGAATGAATGGATGGATTGATGAAAAAATTATTACACAGCTGTATGACTAAATTATTTTTTTATCTTTAGAGGTTATGGAGTAAAAGTCAAAGAGGCATGCTGTATATAATGCAAATTGAAGTTTTTCGAGAATCTCTCAAGCAGAACATTTCTTACACTGCTGGTATGGCATGAGGGCATTATTGTGCGTACAAAGATTTAACATTGCTAATCACATGTTAAACAGTGTAAATGCTCTTACATGCACCCACTCCTTCATAGATTCTATTTCCTATTTCTAATGAACAATAAGTGACTCAACTAATCCAATGTTCTTCACCACACCCACACGGATTGACCTTTTCCAAAGATGTTTTAGTTTTCCTTCCGCTGGTTGACAGCAGAAGGCCAGACCCTAACCCCGAGTCAGGCGTTCTTCATTAGGTTAATCAATCAGATAGTGGGTTATGACTAATGCCCCTCCTGGCTCAGTGTGGGTAGAGCTTTGTCAAACAACGTAATAATCAGAACCAAACAGCCCCCTGAACCCCGGAATAGGGCCACCAGGGGCAATACAGTGGTATCTTCAAGACTCCGCTGAACTTCCCTCTTAGACAAAATTATTGTCATCAGATATCGGAAAGTCCTGGAAGGCACATTTGATATAGGCTGATGTGACACGGGCCCTGTCTCACAGGTTAATGCCCTAAAGTGGGGTCAAACTAATAACATCACCCTTTGTTGGGCAAACATAAGGTTGCCTCTAGCCTCGATACACTGTCAAAATCAAAATTCACAATGAAATACAGTCTTAAATCCTGGCCAAGACTCGAGGAAAAACCTTAACTCTTTCATCAGCCTGCAGGTACGAGCTGTCTAACTGCTCCGTACAAAACAACCTGCAATATATCTTACTCTGTCATTAGCCTGCAGGTAAGATCTGCGACCTCATTCTGGATTACTACAACAACTTTGAGATAGGAGTTTCTTCTGGGTGTACAACATCGCAGCAGAGAGGGCTTGAGAAGGGAATCATAACTGGCTGCACCATCTCTTCACACTCGCTATGACTAGTCAAGTCAGCAGAAGTGGAGTGCCGAGGCTCCCTGATAAAGACTGGTGTGCAGCAGGTACCACCATCAGGTGGATTTAGATAAACTGGCTTGTTGCTGCCGGGTTGATCAGCCCTGGTTGGGTCACCTAGGTTGTCATTGACCTTTAAAACCCTTGTAACCCCAGAAACATCACAGATAATGGATCCCAGTGCATCATGTGACATGTCAAACTATTCTGTGCAAGCAACCTATCAAAAAAAAAAAAAAAACTGCAATATGTATTTTTCCAATTTGGAAATGTTCTTCGAGCACATTCCGGTTAGCTGCACAGTACGTTATAAAAAAGAGCAAAGAGCACATTTGACCTAGAATTATGCTTAGATACATTTACTCTTTCATTCAAGCAATGAGACTTTGACAGTGTGCAATGACAGGCTTCAAAATTCAGTGTCAGCAAATATGCTGAGCTGAATTATCCTTGAACAATACACCGGATCTCCATTTTCCAGTTACACAGCTCAGAAGCTCAAGTGCTCTGTGTGTAAATTCATATAAAGTAGATTTATAAAATATTGTTTTAGTACTGAATATACTGTATTTGAAGAACAGTCTATCTACCAAAGAAAAAGGCAGCATACTGAAACTTAATCAGATACTGTATGTTAGGCACATAGGGAAAAAATGTTTTTATTGTTTTTTTTATTTTTTATTATAAAACCTCAAACATTATTTACTGTGTGCACACTTCACACATACTAGCTAGTTTGGGCCTTTAAAACAAACTACAGGGTATCTGATAATGAGGTTCAAGGATGACAAAAATCTCTTTAATACTATGAAATTCAGTGAGGGAAGGAACTGACACTATCAGTCACTTGTGAGCTTCCTGGAGGATGACTTCAGCCATTGCCAATTACCTTGAAAACCTCTCAGCCTACTCTTTCTACTCTGCCTATTCCCAACTCCCAGTGATAATTGCAACCTGACGTGGTGTGTGGAATAACAATCGAGGCATGTTCTCGGTTTCCCTTGATGTTCTCTTTTTTTTTTTTGCATCTCTCTTTGTGGAGATCTGCAGTGCATTGTTAGACCTTTTTGCCTCCATTTCCATCCGATTTTTTGAAATTCACATGTCAACACGAGGCTAGCTGTAAAAGGACAGACAAGGGACAAAATTTAATACAAAGACGATCAATGTATCGAGGACTACTCAATGGTAGATAAACAACCTTTCTGTACATACAAGTAGATTTTATGTCTTACATGGAAGCAGCTCGCCTTGTCGCATCTACCGTACATGCCACACATTGTTAAACGCCTGCAGAGATGCTGTTTTAGAAGCTGGTGGAACAGAAGAGGCAAAGAAAGAAAAGAACGAAGCGAAGAAAAACTTCACTCCAAGATTATCGACATAGCAAAACTTTTTTTTTTTACTCCATATGTCACTGTGGCATAGTAAACAAAATAAATCAACTGCTCTCTTATGTATTGATTATTGCAACACCGCGTTCGGAATGTATACTTGTCTTTAATGTTGGCATAGGTGGCCTGTTAGACAACACGTTAATCAATAATACTGCTGTATCAGGCGACAGAAATATGTTTAGAAAATATAAGCTATAAGATAAATGCACCACAAATTCACAACCATAATAAACAAAAGGTCGTACATGGCACATTGCTTTAAGGTAGTAGGCATCATTTTGGAATCCACAGAGACATACACAAGAACTGCAGGAACATTTTTAAAACTCTGTGTTAGGAATGTTTCATAGGCCAGCTCCCAGCAAAGTTTCGGACAGAAAGAAACAAGAGATTCAGATTGCTTGTTTTATGTTGAACCACTACCGACGGTCTCTCCCTCAGATGTTTCTTTTCTGTTCCATATTTATCTCTTTTTTTGCATTTTTTTTGCCTCCCCCTGTCTCTACATCTGATCTTATTTTTTTTAAATGTATTTTCCGTAGCCCCAAACTTTCTCTCCCTTCCCATCTTATTTCCTCTGAAATCTTGTATTTCCTGCACTTTCCTGCCAGCCGAAGATGAAAAGTAGGTTACGCTTAGAGCTCGCACTCTCTTACCTCACCTTACCTTACATGTGATTGCGCATCATTTGACAGTCTGTCACCGTGCCCCAGGATTAGACCGGCTGAAGAAAGACCAAACAATGCGCCTCTGCTCTGGACTATTACCCAACAATTGTGAAACTCATCATGGGTGCCACGGAGCCATAACTTAAGGCTTTTCCCCCCACAGAGTTATTGATGAATGTTGAGTTAATTCATAGCCTAGATGACACAGAAAAGCTACTTTTGTCTGGCTGGGTGCTGAAGGATTAGAAACAATAATTTAATTGGTTTTGTTGAACCTTAGGATGGAAACAACAAACTCAGATTAGTGAACAGATGGAAAGCGGATATGATAAAACACCATTAGCAGTGAAATACAAGGCACATGTCGTTCTGCTTCACAAATTCACGTCTGTGTTCACTGATCCATGGCTCTTCTTATCTCTCAGGACTGAACAAATTAAGAAAAGTCAGTGTTAAGAAAAATAGCTTTATTACCACAGTATTTACATAATTTTTAAAGAGGCAAATGTGTATAGATTTAAGTCTAAGTATAATATGTAGAATCACATGAAAAATGCTTCTAGGTGATATTAGAGAGAACCTACCTCTTCTTTTTATTTCCCGTGTCTCTATTCTTTAACTAATGCTTTCAGCTGTTCCTTGCATTATGTTTTACATTGTATGGCACCCCAGCACTGTTTCCATCACATCCGTGTGGGCTGTTGCCGACTTGCAGAAGAAGCTCTAAATGGCACCGAATGCATTTAGCAGCACAAGTAAAAAGGCTAAAAACGACAACCTCTTGCTTCTGCAAAAAAGCTAGATGCCGTGCGCTTTCTGAACTCAGTGAAACATTTTAAAGCAGCTTAACAGGGAACATACAGCATGAGCCAGAGTGCTAATTTCTCTGTACCAGGCGAGCAGCGAGTTGAGCGTGACCTTCCCCCTTCAAACCATCACACCTCAGATTGCTGTGAACGCAACGTTTAAATAGTGTGGACATAATAACTCTGTCACTTCTTCGCCGCAGAGTTCATATGAAATAATCTAAATGTGGAAAGGGGGGGCACGTCACTGTGGTGTGGCATTATGCTTAAGTGGTCCATAATAAAAGAGACCTTCAAACAGACAGCCTAAACCTTCAAAGTCGCCCGAGTGTTTTATGCCCAAAGACATTCTGAGTATCACTTTATTTTCTCCAAGTTGAGCTGCCCTGTGTTTGAATGTCTTTTTATGTGTCTGTGGTTTTGCCTATCTCAATCATGGCGGCTGATTGGTCGTTCACAATTCAGCCTCGTCCGGTGCTACAATTTGCATACATCTTAATAAATTTGCAAGCAGACCTCTGTGAATATTTATATAACTTAGCGTTGTTTACCAACATATTAAAAACACAGCGGAAGCATTTTATGTTCTTTAAGCAAATATATCTCTATTATGAACTAAGATGTTCTGTTTGTAATTAGAATTTTTATAATTAAATAATTAAATTATTGGGTTGTATCAAGAAGATGCCTTTTAGTTTGACTTCCATTGTCTCCTTGAAGGGATTTATTACAAAACACTCCGTCCCTCTGGAGGATAGAAACGCAGCTTGAGATTTCTCTTAGATGGTTCCAAACCTTAACCTGTGTTTGTTTTTCTTTTTCCTTCATGTAATCATTTTGTTTATATAAAAGTTATGTGCATTTTTTTTTCCATATGCAGCACACACGCAAGAAGCACATTGTTCTCGCTATTTCTTGATGCGTCCCACTCTCCTAATTAGTGTTAAAGCATTTTTAGTTGCACTGGCTGGTCAGTGTCCTAGTTAAATGGTTTATCAGACTTTAGTCCAAACACTGCCATATGTACCGCTGGCATACTTTCACAAAAAATACACTTAAACTCGCTCAAGGCCTATAATGAATCGCATGAATCGGTTGCTCAGTTTGATTTAGCCCAGATGAGACTGCATCATCGTGCTGATATTCTACTTTTCTTTTTGCCCCACAGAATAAGATCATCCTGGATCCTCTGACGTTCAGCGAGGCTCGTTTCCGGCCCTCTCTGGAGGAGCGCCTGGAGAGCATCATCAGTGGCGCCGCACTAATGGCCGATTCTTCGTGCACACGCGACGACCGCCGCGAACGCATTGTGGCCGAATGCAACGCCGTTCGACAGGCCCTTCAAGACTTGTTGAGCGAGTACATGAACAATGTGAGTTTCCTCTCCGATTTTAAATTAATTTGATGCTCATTAGCCAATTGCGAGTGTGCACACAGGCTCATCTGCGCACTTGTTTGAACACATTCACTCACACACCATGGAAACAGACAAACATGAAGCTGATCTCCTTTGAACTTTCTACTTAATCCTGATTACACCTCTTTCTCTCAACGCATTCAGTGAAAAGCTCTTTCTGTTCAAATGCTAAACTAATTATCTAAGTAATCTAGTTTCTCATGGTCCTTTTACCCATCAAACTTTAAGAGTTGGACCTAAACAAAAAAGCCTCCGCGTGAGGCTGATGCAGCCTTACTCACTTCTTTTTGTTTGATATGTGAGGCTCTATTTTTAGGGGCCAGTACAAACAGGAGTGCCAAGCCATGTTTCAGCATTAGTAATATCCTCACCTTGAATGCTCTTTGCCAATCCCTTTGGTAATTTTGTAGTAGTAGTGCGAAAGGTGTAAAGGTGAGAGGAGATGAGACAGTGAAAGGTAAGATGTTGGTGAAAACCTCCTTTGATATGCTGAGAATAGATGTCCAGGGACCGGGTGCATAAAACAGTGTGTGGATTCATGACTAAAAACTGCACGCACAAGCTCAGAGTGCATATGCATTCTTTCCAGAAGATTTACAAAGCTGCACATACACCTGATTTTGTGCGACAAATCTCACTTGTTTCGCCATCAACGGATGTAGAAGCAACCTTAAACATCAGCTTGCATAGCGATATTTGTTATTCCTCTCCACCACTCATTAGACCTGTCGAAGAGAGGAACGGCAATGAAGAAAAAGTGCAGTTTAACTAATTGCCGTTGCTGTGCATCAGTGAGGTTCAGCATCAGAACAGCCATCAATATGTGTGACCGTTGCACGCGGCCGTGGCTATTTATAGTGTGTCAATATTAAAGATTAGAAGGGTGGTCAATGATTAATCTATAGTCTAGGGCTCGCATTGAAACAGACTTTACAAAGCGCTCTGCAATTCACGATCATGTGAAAAGAGGGAGATGTAAACAAAAAGATTGATTCATTAAACAGTGTCCTCGTACAAAAGGATACACCTCTTACCTCCTGTCCACTTTCACCTGCAGCTATCTCCCATGTGCACGACACAAAGTAACTTCTGGACTGCAAAATAATTATGGATTACATTTAACAATCAACTGACACACAAATGTAGCCACATTTATTGAAATCAGTTCAAAGAAACAGCTTTAAAATATATTTTTTAAACTGTCACTTTACTTATTATAATATAGCCGACATCAGAGTCACTGACTGGACATGCAATACTAGTGTGTGAACTGTGTGGATCACTGTGAGGCAAAAGGAAAAATGCATTGCATGACACTTGGAAAACATGACATGAAAGGACTTTCAATACCTCGACAAATATAAATTCAAGTTAAAAGGGCACACTGTGGGCCTTTGGCTACATACTGTATAGTATTGGTGATGCCATATATTTGCGTTCTGTGACTCTAAAGCTCCTGGACAGTGATAGTATTTTTCTTCCTGTTCTGGACTTTTCCTCCACATTTGGTGAGCATGCACTGCCGTGATTGGCACGGCAGTTTAAAGGGTTGTGAGACTGGCCGAGACAATGATTAATCATCACACACATACAGTTTATGTTCTACTTCAACAGAACCTTTTTTTTGTGCACAGTGAGGTGTGAGCTGTGCGAGCTTTGCCAGCATAAGCGAAAATAGTAGATCCACTTGGATACACCGTCATTGACTTTGCACACATGGTTTACCCTTTTGTGCAGGACTTTGGGATTGTGCCATTAAACCCAGTAGTTTTTAAAAACCTTCAATGTCAAATCTATTAAATATATGAGCTCATTTTATCATCTTTAAACCAAGCGCCGTTCAAGTGTTGGACTCATTCCCTCATTTGTCTGCATTTGATGGACACGTTCCCTACACTCACATACACACATCCGAGCACACTGCGTACCTGGATAAATAATGTGACACATTAAAATATTATTACATGCAAATATAGCCATGCATGTAGGGCACTTTCTGCTAATGAACCGATTAATGGCAACCAGTTAACAACAAAAATGTCACATGGCATAGACGTAGCGTCAGACACGCGCCGCAGACCAACCATAACAGCCGAGGGTACGCGATGATTAAGAGTCGCTCACTCTGTGTTTATTAATACTCAAAAAAAAAAAACATATAGAGGGGAAAGAGTTCCTTCTCAACCCGTTCCACTGAAAGAAAAGGCACTGAAGGCGATGGCATCATGCTTTTTGAATGAGAACTTGGCAGCCTTTCCCACATTAATACAGTAATCGTAAAAATAATAGCAGCAGTGGTGTCAAACACAACACAAATACTCTGAATGATTGTAGGAATATAGACTTTTTTTGATACTTCAGGGTACTTTAGCCAAAGATAAGTCACAATGGACCTGACTTCCATTCTTTCCTGTGCAGTTCTCAAGGAAACGGTACAGTTAACATTAAGATAGGATCAACATGGTAACCTTTCAGGTGCCCTAAACAGCGCCATCCATCACTGGTAAGGTGAGAGCAGGGCCTATAACTTCCGCAGCGAGGCACTTACTAGACTGGTCTGAGTTCTTAGATAACCCCTAATGGGTTTCGACTGTTGTTGAGTTATTGCTTTGTTGAGAATGACTGTAACATATCCATGTGTTCTACTATAAACTGGAAGTCCACATTGGACATTGTAGCCGGAAGAAGTACAGCTTTCTGTGGAGGACAAAACTCAAGAGGTCCTAATACTTTGGTAAGGCTGCTAGCAGTCAAGGGTCTTAAACGCTTTAGTGTTTATTTTACAAACCTGTACTCAGGCCTAAAACAAGAACTTTTAAAAGTGAACTAGGGATCTGAAGTGGACCATGAGCATGGCTGCTGTCTCAAGGAGAAAGACAGAGTGCTTGTAAAGGACTGGATTTTTCATTAAAGAAAGGAGTGATTCAGTACCTCATGAAACATTGTGAACATCTAGATCAGCCCAGAGGAGCTCTCGAAGAGGCCCTCCTTAAAATGAAGAAGACAAACAATATAACATAAACTTCAATACTTAACCCTACATTATGTCCTTTGACGTCTGTTCAGTGACCAACACGAAATCTTTCCATTTGATTTTCTTGTGCGCGCGTCCTGCCGACACTGTGCACCGAGGGTCAATTCAGCATGTAATAAGTGTCATTTGCGACCATTGAGCAATTGGCAAGCCAGCTGCATATCGATCCCTGCTGTATCAGTTTTCTTGCTGGCAAAATGCCCCATGCAATATAATAATCTTCAACCTGATATGGTGTAGTTGTTGTGGCATCTGTGCTCATAAAGGAGTCTAGAAACAATGGGGGGCTATTAGATAAGGGCCCTTATTAGATTAAGGATCATCTCTGGTTGTAATAGAATATTAACAGCGCAACAGCTAGCAGTAATTGCACACTCTGCATGCATATGGATGTGTGAATACTCTGGGAAATATGACCTTCCTTTGTTGTCAAAACTGTGCTTGTTGGGTTTTACACACCCCAGCTCTCAAATTTCACAACTTTAAGATAAAACAGTGTCAATGTCAATCATTTTACAATGATTTTTGATATGTAGAAAATACAAATAGCAATACCTTCCAATTTCTACAGAAAAGTGCATTCATCTCTTGTTGACGTGTCTATTTTTGTGGACCATTGGTTGGATAATTCAGCAAAAGTGGTGAAGGAACATAAAAATGCTTTTTGTTGGATGTTCCTCCATGGTTATTTCATTAAAAAAAACTGTAGCCTTAGTTTGTTCTTTTTAATTGCTCTTGAAAACAACTAAGATCACGTGCGTGTTTATGAACACTCAAATGCCCTTTCCCCCTCTTAAGGCAAGGCAGCTTTTTTTGCTAAAGTAATTGTGCCGTGGTTCATTAGGCCCATGAGTTGTGTTTTAGAGGCTACAGCTGGGAGATTGCTGAGAGCCCCTGGCTGTCCTAGCCACAAAGAACAAAATGCTACCACGTCTCAGCTCAGCATCCCCAATGAGGGTAAATCAACAACCGAGAGTGAATATGGAAGATATCATTTCCAAGCCTGCTCACAAAATGTATTATTTAATGAATAAGGTGGATCCTTAAAATAGCTCAAATCTTAATCTTCCTAATGTCAAGTTGTACATTTTTTTAATATATATACTGTATACTAAGTCTTTTTCGCTTTTCTTTCTTGGAAATATAGATTTATTCTTTTCATTCTTAAGACCTTTACATCTGAGACATTTTAGACCGTCTCAAGTAGTCTGTCTCAGCGATGACCCGTGGTCAGGTTTAATTCACAGTGCTGCATGTATTACTGTGACCCTGGCAGGGATTTTGCTTGCAGATAGTTTTACTGCAGTCCAGTCAAAAATATTCAAAAATAGCTTGAAGTAGCAATTGGCAGGTTTTGAGCACCATGGGATCTGTGAGCCATCTCATTACCGCAGTGCCACATATTCCAGACCTTGTGTTGACAATTTACATCTCACTTTGTGAAAATGGTAGACATGACTCAAAACTCCCTGCAGAAACTGAAATCAACCAGTTAATATCTATCTATCTATCTATCTATCTATCTATCTATCTATCTATCTATCTATCTATCTATCTATCTATCTATCTATCTATCTATCTATCTATCTATCTATCTATCTATCTATCTATCTATCTATCTATCTATCTATCTATCTATCTCAGAGAAACGACAATAGATTCTGGATAATAGGTGATACTTGGTCAATAAAGTAGATTCCAGCTGCACTTTTACTCAGTGTTAATAGTATTGCTTATAAATATTGTTCATTAGAGACAAACTCTGACAGAGTTGCTCCTGGCTGTGCAGTGAAAGTCCTTTTTTGTTCAAAGTTTACCAAAGTAATGTAAACATTCACTCGCCCTTATGTTTCCCCCTTTTTCATTCAGTCGCACACCCTCCCTTTCCCAACACACAAATTTTTATAGGAAGCTTGAACCACAGCACAAGGTTAATCAATGTGGTAGCTGGTAATAAATTAGGTTCAAGTGACAGGAGAATGTCCATACCTGTCTCAGCTACTGGTGATCTGTGATTGGTGACAGCAGGCCTGGCTCCCCGGCTGGTGCTGAATCATCAGGAGCAGCTGATTTAGTTACGGCAGCTCCGACAGGGCCAATCTATCAATTGATCTGGGGAGTAATGCATTACCAGCTTGGGTCAAGGGAGCCTGGGCAGAATATAGCCATAGCCAGAAACCATGGCAGGTGAGAGGGGGGCAACTCGGCAGGCCTGTGAACGGCAGAGAGAAGGATTTAGGGAGTGTGATAGCGAGGGCACTAATCTCACTGTTAGCTGGATGTGGCACATAAAACTAAACAGAGGTTGTGAGGTAGGATGATCATTAGGGAGAGACTGATGGCCTTCCTGCTCACACAGCTCCTGTGGGAGTTACCACGAAGAATGCCCAATCAACAATTTGGCTGACTGATCACATGCTGTAAAACGCGTGTGTCTCTACGTGCTCGCGCTGTCCGCGTCAGATCATATCTTCACCTTTCGCGGCCCCGCCTTTGTCTTTAAAGCAAAGATGAGAGCGTTAGGTGAAAGAATAAGAGAGACATTATGCGGGCAGACAAAGCTGCTGAACATTGAGCATTGACAGGTGCAGGGAAGGAAAGGTGTGAGCAGTGATCAATAGTGAGCGCCTGGGCTAAAGGCCATTATGCTGTATACCTAAAAAAAGAAGTGCTGTTTAGACAGTCTTAGAGCAGTGAGAGGCCTTTGCAGACAGTGAGATACGAGTAGGTCAGACAGGGGCGGGGTGGGGGACCACTGAGTTCTGTCTTTTTTTTAAACTTTACATAACAGATGATTTGCTACTTCTGCGACTCCTTGTGTTTAAGTGATAAATTGCAGCAATGGAGCAGGGATGGGATGTATTTTTTTTTCGTCTTAAAAAAGCAATCCATGCTGCGTTAATGAGATTTAATGTCAATAACCGTTCCCTGATCAGGAAAAGATAACGTCACCGTTGTGCCGTTCAACATTCACAACCAGTGCGATCATCCATCCATCCATCCATCCATCCAAAGGGGCATGGTCTGGGGGCATGGTAAGGCTGGAACCGATCCCAGCTGACATTGAGGCTAGAGGCAGGGTACACCCTGCGCAAGTCACCAGTTCATCACAGGGCTGACACATACAAACAACCATTCACAGCCACATTCACACCTACAGGACATTTAGAGTTACCAACACCTATTAACTTGCATGTCTTGTCATGGACTGTGGGAAGAAGTCAGAGAACCCACGCAGACACAGAAAGAACGTACGAAATCCACACAGAAAAGCCCACCCAGGGTTAGAAAACGACAGCGCTAACCACTGCACGGTGGTGCAGGATTTGAACTTCCGTCTTGCATGATTTTAGTCATCGACTGTGAAGCCCATGATGTGTTGGGTTGTCGATCAATCAGAGACTCTGTTTCTGACTTGGTCAGTTAAGTAAAGATCAGTAGGGAAAGTCTTCACAGGATGCCAGTTGGGAAACAACATGATGTGTCTATTACAAGTTCAACTATTGAAGTTGTACTTTCAAGATACTTACTGTTTCTTTGAGAGAAGAATGTAAAATAATAATAAAAGTCAAGACAAAATCTGAGCACGTACTGAATGAGGCTCTGTGGCTGCTTAAAACTCAGCCTCCCGGTTAAGCCCGTCTTGTCTCACATACGAACCATCGGTCTGGCTGAATAAACCACACTGAGCCAGGAGTTGGCACACATTGTCCGTCCTCATTGTCCGTAAAGCTTCACACAAAGAATTTGCATGTAACAAAACCAGACACTGCCAAGGTACTACTGGAAAACACAGAGCGAGTCTGCCACTGTTTTGAGTATCATTCTCATATTTATAGTGCAACATGATCTCAGTGTCAGAAAAAAAAAATCTGTATTTGAAGAACAGAGCTCAACAAAACAGACTGATCGATACTTCTCGGTCCCCATGCTGCTTTGATGTGCTTCACTGTCCATCACCTCGAAGCTGGCTGAAGGACACAGCTGCAACAGATGTAGCGGAGCTGAATTTACCTTGACAGGCTTTTCTAAGGCTAATTGGGTGTGCAGGGGGGCATGAGGAAAGGATGCCATTGATAGATTCAGTCACAGGGCACCGGGGTATTATACTGTACTGTATATCAACATTTCAATCCATGGGTTTTATGTTTTAATGGGTGTAAGCTGTCACTTGTGTCATTGTCGAGTATATTAAAAAAAGTATTTTCTTGTACTCTCTTGTAAGTCTTGAAGAACTGGATATATATGTTACACAGTGTCAGGGTGTCAGGGTGAACTAGGCCACTTTTCCATCTCTCTTTTTCTTTCCTGCACAAACCCCGGGTAGCTTATTTCATGGCCCTTCTGCTTTATTTTTCATGCTGTTCTTGGTTTTCTCTAGACAATCTAGAGTCCAGGTCTCTGCTAAGGCTCTGGTCACTACTAAAAACTCCTCACTACTCAAACGTCTGGGCAGTTACAGGCTTAAACAAAAAGTAAAAGAAGCAGAATTATGTGTTTTGGATTTCAATGTGTTCCTTTCTCGCTCACATTCGTTCAGTGTATTTTCCAGAGGGTACACTGAATCTATCCTTTGTTTTTTTGGGCCGCAACCACACTTTATCATCGTTTCAGCAGAATGAGAGCGTTCACTAATGCCACACAGTCAAACGGCGGACATCATAAATAAAATGTCTGGTAGGAAGTATTATTGGTCTGTTGAATTTTCATTGAACTGTTTATTGCTTGCTTTGTTTCTGGCGCTTTGTTATTCGCACACGCAGAATGCACTGTTCATCTAAACTCCGGGCATTCAGAAATTTAATCTGAAAGTTTGTTCCCACTTTTAATTATACACACGGAAGTACATTTAGATGTGATAACAAATCAGACTCTTTAAAATGACAAATGAATCTGTTGTTCCTAGAAAATCCTGCGTGATGCTGTTTTATCAAACACTTTAATAATGTTTTCCCAGGACTATTCTTGCCATACACAATTTCATCAGCACCACGTTATTGTTTTTAGTTGATCCCAGCGCCGAAGTAAAAGTAAAATGACGAGCTACTGACTTTCCATCACCTGTTTGTTTACGTTTATTAGGGACCATGTACAAATGTTGCCATTTTCATGCATTGTACTAGAGTTAGCCTCAGGCTAATTTACATCCGCAGTCTCTGGCAGGACAGAAAACATCAAAAAACACATGAACGTATACATAAATACAATGGACAAGTCACTCATGACACACACAAACACACACAACATAAAAACATTCTGTCAGCACCATAAATCAGTGGCTACAGTTTTGACTGTTTTTAGTGAAAATTTCAGTTGTGACTTAAAGCTCCTGATGAAGAGACAGCTCTTTAAATTAACTGGTAATGCATTCCACTGTGTTTAAAAGAGAAAGAAGACTGCTCAAAAGTTGTGCGGTAAGGAGGTATACTACAGTCGTAACCAGATGCTATTCTTGAGGATCGGATGGAACTAGCAGGACGATAACATACAAACCCCAAAAGACATGCTGGGGCCAGACCATGTAGAATCCTGTACTCCAGACACAAGCTTGAAAACTCTCTGAAGTTTTCAAAACTTAATAAATGGTGTTTCTCTAGAATATTACAGTGGTGGTAATGAAGTGTTTTTTTATCAAGAATTTTTATAGCTTGTTTATATAGTGATTTTAGCGGTCTAATGGTAGATTCATTGGCCTGCCCCCAACAGGTGATGCAATATAAAATATGTGAAAAAAATGAGACCATGCATAAATGTTTTGGCTACATCCATAGGAAGCGACGATCTTGTATGTCTAAAATTTGCCAGGTTATATTTAATTGATTTTGTCATTTTTTAAATGTGCTTTTTGAAGTTGAGGTTAGAATCCAGTGTAACGCCAAGATATTTTAATTAGGTACCTATATCAATGGATTCATGTCTAATTTTAATGCGTGCAGTTGGAGCATGCTTCTTAGTTTTACAAAAGAACATGTCTGAAGTTTAAAGACCTGGAACACGCTGGGACAGTTCATGCTCTTGACAATAAGTAACAATACAAAGATGAACGATAGCTAAGTCTCACCACTGGAGATAAATTAAGTCAATTGAATCATATTGAAAAAAAAAAGGATACTATAAATACCACAAGATCTGAGTACGCAGCACACCAGTAGAGATGTGTGCTGTGAGGATCAACTTGTTCCACGGAAGGAGAGAGCCCACTAATACCCGCGGCTATAATGTTGGCCTGACATTAACAGTGTGTGCCCACTGCTTTGTTGCCTGCTGTGTCTCTGTGGCTCTTCCTCTCTCTTTCGCTTTCTCGCATGTTGTTTGCTCTCTCTTCTCGCTCACTCGTTCTCTCCTTTTTTTTAGAAAAAATTACCGTCAGGTGGTTACATGAGTGTTGTTTAAATGCAAATAACATTGAATTTCCCATCGATAATTTGTATGTTACGCTTAATTTGATATCTGCTGCGCTAGACCCAAGAGGTGGCCCTATTATTCTAGAAGAGTTGAATGGTAACCATGCAAATTTTGCAACACAACACTTAAATGGTACCTGCTTTAACGCCAGAGTTAATCAAAATCTTCCCCTTATAGATTAGAGATCTAATTTGCAGTATCTCTTCT